>JBBBDQ010000781.1:682500-755000 GCA_037127315.1 Ascarosepion bandense | reverse complement strand
TATGCATTACTCTTAAGCAATGAATTGATTTCTTCCGGTGACTGGCGTGTGTATACACCGCTTATATATAACACGCTAAAATTTCCCTTCTCTTATTTCATGCGCCTATGTCTTACGAGTTAGCGACTTCTACTGACACCAAATCAGTCATCTTTCGATCCCGGCCAGAAGAAACGTAGATGTCTAGCCACATTTATGAGTTGTGATACAGCGGATCAATCTTGTATATATATATATATATATATATATATACACGATTGTACTGGGTATAAACTGCAACCGGTGGTGTGGGTCTAAATTTAATATTCGGAATCTTGGAGAATGTAGAATTACCCATTAAATTAATTCCGAATCCACTCTAACCCGGAGTTTTAGCATCTGTTAGGCTCCAATCTATGGGTTAAATAGTTTGCGTGTGTGCCTGAGTGTGTGTGTTTGCTTTGTGTGCAGGTGAAGGACGGCTATGTAAATATATACTGTGAGCGTGGAATATTTTAAACGTGAATGTGTGTGTGTGTGTGTGTGTGTGTGTATGTGTGTGTGTGTGTGTATGTGTGTGTGTGCGCTTTTGGAATCCTAAGCAAAGTCATCATAGGCACTCCTAAACAACGTGACTTCGTACCAAAACGGCAAAATTTGATCTCACAACCCTCATGTGTATTGTCTAGTCAACCATGTATTATTCTTTTTGTATATGCCTTGTCGCAACAAAACGTAGGCGATCATGGCCTTCGACGTCTCCCTATCACTAGTGGCTCTTAGCACGCTTTCTCCTGTTACATCTTGTAACCCCAGTTCTGCCATTTACCTGCTCATGCCCTTCAAATATGTTACACTTTGTTTTCCCCTGTTTTTCCTACCCTCTATCTGACATGTTAGTATCAGATTCACCAAGCCTTTCTTCCTCATTGCATATCCTAAGAAACTTTAGCTATCTCTACCTGATGCTCAATATCAATTTCATTTTCGTTTCGGTCCATTTCAAAGCCCCATCATTGCTCATATGATCACTCCATGATATCAACAGCAGATCCACATTTCAGTTGCTTCAAGTTTTTCCTTCATCTTTGATGATATTGTCCAGCATTCACTGCCATATTGAAGACCCGACATCACATAGCAATCCAGTACTCTCTTCTTGGTTTCTAGCGAAATTGTCCTGTTTCTTAATACTCTACTCAGTTTCTGGAATGCATCCTTTTGCTTTTGGATCTCAAGAATATAAATGTATAGAAACGGCTCTGACCACAAAGTGAGGGGTCAGTTTATATATTGATTGTAATATGGAATAGATCCCCCACTTTATATCCAGTAGGCTTCTTTAGAACTACATTTCACTTGCTTCAATTCATCTTTGATGATATTGTCCAGCATTCACTGCCATATTGAAGACCCGACATCACATAGCAATCCAGTACTCTTTTCTTGGTTTCGAAATTGTCCTGTTTCTCAATAATTTACTCAACTTCTGGAATGCTTCCTACGTCATGCCACTTCGCCTTCAGATCTCTGTGTCGCACTTTCCGTCTTCTGTTATAACCCTTCCCATGTATCTAAATTTTTCTACCTGCTTGATTTTAGTATCTCCCATCTATATTTAGCATTTCGGCCTGCTATTTTTGCTGATGACCATGCATTCGGTTTTGTTTCAGTTTATTTGTAGGCCTTTTTTGTAACTCTCTTCAGCTACCTTTTCTAGGAGCTTTTGTATTTTCGCTTTCCGTGTCTGCTATCAGCACTGTATCATCTGTGTATCTTATGTTGTTCAAATTGTGGCCTCCGATGACAAATCCTGGCATAACATCTAGGATCCTCAGAATAGTCTTGCTATAAAAATTGAACAGATCCTTGAAAAGACGCATCCTTGTCTTAGGCCCCTTTCTATATTTGTATATCTGCTGAATTCATTACCTGTCCGTATGCATGCAGCTTGCTACCAGTAGAGAGTCTTGATTACTTTTATGTCTTTCCCAAATATGACGAGGCTGCTGAGCATCTCCATCAATTATTTGTGGCGTATTTTTTCGGACGCCTTTGCATAATCGATAAAGCATAGGTACTTCTTCATTTGTATTAGCCTTTCGGAGAGCATCATGATCATAAATATGGCGTTCCTTGTCCCAGCGTCTCTGACGAAACCGCACTTTTATTGTTCTATCTCTGGCCTGATTCTGCTTCTCTCTCTATTCATCAGGATGCGGATGATCAGTTTTGTAATGTGGTTCATTAAACTGATTGTTTGGTGCAGTTCGCACTCGTTTGCGTCTGGCTTCTTAGGCAGTTCTATGAAGATCGACTTGCTAAGGTCGTTTGCTATTCCTCCGCTATTCTCAATCTGTTCATATACACGTAGCTGATTCCGTCTATTATCTTTCTATTTCATAGTATGTAAGAAGAATGAAAAAAAAAAATGAACAGACATACTAAAGGATAGAAATAAATAAAGAAAAAAAGAAAGAAAATAGAAAGAGAGGGTAGAAAAAAGAAAGAAAGGAGGATAGAAAGAAAGAACTTAAGAGAGGAAGGGCAATATGCAGTAGAAATAATAATTGAACAGACATATTAAATATAAATAAAGAAAGAAAGACAGAAAGAGCAATATGTAATAAAAAGATAGAAAGAATGAATGAACAGACGTATGAAAGGATAGAAAGAAACAAAAAACATAGAAAGAAAGAAAGAAGAAAGAAAGAAAGAAAGAAAGAAAGAAAAAAGGGTAAAAAGAAAAAAGAAAAGTGATATGTAATAAAATAGAAAAAAGGAAAAAATGAATGAACAGACGTATGAAAACAAATAAAGACGTATAGAAAGAAAGAAAGAAAGAAAGAAAGAAAGAAAGAAAGGACAAAAAGAAAAAAGAAAAAGCGATATGTAATAAAATAGAAAAAAAGAAAAATGAATGAATGAACGGACGTATGAAAATCATGAAAGAAAGACGTATAGAAAGAAAGAAAGAAAGAAAAAGAAAGAAAGAAAGAAAGAAAGAATAAAAATAAAAAAACGATATGTAATAAAATAGAAAAAAGAAGGAATGAATGAACAGACGTATTAAAGGAAAAAAAAAGAAGGATAGAAAGAAAGAAAGAAAGAAAGAAAAGTGGGAAAGAAAAAAGGATAGAAATAATGAAAAGAAAGAAAGAAGCAAGAATAGAAAAAAGAAAGGTCAATATTTAATATAAATAACGAAAATGAGTAAAAAAGACGTTTTAAAGGGTAAAAGAAAGAAAGAAAGTAAGAAAAAAGAAAAAGAAAGAAAGAAAGAAGGATAGAAATATGAAAGAGCAATATCTAATTGAATAAAAAAAGAACAATGAATGAAAACTCAAGTCATATTCTTAATAATTTTCATCGGATCGAGATTTTAATATTGATATCACTAGAATGAGACAAACACAAAAATACAGATGTTTGAATACAAGTTAAGATATTAAATGATGATCAATTTGAATAATGAATTAGAATTAGCGATTATTTGAACTGAATGTGTCGGTATATCTTTGAATAGAAATTGATTTATACCAAATAATAATGAAATTGAACAACTAATAAATAATACATACAGGAAAAGAATAAAAGAAACAAAACCAAGAATAAAAAAACGATAAAAAAAAAAGGAAGAAATGAATTAAAAAACTGAATTAGAATTAGGCAATTTCTGAACGGGAAATTCTGGATATAAAATGACATGTTTGATAACAGGGATAAAGCTCTCTCATCCCCCAAACCAAGAGAATTAGCGAAAAACCCAGACAAAAAATTACAGGAAATCAGAGAAAAAAAAATCTGTCATGTGATCGATCCCGACTTGGCAGCTTAGATACAGTCACTTTCTCACCGACGCAATATGGCTTTCCTGTGTCTCTTCTATAAATATTTTCATGGCTTCTGCTCAGATGAACTTATCTCACTGGTACCCCCTATACATGAATTTACTCGAGCCACAAGATTAACAATTAGGTCCCACCCTTTTACTGTGAAACTAATAAAATGTAAACGCAGATTCTACTCCAACAGCTTCTTTTCTCGCACTTCCCGCCTGTGGAATTCCCTTCCGTTTACTTGCTTTCCCGACAGCCGCAATCTTCAAGAATTCAAATGTAAAGTCAATAGTCAACTCCTATCTCAATAACCTGCATCCTCTCTCTCCCATGCTCCTTTCTGCATCTCAATAACCTGCATTCTCTCTCTCTCTCATGCTCCTTTCTTCGTCCACACCACTCTCATCATTATTCTCATCATTCTCTTAGGCACTTCCTGACACCCACTGTAACTTGTCACTTTTTCTCAAAACTTACCTCCTATGCAACCCCCTGCACAACAGTGGCAGTAAAATGCCTTGCTTGGGGCGACACGATTATAAAAAAACGACAAGAATTAGGAGAAAATTGAGAAAATTGAGAAAATATAAACAAACATCGTTAAGTAAAAAAAAATAAAAATATATATATATATATATATATATATATAT
Organism: Ascarosepion bandense; assembly: GCA_037127315.1. Lineage (NCBI taxonomy): Eukaryota > Metazoa > Mollusca > Cephalopoda > Sepiida > Sepiidae > Ascarosepion > Ascarosepion bandense. The sequence goes on along the minus strand of JBBBDQ010000781.1, from coordinate 750,532 downwards.
ACAAAAAAAATCTCAAGCGAGCCAAAACCTACCGCGGTTTCACACTACGGATCGTCAGGGCAAAGGCTAAAACACCAAAGATAAACCAAATAAATAGACATACACTAAGACAAGGAGGAACCATACCAACAACAAAAAGGGGGGTAAGAACAAAAAAAAATTTGTATATATATTTTTTTTGTAAATTTGTATCGAGCACTTTTTCTTGTGGTTGGTTCCGTTTGGGTTTTTTTTCTTTACTGCGGAGTATTGAATGTTTTGTTCTTATTCCGCGGATTTCTTTTTTTTCTCCCCATTCATCCGACGCCTCAGTGCACCGGATTGTAACGGAATTAGGTTCTGTTTGTTAATGGTTTTTTTAAAGGTTTATCTTAGTATAAATTTACAACCTAAATACTTACAGAGTCTATTTAGTTATTATTTTGATTATATATATATATATATATATATATATATATATATAAAATACACACAGTTATAACTCGTTTCTAGCGGTTATAATATTAAGCCTTGTTCAGTCCTCTCTATTAGAAATACTCTAGACTGCCGCCAACGGTTTTTATATAAATATTTTGTAAAAATGTGAAAAGATGGCACAAGGCCAAAAAGAGGGAAGTGAAAAGAATGGTATTTTGTATTATAATTAGATTTAGCTCTTGGAAACTACTGACCCAAACTTACCACATTATTCCATACACAAAACAAGATTTTTAAAATTATTACAAGAATGGCGAAGCCCGAACCGTTGCCTTGGATATCTCCAAAGCGTTCGACAGGGTCTGGCACGCTGGCCTCTCATGCAAACTGCGGAGCTACGGGATAACTGGACATCTGTTTGACCTCATCCAGTCATTCCTCTCTAACCGCACATTGAAGGTAGTATTAAATGGGCATGCCTCCCAAAACTACCATACGAACGCGGGCGTCCCTCAAGGTTCTATACTAGGTCCCACGCTCTTTCTGATGTACATTAATGATCTCCCCGACGCCATTAGATCCCAAGTAGGCATATACACCGATGACACCGCAATCTACTCTCGCCTCGATTAAAAACCAGGTGTGGGCGACAAAGCGAACATCGCTGCCGAGCTTGAAAAGGACCTCCAATCCGTAGTGGCCTGGGGTAGGAATTGGCTAGTAAATTTCAATGCTTCTAAAACGAAGCTGTTATCAACTAACCACCATAGACAATCGCATCTACCTCCCATTAGCATGGGACAGGCTTGTCTTCCAGAGAGTAAAATACTACGCCTCCTTGGCCTTACACTTTCGGCGGACTATATCGAATCCATTGCCAAATCTGCCGCTATGAAAGTCGGCTCTCTGTGCAGGGCACGGAAGTTTTTCCCACCTGAATCTATCCTGCACATATACAAATCTACCATCCGCCCGTGTATTGAATACTGCTGCCATATCTGGCCGGGTGCCTCTGCTACTCTCCTTGGGCTTCTTGACCAAATACAAAGGAGAATCTGTAACGTGGTTGATACTGACTTGGCAGACCGGCTGCAACCACTCTCTCACCAGCGTGATGTGGCTTCCCTGTGCCTCTTCAAGTACTTTCATGGCTTCTGCTCCGAAGAACTTAGATCACTGGTGCCGCCTAAGCACGAATTTACACGAGATACTAGATTAGCAACTAGGTCCCACCCTTTTACAGTTAAACAGATAAGAGGTAACCGTAAATTCTACTCCAACAGCTTCTTTTCTCGCGCTTCCCGCCTGTGGAATTCCCTTCCACAAGTCTGCTTTCCCGACAGCTACAATCTCCAGGTGTTTAAATGTAGGGTCAATAGACACCTCCTATCACACTAACTCCCAATTATTCTCAGAACACTCTCATCTACCCAACCCTCATTCTCGGTATTCTTACCCGCCTATCACCCACCCTCTGACATTTCCTATATTTAACCATCCTTTCTCCACTCTATGTAGCCCCCTGTGCAGTAGTGGCAGTGACATGCCTTGCTCGGGGTGAAACGCTTATAAAAAAAACAAAAATTACAACATCCACCCTAATACCTCAAAATCTCCATAAGTTCTAACTAGTCTCCATACGTACAATTCTTATTTGCGGGGAGAGCGGACCAAAGCAACAATTTAAAAATATTAAGCACACTGTATACTTGAAATATGAGATAATCTATTTACAATAAACTAAATAAAATAATATCTCAACTTATTTATAAATGGAACTTTGTCTGTGTGTGTGTGTGTGTGTCTGTGTGTGTGTGTCCGTTACCTATAGACTCCGAAACGGCTGAACCGATTTTCTTGAAAATTTACACAGCTGTACTAGAAGCGTCTGCGAGTGTTCTTAGCTAGATTTTATGTCGAAATACACCCGATAAAGATCGAAAATCGATAATCGAAAAAATCGGATTATAGAAGGAGTGGTCTGATTTTAATCAAATTTGATACACTTATAGACAAAGAAATAAGAAACAATATTCAGAAGTTTCAAGGTTGCAGTTCTTACAATAGTGCAAAAAATCGATAATATATATATATATATATATATAAAGGCAAGATGTTTGTGTGTGTGTGTGTGTGTCTGTTTATCTGCCTGTATGTCTGGTTTTTTTTTCAGCTCTCTTATTTTAGTTTTTGGTTCGGGTTTGGCTCTAAGTAGATATAATTGTAGGTCTTAGCCTCAGCCATGATACCATTTACTCAGAGGATTTATTTAGCCGTCAAAATTCAGTTTACGACGAAAAAAACTTATTTGATATCGATACCAGGAAATCAAAATTTGACTTGCATCCATTCATTTTTCTTTCAGTCTACGGTTTCACTTTAACTGGAAACAACTATTGCTTTTTAGTCTTTCGTGCCAACGTCCAAAGGGTCTGAGCTCCAGGACCATGGATTAGTTTTAAAGCTTTCATTCCATCCGAGCAACGCCGGGCTATACTGCTAGTTAGTAATAAATAAAATTTAATATTGGCAGAAACATTAGTTAAATAAACAAAAATACGTACGGCACTTTGATAATATAAAACACTCAATAAAACTACACATTTAATCACATCAACAAATACGAAAAAAGCACATCCGAAATGTGAAAGGCGTCACGCATCCATCAGAGAACAGACATTCATGGTCACCGAATGGAGGCGAGGAAGAGGGATTAAACTGAAGAAATTTAGATCAGTCATAAAAGAGGCAAATGAGTTTTATCTCCTAGCAAGGTAAACTTTGAAAGAGGAAACTAAAGACAAAAATCAACACTAAACTAATTTCTGGAGGGTTTGCTATTGTTTAATCCAGTTGGAACAATATCATAAAGAGTAATAGGTGCTTGCCGGATTCGTGAATCTCGGCCTTGTTTTACACGAATACGGTCATGACTTCGGCGGGATACCTGATCGAGTTTGAGTTTGAATTTGAGTTTTGTTCAACGGCATATTAACATCACTGTGGGTTATTTATGCCAAAAAGTTGAGGCTTTAAGGTATTTTTTAAAATGTTAGGTTCTAGTGAGGCGGTTGATTTTAATGAAAAATTTTGTCTTTATTCTTTTTTAATTAAGAAAAATGAAAATGTCTTCCATTTTTCTATTCAAAAAGTTTTGCTGAGAATAATTATGGTTATAATTTTTATCTTCAAAAATGTATATCTTTCTATAAAAGACTATTTTTATACTTTCACGGTGTTTTGACCCGTTTGGTGGCCAGCTGCCTGTTCATAGCTAGGAGACTAACAAATAAAGGACTACAAATAAAGTGCAAAAAAAAACAAATGCATGGTCATCAGTAAAAAGGGCAGCTCAATATGCCAAATACAATTCGGAGATACTAGAATCAAGCAGGTACAAAAATTTAAATACCTGGGAAGCGTTATAACAAAAGACGGAAAGTGTAACACAGAGATCCGAAAACGAATTAACATGGCGAAGGAAGCATTCCAGAAGTTGATTAAATATTAAGAAACAGGATAATTTCGCTAAAAACAAAGAAAAGAGTACTGGGTTGCTATGTGTTGTCAGTTTTTCAATATGGCAGTGAATGCTGGACAATATCATCGAAGATGAAAGAAACTTGAAACAATTGAAATGTGGTACTACATAAGGATGTTGCGAATATCATGTATCGAGTATGTGAGCAATATTAACGTTTTGGAAATGATGGAAGCAAAAGAAAATTAATATTGAGCATCAGAAAGAGACAGCTGAAATTCCTTGGATATGCAATGAGGAAAGAGGGCTTAGAAAACCTAACAGGCCAGATAGAGGGCAAAAGAGACAGGGGAAAGCAACGGTATTTTTTAAAAAATGTTAGGTTATAGTTAGACGGTTGATTTTAATGAAAAATTTTGTCTTTATTCTTTTTTAATTAAGAAAAATGAAAATGTCTTCCATTTTTCTATTCAAAAATGTTTTACTGAGAATTATCATTTTTTCCTTCAAAAATGTGTTATGGTTATAATTTTTATCTTCAAAAATATATATATCTTTCTATAAAAGACTATTTTTATACGTTCACTCTGATTTCAAAGCCGCACAAAAGAGTTTGAGTTTTTTTTTAATGGCATATCAACCTCTGTGGGATATTTAATGCCAAAAAAGCAGGGTTTTAAGGTATTTTTTTTAATGTTCGGTTATAGTGAGAAGTTGATTTAGTCAGATTCTGATGGAAAATTTATTATTATTATTATTATTATTATTATTATTATTATTTAGAAAACTGAAAATATCTTCTAATCTTGTATTCAAAAGTGTATTGCTGGTAACAATTTTTTTACTTCAAAAATGTATTATGACAATATTTTTTTTTCTTTAAAAATATGTTAAGGGAATTTTTTCATTCAGAAATGTATTGTTGGCAATATTTTTCTTTCAAAAATGTATATTTTTCCATGAAAGTCTATTTTTATGTATATATTTCTATAAAAGTCTATTTTTAAACTTTTGTAGTGTTTTGAACCCAGTTTCGGCGCAACTATTTGCCCATAGCTGGGACCCTAACAGGTGCTACCACTCCGGATCATAGTGGACCTGGGAACAACAGCAATTAACAGGTGGTTCGATGATCCTCACAACCTTCCAATCAGAGACCTTGCTGCCGGATGCAGTTTACCGTCATACCCAGGGAATGCGATTCCATGTAGGACCGGATTCGCATTTAACTTGTGAAGGAAGGGATCTAACACAAGGATGTACAGCATCAGCAAAACCAGTCAACCTTAATAAATTGATCTGGACAACATGAAAGGTTTCGACCTTACGCCACTCACTTACACCATCGCAAGGGGTGACCACTACAAGAGATATATCCAGCATCGAAAGTACAGCCTGAAGCCAGCCAATATTCAACACTATCAAATGCTGATTAATTGATCAGTTAGTCAGTCAAGTGCCATATGTGATACACGCTTGAGCGATCATGTCTCTTTCGAGAGAGCAGACTGGGCAGATGATTTTCACGAAGTAGGTTGCTATTACTTTCTACAGTAGACTAGTTGCCAACCAAGACTATAGAAACCAGTCTGTCCTGTAATTTAACCCATAGCTAGAGGGATAAACGACGGATTAATACCTTTTTCAAGGGTATTTACGCATCAGTGAATGCAACGAATTCGAACTCGACTCTCCGATTTCTCGTTCGGATCCGATATCTTAAATTGATCAGCGCAGCTTCATTGTCGAGTTTTTTTTTGCGATCACGCGTACCATATGAAGGTTGTCCTGAATAATCCAACCTTTCACGGCGCAAATTTGCTCAGGGCCAGTCAGACTAGGCGGATCAGTCTGCAAACGGTTAGCCAAGACTCTGGGCCGAAATTATTAATCTCATCCCCTCCGCGTTTATTCTTGAGAAGCAACTTGATCACACCTCTGATGAAACTTTCGGAAATATCCCCGTTCTTCATTGATTGATTGAAGAGAAAAGCCAACAAGAGGGCCGAAAAAGCTTCAACGCATCCCTGATTTTCGTCTCAGTGATTGAACACTGCCTCGAGGCGAGGAAAGTCCGCTAAATAGGTGTCAAACTGATTCGAGCTCAATTGAGCTCCTTAATAATAATGTCAGTTCTTCAATACGGTAGTGAATGCTAGACAATATCATCGAAGATGAGGAAAAAACTTGAAGCAGCGGAAATGTGGTTCTAGAGAAGGATGCTGCGAATATCATGGACCGAGCATGTGAATAATGACGAGGTGTTGGAAAGAATGGCAATGGAAAGAATTGCAACGAAAAGAAAATTAATACTGAGCATCAGGGAGAGACAACTGAAGTTCCTGGGACATGCAATGAGGAAGGAGGACTTGCAGGACCTGATACTGACAGGCTAGATAGAAGGAAAAAGAGACAGAGGAAGGCAACGGTTAACATATTTGAAGGGCCTGATCAGGTAGCTGACAGAACGGGGGTTGCGAGGTGTAACAGAAGAAAACATACCAGGAATAGGGAGACGTGGAAAGCCATGATCGCCTACGTCCTGAAAGGACAGGGTACATAGAAGAAGAAGGAGGTAAAATGATCCTAAAAATACCATCGGAAAACTTCTCATATGTCATCGTTTATAATCACAGTAAGCGTATCCGGCAATGTGACCCTAGTGATATATCGGTCTGCGATATTTCGAAATTCTTCAGCTCGCAATTCAGTGGTCACATCCTTTTTAACCTTGCCGTAACTACAAGAGATTGGTCCATCTTGATAAGTAACGAGGCCATAGCTACAATTATTTCCCCATTATCTATATTTTCTCACGTGTTAGGGAAATATAGGACAGAGGCTGATGGACGCGGCACCACAACCTACTCAGATATATTATGCTTGTAGCTTTTAATTGCATTACCAGTTCTTTTATTTTCCCTCCCGGGTCATATATTTTGCTTCGTTGATAAAATTTGTCGGTATATCTAGCTGGATCCTTATTTTTGGCAATGGAACCGTTAATGCCTTTCTCCTTTGAGCCTTCTGTGGACTGAGATCCCACAGATTGGGACTTCCCTCTTACTCTACTTGTCATTCTTGTGTATCACTAGTCTTCTATATCACTGGCATTGTGGGCTCTGGAAGAGGCCCTTCTGGGACCTTTATACCACCGGTTACAGTCACCGACAGATCCATTACAAGTGCCACTGAATAAGTTGTTTCAGCTTGAGGAAGTTTTTGATCAGACGTAGGTGGGTTTCCAAAGAACGTCTCTGGTCAGGAAGGGGTGAGGTGTCTAGTCACACCACATTTTCAACAAGTTGCTCTCTTCTCCATCACAATGACGGTGTAATTTCTCCCTCCTATTTCCAGCTTTTGGGAATGGGGATGAAGGCTTCACGATCTAACATGAAATCGAAACCTCACTCACCTCATATTCTTGAACAACACATACTAAGTGTTCACACTGCATTATAGATGCCTCTAAGTGCTTTCCGAGAAAATAGTCAGATTTAGTCGACCGTCACCTTGCCCCTATGCCATCCTCGGTATTCTGATATAATCTTCGGTGATTAAACCACAATGCGTCATATTCGCACAGTCCTCTGGAGTGGGCAACAGTATGTTGCACATGAAAAAACCTGAATCTTTTTATGATTTGTTGAAGTTTAATTGCCAATAAAATTCGTGATTTCATCACTGTGCCTTTTCACGTTAGCTTGTAAAGTACAGAGACTGACACTTCTTTTCGCATTGCGCTCTTGTGCGTCGAGGCCTACCAAAATCCCGGTATCGGTAACCAAAGAGCGTACTTACTGGCTCGTTCGACGAACTCCGGCAAACTGACGATTGCATTTCCTCTGAAACATCTAAAAAGAGAATGATGTAACACCTCAGTGGAGGTCCAAACAATTTCTCCGGCGGCCGTTTGCTGTGATGTTGCCGGGGGTTTATTGAAAATGTCGAAGTCTCAAGCTGGGGATAAAAGATAAACTATTGAAGGAACGAACTTCCACAACTTGGATGAGTTTAATCGATGCTTTATTTCGTTCAGAGTTAGTCTTGCAGTTGGGGCAGGCGATGTGACACTCAGCTCTAATTTTAATTAATGGAGATCAAATGCCGAACCGACCGACTCAGACAAACGTAGTTTCCCTTCTTCAATGTGCCTGACACACATAGCTACTTCAAGCACACGCCCGGCTGAACTGAAAGCCTGGCTGAACTGTTCGGCTCGGAAAAATTACTTGTATTTATATTGAAATAATCGGAAGTTCACTAGACCACCGGCTTAAGTCCAAAATTTCAAGGTACTTAAATTTTGCTTTCTTTGATGTGTAAACATCCCGCAGACATTCCGTCTGCACTCAGCCTCCAACGACGTATTTTCCAGGATTTTTTTTTATCTTAATAAAGCTTCATGTGAAGGAAGTCGGATGTTTTTATAGCCCTGACACTTTATCCGTAATCAGGCGTTTTTTTTCATTGCCTGGAGAAAAGGGAAAATTGTATTATCTTTTCTTTATTTCCTTAATGTGTGGTCAAGATACAGTAAAGACAGTTTTTGACCTGGTCACCTAAAATCTATTTTCTAAACGTTTATCTTTTATCACATCAAATCACTTAGTTAAATATTTTATTGGAAGACTGGTAGGATTTAACAGTAATCTGGTACCCTTTTCTCTTCCACAAATTTACTTATAAAAGAAAAAGCGTTTATTTATATTTTTCATCTTCTTTTTCAATTTTGTGAAACGAAACACATGTTTTTAAACTATTTTTCTATTCTTATTCTATTATAATAAAATACATATTTTACAAATCCACCTTAATATACGCCTAGTTATTGTGTCACAATGATACCCCAGCCGCTACACCATTGACTTCATGAGCCGTCATATTAGTGTCCCGATCTTTGTAGTTTTCATGATGTCATGAGTAATTTACTCTAAATCAGAGGTGAATGAGTTTCCTAACTTTCATGGATATATTTTTCTTTTTTCGTGAGGGTTTTGGAGGAAACAGCATCATTGATTTTATCGACGGATCTGCTTTAATCAGTCAGTTGAGTGCCACACGTGATACACGCTTAGGCGATCATGTCTCGAAAGAGATATGACTGACTGGGCAAAAAATTGTTCGACAGTAGGTTGCCATTACTTTCTGCGGTAGACTGGTTGCCGACCAAGGCTACAGAACACAATCTGTCCTATTATGTGACTCATAACTAGAGGAGGAAGAGATGTATTATACTATTAAGTAGTAATTAGTGGGGGTTCAGTTTATTACTTCATAACAATATAAAACCGATCCCCCACTTTATGCGCAGTGGAAGCTTCAATCATGTTTTCAACTCTTATAGTCAGTCAGTTAAGTGCCATACGTGATACACGCTTGGGCGATCATGTCTCGAAAGAGATATGACTGACTGGGCAAAAGATTGTTCGACAGTAGGTTGCCATTACTTTCTGCGGTAGACTGGTTGCCGACCAAGGCTACAGAACACAATCTGTCCTATTATGTGACTCATAACTAGAGGAGGAAGAGATGTATTATACTATTAAGTAGTAATTAGTGGGGGTTCAGTTTATTACTTCATAACAATATAAAACCGATCCCCCACTTTATGCGCAGTGGAAGCTTCAATCATGTTTTCAACTCTTATAGTCAGTCAGTTAAGTGCTATACGTGATACACGCTTGGGCGATCATGTCTCGAAAGAGATATGACTGACTGGGCAAAAGATTGTTCGACAGTAGGTTGCCATTGCTTTCTGCGGTAGACTGGTTGCCAGCCAAGACTATAGAACCTAATCTGTCCTGCTATTCAACCCAAAGCTGTAGGAAGAAGAGGTGGATTATATTATTATATTAATAAGTAGCAATTGGTGGGGGATTAGTTTAATACTTCATGACAATAGAATACAGATCCCCCACTTTATGCTCAGTAGAAACTTTGATGATGCTTCCAACTATTACATTCAGTCAGTTAAGTGCCATACGTGATACACGCTTGGGGCGATCATGTCTCGAAAGAGACATGACTGACTGGACAGAAGATTATCCCGCAGTAGGTTGCCATTGCTTTCTGTGGTAGATTGGTTGCTAGCCAAGGCTATAGAACCCAATCTGTCCTATTATTTAACCCATAACTGGAGGAAAGAGACGGATTAATGCCTTTCCCAAGGGTACTTATGCGTAAGTGAATGCAAGGAATTCAACTGGAATTCGAACTCGGCTCCCCGATTTGTTGTTCGAAGTCGATATCCACTGCACCAAAAAGGTAGACGTGAATAATTTTTTTGATGGACCGACTTTAGACGGCCATTTTTTGAAGTTTTTTTTTTTTTATAAAGATATTTGTTTTTTGTTTCAGTATGGCCAAAATAATTAAATTTCAAAACAAGGTGACAATGATAAAAAAATAAAAGGAATACAAACTAAAAGGTAGAACAAAATACAAAAAGAAAACAAGTATTCAAAGTGAAATAACAAGTTCGCCATCTTGTGTGATGGCGAAAGAACAGGAAAAATAAAAACATACTCAAGTAAAAAAAAATCAAAAGCTAAAAACAAATTCGACTAAAACCGAAAAAGACGAATTCACTCAACAAAAGGAAAAATTCATAAAACAAACTTAGTCAAAACAACAACAAAACTCATCGTTAGATTTTCCAACACAAGTTCACGTGTATGGCCAAAAAACGCCTCACTCTAAAATAAAACAACACTGACTCCAACAGTTTTTTAGATTGTTTATTTAAGGCTTCTTTACCTGATCTATTCAGCTTGTACAGTGAGATTATTCTGAGGACTCTAGATGTTATGCCAGGATTCACCATCAGCGGCCACAATTTGAACAACTTAAGGTACGCAAATGATACAGTACTGATTGCAGACACGGAAAAGAAAACTACAAGACCTCCTACGGAAGGTAGCTGAAGAGAGTGACAAGAAAGGACTACAAATTAACTGCAAGAAAACCCAATGCATGGTCATCACAAAAATAGCAGGCCAAAATGCCAAATACATATGGGGGATACTAAAATGAAACCGGTACAAAAGTTTAAATACTTGGGAAGTGTTCTAACCGGATACGGAAAGTGCGACACGAAGATCCGAAGGCGAATTAGCAAGGCAAAGGAAGCATCCCAGAAGTTGAGTAAAGTATTAAGAAACAGCAAAATTTCACTAGAAACAAAGAAAAGCGTACTGGATTGCTATGTGATGTTAGTTGGTCAATATGCCAGTGAATGCTGGACAATATCATCGAAGATGAAGGAAAAACTTGAAGCAACTGAAATGTGGTTCTATAGAAGGATGCTGCGGATATCATGGGTCGAGCATGTGAGCAATGATAAGGTTTTGAAAAGGGTGGAAACGAAAAGGAAATTCATACTGAGCATCAGGAAGAGACTGATGGGATTTGCAATGAGGAAAGAGTGCTTGGAGAACCTGATACTAACATGCCAGATAGAGGGGGAAAGAGATAGGGGAAAGCAGTGGATAACATATTTGAAGGGGCTGATCAGCTGAACGACGAAACGAGGGTGTCGTGGTGTAACAGGAGAAAGCGTGTTAAGAGCCACCAGGGATAGGAAGACGTGGAAAGCCATGATCGCCTACGTCCTGGAAGAACATGGTACATAGAAGAAGAACTTAGTTCATTGGCTCCCTTCTTTTTCTTCTATGAGCCGTTCCTGTTCAGGACGTAGGTGATCATGGCTTTCCACATCTTCCTATCCCTAGTAGCTATTAACGCGCTTTTTCCTGTTACGCCTTCTAAACCACACCCAGCCATTCATTTGCTCAATCCCATCAAGTATATTACGCGTTGCTTTCCCCTCTATGTCTTTCTCTCTATCTGACATGTGTGTATCAGATTTTCCAAGCTGTCATTCCTCATTATATGTCCCAGGCATTTCAGCTGTCTTTTCTTAGTGCTAAGTATTAGTTTCATTTTCGTTTTCATCCTCTCCAAAACCTCATCGCTGCTGACATGTTTGGTCTATTCTCAGCATCCTTCTGTAGAACCACAGTTCAGTTGTTTTTTTATGGATTAGTATTTATCGTTTCCCTTTTCTGACGAGTTTTTAAACACACTGAACTTTGTATTTTTTACGTTTTTGGCCAATCTCTAGTTTTTCCGTATGTTTTCTTTTTTCTTGAAATCATATTTGTACCTTCAACGAATTCTTGTGGGTGTTGGTACATAAAAAGTATCATGCAGTACTTGCATAGATTATTCCTTTCTTGCAGTCCTTTTTCAGTAAAAGTTTTTCTTTAACTGATTGTAATGTATTCTGGTTTTAATTTTTCCTTTTACTATATATATCAACTTTTCAATGCGTGATATTATTACGCCGTCTTCTCACATTTCTTTACCATTTTTTAATACTCCGAAAAACAATTTTTCACCAATTTTCAAAAAATTTAGTGTCCTTTTTTGTTATCCAATCATTTTTTTTATCTGATAACAATTTGTCAAATATTGATATATTGTTTCTTTTTGTTTTTTTGAGTTTTTTCTAACATCAATTCTGTATGTGTATTGGAATTTGGCTTTATCCAGTATAATCTGAAGAAGTGTCGCAGTTCTTCCTCGCTCACTTTTAAATTACTTGCTTTTTTAAAAAAAAAAAAACTCTCTTAAAGGTATCCACAAACAATTGTCAATTTGACCTTGGGTGATACGGCGTGGTAGTAATATGTTAAATTGAGAACATTTTACAAAATTCTTTAAATTCGTAAGCAGTGAATTGTGTACTATTATCCGAGACTATGCCATCTGGAATTGCATTTTATAATCAGTTCGTGGAAAAAGAAATTATAACTGTAGAAGCTGATTCTCTGAACTTAAAAATTTCAGGCCTTTTAGTAAAGTTAGCACCAGATAATGTGATTCGTTTATTGGACCAGCGAAATTTATGTGTTTTCTTGAACACAGAGCATCTGATTTTGGCCAATGTTGTAATTTCGTGAAAAGTAATGTTGCTGCCTGAGTAAAACTTCTGAATGCTTCTAATAATTTTTCAATGTATTTGTCTATATTTCTGAGATGAGGTAGTTTTTACACTATTTACATTATTCCGACTATTGTCCTCATCTTTGTTGCCATTTGTACGACGTTTAATAATAGATCATTCTATTTGTCTATATTTCTGAGATGAGGTAGTTTTTACACTATTTACATTATTCCGACTATTGTCCTCATCTTTGTTGCCATTTGTACGACGTTTAATAATAGATCATTCTATTTATCTATATTTCTGAGATGAGGTAGTTTTTACACTATTTACATTATTCCGACTATTGTCCTCATCTTTGTTGCCATTTGTACGACGTTTAATAATAGATCATTCTATTTGTCTATATTTCTGAGATGAGGTAGTTTTTACACTATTTACATTATTGGGACTATTGTCCTCATCTTTGTTGCCATTTGTACGACGTTTAATAATAGATCATTCTATTTGTCTATATTTCTGAGATGAGGTAGTTTTTACACTATTTACATTATTGGGACTATTGTCCTCATCTTTGTTGCCATTTGTACGACGTTTAATAATAGATCATTCTATTTGTCTATATTTCTGAGATGAGGTAGTTTTTACACTATTTACATTATTCCGACTATTGTCCTCATCTTTGTTGCCATTTGTACGGCGTTTAATAATAGATCATTCTATTTATCTATATTTCTGAGATGAGGTAGTATTTACAGTATTTACATTATTCGAACTATTGCCCTCATCTTTCTTGCCATTTGTATGACATTTAATAATAGATCATTCTATTTATCTATATTTCTGAGATGAGGTAGTATTTACAGTACTTACATTATTCGGACTATTGTCCTCATCTCTGTCGTAATTTGTACGACGTTTATTAATATATCATTCTATTTCTCTATATTTCTGACATGAGGTAGTATTTTCAGTATTTACATTATTCGGACTATTGCCCTTATCTTGGTTGCCACTTGTACGACGTTTCAGCCGTTGTACGCTCCACCCCTTTTCTGGTAGTCATAAATTATTTGCTTCAGGTCACAAGAAGTAACCAACCTCTATATCCACTGGGTGTATCCTTAAGGACATTGGTTAGTTCCTGTGACTTGATCCAAACAGTTCTGAGTTCAATACTAGGCTACAGCAGTGATGAACAAGTAACTTACAGGGTTAGAGGGAGATAACTCATGACTACCAGAAGAGGCAATACTAAGCAAGGAATGAAGTTCATATACCACAGTGATTATACTAAAAAGTTCGGTTCGAAATTCCTAGTACCCGAAGAAAGCTGGAGCGTCGTACAAATGGCAACAAAGATGAAGACAATAGTCCGAATAATGTAAATCGGGTAAATTTATAGTCTCTAGGGCTCTTTCGACAAACATCTCATCAGGAGAAAATCGTTGGAATCACAAATCAAACGAAAAACAGCAACGAAAATGAAGAGCAAAAATAGGGGTAACGTTAAAATAAATATACATGTAAATATGTATTTATAACGAGGGGAGGAGAAATCGCGTGAAAATAATTATCGAGGGACAGTTAAAATAAAATATCCCCCAACAAATAAAGAGACTTAACGAAATCCTTCTGCCGGCAAAGAAAAGGTTTTTGTTTTCGTAAATATATGCAGACTGATTCCAAAATCTTTAATGGATTATTGGATCCAGCCACATGTAAAACTTTAAACGACTCTTTCTTATACGACTTAGCACAGGCTATATTCTCTACTAGGTGTTGAGCAATAGCCGATCCCATATTGGTAGAAGGAAGACAAAACATGCTACCTATTTTGCCAAATCGTATATATATATATATATATATATATATATATATATATATATATGTGTGTGTGTGTGTGTGTGTGTGTGTGTGTGTGTGTGATATAATATAATTATATGGTTATGTCAATTTTACATTGCTACATGGAAATTTCTATGTTTCGAGATTAATTCACATCATCAGGCAATGTTGGTGTGGTTGTGCAGACCATTTACATTTAAATGACAAATACTTTCGGTTAAATTATAATGATTATAATAAAAAGTTCGGTTCGAAATTCCTAGTACCTGAAGAAAGCTGGAGCGTCGTGTACGACGCAACAAAGATGAAGACAATAGTCCGAATAATGTAAATCGGGTAAATTTAGAGGTAACGTTAAAATAAATATACATGTAAATATGTATTTATAACGAGGGGAGGAGAAATGACGTCAAAATAATTATCGAGGGACAGTTAAAATAAAATATCCCCCAACAAATAAAGAGACTTAACGAAATCCTTCTGTCGGCAAAGAGAAGGTTTTCGTAAGTATATGCAGACTGATTCCAAAATCTTTAATTGATTATTGGATCCAGCCACATGTAAAACTTTAAACGACTCTTTCTTATACGACTTAGCACAGGCTATATTTTCTACTAGGTGTTGAGCAATAGACGATCCCATATTGGTAGAAGGAAGACAACACATGCTACCTATTTTGCCAAATCGTATATATATATATATATATATATATATATATGTGTGTGTGTGTGTGTGTGTGTGTGTGTGTGTGTGTGATATAATATAATTATATGGTTATGTCAATTTTACATTGCTACATGCAAATTTCTGTTTCTAATAATAGGTACAACAGTATTAGCTCCCACAATAATTCTTTTTTGAAGAAGTTCAGTGAATCCAATACAGAAAATAGGATTATACCTATGTAATTATAGCTCCAGAGAAAACTGTCCAGTTGAAAGTAAATGTACATTTACAAATGTGATCTATCAAGCTACCATGTACCCTAAGGAAAACAAGGAAAAATATAACGTTTACATCGGAATTTCGGCGGGAATTGGATACACACAGGCACTCCTTTACTTACCCTAATTTTAGGTATCAGACAGCCCTCTCCCGAAAATACTGGGAAGAAATCGCGTGAAAATAATTATCGAGGGACAGTTAAAATAAAATATCCCCCAACAAATAAAGAGACTTAACAAAATCCTTCTGCCGGCAAAAAAAAA
Organism: Ascarosepion bandense; assembly: GCA_037127315.1. Taxonomy (NCBI): domain Eukaryota; kingdom Metazoa; phylum Mollusca; class Cephalopoda; order Sepiida; family Sepiidae; genus Ascarosepion; species Ascarosepion bandense. The sequence continues at coordinate 734,628 of JBBBDQ010000781.1, read as the reverse complement.
GATTTTCGTTTTCGTAAGTATATGCAGACTGATTCGAAAATCTTTAATGGATTATTGAATCCAGCCACATGTAAACCTTTGAACTACTCTTTCTTATACAACTTAGCACAGGCTATATTCTCTACTAGGTGTTGGGCAATAACCGATTCCATATTGGTAGAAGGAAGACAACACATGCTACCTATTTTGCCTAATCGTATTTTCGAAGGTACATGTTGATTAATTCTTGTTTCCAAATGTATGACTGTTCGACCCACATAACCAGCAGCGAACTGACAATTAAATTCATATACCAAATTACTCAATTTGATGTCGGGCAATTCATAACATTTCTGAATGAAAGAAAATATTACCATAACATATTTTTTAAGGAAAAAGAAACATTACCAGCGATACACTTTTGAATAAAATACTAAAAGCCATCTTCAGTTTTCTAAAATAAAATAAAAAATGTTTTTTATCTAAATCTGACGAAATCAACCTTCTCACTATAACCAAACATTTAAAAGAAAGCCTTGAAGCCCCACCTTTTTGGCATTAAATGAACCACAGATGTTGATATACCGTTAAACAAAACTCAAACTCACAATATCCGAACATTAAGGAAAATAGCTTAAAACCCCACCTTTTGGGCATTAAATGAACCACAGATGTTGATATACCGTTAAACAAAACTCAAACTCACAATATCCGAACATTAAGGAAAATAGCTTAAAACTCCACCTTTTGGGCATTAAATAACCCACAGAGGATGATATACCATTAAACAAAACCCAAACACGCGATAACCGAACATTAAGGAAAATAGCTTAAAACCCCACCTTTTGGGCATTAAATTACCCACAGAGGATGATATACCATTAAACAAAACCCAAACACGCGATAACCGAACATTAAGGAAAATAGCTTAAAACCCCACCTTTTGGGCATTAAATTACCCACAGAGGATGATATACCATTAAGCAAAACTCAAACTCGCGATAACCGAACATTAAGGAAAATAGCTTAAAACCCCACCTTTTGGGCATTAAATAACCCACAGAGGATGATATACCATTAAACAAAACTCAAACTCGCGATAACCGAACATTAAGGAAAATAGCTTAAAACCCCACCTTTTGGGCATTAAATAACCCACAGAGGATGATATACCATTAAACAAAACTCAAACTCGCGATAACCGAATATTAAAGAAAGTACCTTAAAACCCCATTTGTTTGGCATTAAATGGCACACAGAAGTTGTTTTACCGTTAAAAAAAACAAAAACAAAACTCAAACTGAAACTTTTTCATACATATTGGTAGTACATGGGCCTTACTAAGAAAAAGGTGAAGATTTTGTCGCATATGCCGGTAATGTCAACCGAGAATGTGAGAAATTTAAACTGCATAAACTATCTCCAAACAAGTTTAAATTTCTAATCTCGTGAGAATTAATGAGTTAACTCTGAATATTCTTCTTCGGCCTGCATCTGTCAATACTCTTCAGAAAGATCCAACTTCGAAATGATTTTTCTACCTTTTAGTCTCGCAAATTTTCCCTCTAAAATTGATTATGGAGTCCTAAGCACTTATTTAATTCTGTCGAAAAATCAACACAAATACGGATATCTTTTCTTTACATACACCGCTGGTGCTACTAATTTTGAATGGTTAATCTTTAACACCTATTTTTTTTTTCAAGTTTCATTCTTCCTTTACTTGATTCTGTACTGTGAATGGTACTAAGATTTGGTTTAAACATTGGCGTCGAACTTTTGTTTACTTAAAATTTTTCTTTCAAATTATAAACGGCGACCCCACTCATCCGACAGAACATCCAGAAAGCATTTTTTAATCCTTCCTATATATATTTTTTTTTTTTTTAACAATTTTTGCAAAAACGTTTTTAGGTAAATTCCACAGCTCAAATAATTCTATCCAGTCTTTACAGAATAACTTTGTAGTATTTTTAACACATTGTTATGGACCAGGTTAAGGTCGAAACGAACAAGACGACCACGAGAGTAGAAATAACAAATATATATTAACAAGAAACAGCAATACCAAATTTGGAAGGTGTTACTATGACTGTGAGTCTGGTTTGGAGTGAACTACTTTCAACTCGACTCTCTCTCTCTGTCTCTCTTGAGAGGCGTATGTAATAAGGCGTTAGGGAGAGTTCATTCTGGAGTCACAGGTAAGAACCCATGATACACATAAATATTAGCTTTCACACACATGTTACGGAATTAGACGTTACAATCATTTCGCAAATAAAAATTAATTCCTGACCTGATACGTTGCTTGCGACTTCGGAAGCCAGTTTTAATATAGGTTTTCCGTTTGCTTTACATGTCGCTTCAGTGATTATTGCTATACTACTGCAAGAATACTGCTGTCATATATGGTCAGGCGCCCCTGCTGTTCATCTCAGCGATCCCGACAGGCTCCAAAGGAGAATAAGTAATGTGATAGGTCTCGACTTGTCAGCTCGACTCTAGCCACTTTCTCACCGGCGGGATGTGGATTACCTCTGTCTATTCTATAAATATTTTCATGGCTTCATGGCTTCTGCTCTGACGAACTTAAGTCACTGGTGTCCCCGCCACAAAAAATTTACCCGTGCAACTAGACTGGCAACAAGTTCCCACCCATTTACAGTAAAATCAATCAAATGCAGCCGACAATTCTAAACTGCTGCTTATTTTCTCGCACTTCCCACCTGTGGAACTCCTTTCCATATACTTACTTTCCTGGGGAGTACAACTTCCAGGATTTTAAATACAATGTAAATTCCCATCTCTTATCCACTTGACTCCCGTCCTTTCTACATCACCCCATGTATCTTGTTCTTTTCCTTTCTCTCTACCTTCGTAACTGTCATCACTCCTGTGTTTCATATCCGACTCTTGCCTTTTCTCAATTCCCTTCTCTTATCCATTTGACTCAAGTCCTTTCTAAATCACCCCGTATATCTTGTTCTTTTCCTTTCTCTCTACCTTCGTAACTGTCTTCACTCCTGTGTTTCATATCCTACTCTTGCCTTTTCTCAATTCCCATCTCTTATCCACTTGACTCCCGTCCTTTCTACATCACCCCATGTATCTTGTTCTTTTCCTTTCTCTCTACCTTCGTAACTGTCATCACTCCTGTGTTTCATATCCTACTCTTGCCTTTTCTCAATTCCCTTCTCTTATCCATTTGACTCCAGTCCTTTCTACATCACGCCGTGTATCTTGTTCTTTTCCTTTCTCTCTACCTTCGTAACTGTCTTCACTCCTGTGTTTCATATCCGACTCTTGCCTTTTCTCAATTCCCTTCTCTTATCCATTTGACTCAAGTCCTTTCTAAATCACCCCGTATATCTTGTTCTTTTCCTTTCTCTCTACCTTCGTAACTGTCTTCACTCCTGTGTTTCATATCCTACTCTTGCCTTTTCTCAATTCACTTCTCTTATCCATTTGACTCCAGTCCTTTCTACATCACTCCGTATATCTTGTTCTTTTCCTTTCTCTCTACCTTCGTAACTGTCTTCACTCCTGTGTTTCATATCCTACTCTTGCCTTTTCTCAATTCCCTTCTCTTATCCATTTGACTCCAGTCCTTTCTAAATCACCCGTGTATCTTGTTCTTTTCCTTTCTCTCTACCTTCGTAACTGTCATCACTCCTGTGTTTCATATCCTACTCTTGCCTTTTCTCAATTCCCTTCTCTTATCCATTTGACTCCAGTCCTTTCTACATCACGCCGTGTATCTTGTTCTTTTCCTTTCTCTCTACCTTCGTAACTGTCTTCACTCCTGTGTTTCATATCCTACTCTTGCCTTTTCTCAATTCCCATCTCTTATCCATTTGACTCAAGTCCTTTCTAAATCACCCCGTATATCTTGTTCTTTTCCTTTCTCTCTACCTTCGTAACTGTCTTCACTCCTGTGTTTCATATCCTACTCTTGCCTTTTCTCAATTCCCATCTCTTATCCATTTGACTCAAGTCCTTTCTAAATCACCCCGTATATCTTGTTCTTTTCCTTTCTCTCTACCTTCGTAACTGTCTTCACTCCTGTGTTTCATATCCTACTCTTGCCTTTTCTCAATTCCCATCTCTTATCCATTTGACTCAAGTCCTTTCTACATCACCCCGTGTATCTTGTTCTTTTCCTTTCTCTCTACCTTCGTAACTGTCTTCACTCCTGTGTTTCATATCCTACTCTTGCCTTTTCTCAATTCCCTTCTCTTATCCATTTGACTCAAGTCCTTTCTAAATCACCCCGTATATCTTGTTCTATTCCTTTCTCTCTACCTTCGTAACTGTCTTCACTCCTGTGTTTCATATCCTACTCTTGCCTTTTCTCAATTCCCATCTCTTATCCATTTGACTCAAGTCCTTTCTACATCACCCCGTGTATCTTGTTCTTTTCCTTTCTCTCTACCTTCGTAACTGTCATCACTCCTGTGTTTCATATCCTACTCTTGCCTTTTCTCAATTCCCTTCTCTTATCCATTTGAATCCAGTCCTTTCTACATCACCCCGTGTATCTTGTTCTTTTCCTTTCTCTCTACCTTCGTAACTGTCTTCACTCCTGTGTTTCATATCCTACTCTTGCCTTTTCTCAATTCCCTTCTCTTATCCATTTGACTCCAGTCCTTTCTACATCACGCCGTGTATCTTGTTCTTTTCCTTTCTCTCTACCTTCGTAACTGTCTTCTCACTCCTGTGTTTCATATCCTACTCTTGCCTTTTCTCAATTCCCTTCTCTTATCCATTTGACTCAAGTCCTTTCTAAATCACCCCGTATATCTTGTTCTTTTCCTTTCTCTCTACCTTCGTAACTGTCTTCACTCCTGTGTTTCATATCCTACTTTTGCCTTTTCTCTAATTCCCTTCTCTTATCCATTTGACTCAAGTCCTTTCTACATCACCCCGTGTATCTTGTTCTTTCTTTTCCTTTCCCTCTACCTTCGTAACTGTCTTCACTCCTGTGTTTCATATCCTACTCTTTTGCCTTTTCTCAATTCCCATCTCTTATCCATTTGACTCCAGTCCTTTCTACATCACCCCGTGTATCTTGTTCTTTTCCTTTCCCTCTACCTTCGTAACTGTCTTCACTCCTGTGTTTCATATCCTACTCTTGCCTTTTCTCAATTCCCTTCTTTATCCATTTGACTCCAGTCCTTTTCACATCACCCCGTGTATCTTGTTCTTTTCCTTTCCCTCTCACCTTCGTAACTGTCTTCACTCCTGTGTTTCATATCCTACTCTTGCCTTTTTTCTCAATTCCCATCTCTTATCCATTTGACTCCAGTCCTTTCTACATCACTCCGTGTATCTTGTTCTTTCCTTTCCCTCACCTTCGTAACTGTCTTCACTCCTGTGTTTCATATCCTACTTTTGCCTTTTCTCAATTCCCATCTCTTATCCATTTGACTCAAGTCCTTTCTAAATCACCCTGCATATCTTGTTCTTTTCCTTTCCCTCTACCTTCGTAACTGTCTTCACTCCTGTGTTTCATATCCTACTCTTGCCTTTTCTCAATTCCCATCTCTTATCCATTTGACTCAAGTCCTTCTACATCACCCCGTGTATCTTGTTCTTTTCCTTTTCTCTACCTTCGTAACTGTCTTCACTCCTGTGTTTCTCATATCCTACTCTTGCCTTTCTCAATTCCCTTATCCATTTGACTCAAGTCCTTTCACATCACTCCGTGTATCTTGTTCTTTTCCTTTCCTCTACCTTCGTAACTGTCTTCACCCTGTGTTTCATATCCTACTCTTGCCTTTTCTCACCCCATCTCTTATCCATTTGACTCAAGTCCTTTCTAAATCACCCCGTATATCTTGTTCTTTTTCCTTTTCTCTCTACCTTCGTAACTGTCTTCAATTCTGTGTTTCATATCCTACTCTTGCCTTTTCTCAATTCCCTTCTCTTATCCATTTGACTCAAGTCCTTTCTACATCACTCCGTGTATCTTGTTCTTTTCCTTTCCTCTACCTTCGTAACTGTCTTCACTCCTGTGTTTCATATCCTACTCTTTGCCTTTTCTCAATTCCCATCTCTTATCCATTTGACTCAAGTCCTTTCTAAATCACCCCGTATATCTTGTTCTTTTCCTTTCTCTCTACCTTCGTAACTGTCTTCACCTCTGTGTTTCATATCCTACTCTTGCCTTTTCTCAATTCCCATCTCTTATCCATTTGACTCAAGTCCTTTCTACATCACTCCGTGTATCTTGTTCTTTTCCTTTTCCTCTACCTTCGTAACTGTCTTCACTCCTGTGTTTCATCCTACTCTTGCCTTTTCTCAATTCCCATCTCTTATCCATTTGACTCAAGTCCTTTCTAAATCACCCCGTATATCTTGTTCTTTTCCCTTCTCTACCTTTCGTAACTGTCTTCACTCCTGTGTTTCATATCCTACTCTTGCCTTTTCTCAATTCCCATCTCTTGGTCCATTTGACTCCAAGTCCTTTCTACATCACCCCGTGTATCTTGTTCTTTTCCTTTTCTCTCTACCTTCGTAACTGTCTTCACTCCTGTGTTTCATATCCTACTCTTGCCTTTTCTCAATTCCCATCTCTTATCCATTTGACTCAAGTCCTTTCTAAATCACCCCGTATATCTTGTTCTTTTCCTTTCTCTCTACCTTCGTAACTGTCTTCACTCCTGTGTTTCATATCCTACTCTTGCCTTTTCTCAATTCCCATCTCTTATCCATTTGACTCAAGTCCTTTCTACATCACCCCGTGTATCTTGTTCTTTTCCTTTTCTCTCTACCTTCGTAACTGTCATCACTCCTGTGTTTCATATCCTACTCTTGCCTTTTCTCAATTCCCCTTCTCTTATCCATTTGACTCAAGTCCTTTCACATCACTCCGTGTATCTTGTTCTTTTCCTTTCCCTCTACCTTCGTAACTGTCTTCACTCCTGTGTTTCATATCCTACTCTTGCCTTTTCTCAATTCCCATCTCTTATCCATTTGACTCAAGTCCTTTCTAAATCACCCCGTATATCTTGTTCTTTTCCTTTCTCTCTACCTTCGTAACTGTCTTCACTCCTGTGTTTCATATCCTACTCTTGCCTTTTCTCAATTCCCATCTCTTATCCATTTGACTCAAGTCCTTTCTACATCACCCCGTGTATCTTGTTCTTCTCTTTCTCTCTACCTTCGGTAACTGTCTTCACCCTGTGTTTCATCCTACTCCTTGCCTTTTCTCAATTCCCATCTCTTTATCCATTTGACTCAAGTCCTTTCTAAATCACCCTGCATATCTTGTTCTTTTCCTTTCTCTCTACCTTCGTAACTGTCTTCACTCCTGTGTTTCATATCCTACTCTTGCCTTTTCTCAATTTCTATCCATTTGACTCAAGTCCTTTCTACATCACTCCGTGTATCTTGTTCTTTTCCTTTCCCTCTACCTTCGTAACTGTCTTCTACCCTGTGTTTCATCCTACTCTTGCCTTTTCTCAATTCCCATCTCTCATCCATTTGACTCAAGTCCTTTCTAAATCACCCCGTATATCTTGTTCCTTTTCCTTTCTCTCTACCTTCGTAACTGTCTTCACTCCTGTGTTTCATATCCTACTCTTTGCCTTTTCTCAATTCCCATCTCTTATCCATTTGACTCAAGTCCTTTCTACATCACCCCGTGTATCTTGTTCTTTTCCTTTCTCTCTACCTTCGTAACTGTCTTCACTCCTGTGTTTCATATCCCCACTTTGCCTTTTCTCAATTCCCATCTCTTATCCATTTGACTCCAAGTCCTTTCTAAATCACCCCGTATATCTTGTTCTTTTCCTTTCTCTCTACCTTCGTAACTGTCTTCACTCCTGTGTTTCATATCCTACTCTTGCCTTTTCTCAATTCCCTTCTCTTATCCATTTGACTCAAGTCCTTTCTAAATCACCCCGTATATCTTGTTCTTTTCCTTTCTCTCTACCTTCGTAACTGTCTTCACTCCTGTGTTTCATATCCTACTCTTGCCTTTTCTCAATTCCCATCTCTTATCCATTTGACTCAAGTCCATTCTACATCACCCCGTGTATCTTGTTCTTTCCTTTCTCTCTTACCTTCGTAACTGTCATCACTCCTGTGTTTCATATCCTACTCTTGCCTTTTCTCAATTCCCTTCTCTTATCCATTTGACTCCAGTCCTTTCTACATCACTCCGTGTATCTTGTTCTTTTCCTTTCCTCTACCTTCGTAACTGTCTTCACTCCTGTGTTTCATATCCTACTCTTGCATTTTCTCAATTCCCATCTCTTATCCACTTGACTCCAGTCCTTTCTAAATCACCCCGTATATCTTGTTCTTTTCCTTTCTCTCTACCTTCGTAACTGTCTTCACTCCTGTGTTTCATATCCTACTCTTGCCTTTTCTCAATTCCCATCTCTTATCCATTTGACTCAAGTCCTTTCTACATCACCCCGTGTATCTTGTTCTTTTCCTTTCTCTCTACCTTCGTAACTGTCATCACTCCTGTGTTTCATATCCTACTCTTGCCTTTTCTCAATTCCCTTCTCTTATCCATTTGACTCCAGTCCTTTCTACATCACTCCGTGTATCTTGTTCTTTTCCTTTCCCTCTACCTTCGTAACTGTCTTCACTCCTGTGTTTCATATCCTACTCTTGCCTTTTCTCAATTCACTTCTCTTATCCATTTGACTCCAGTTCTTTCTACATCACGCCGTGTATCTTGTTCTTTTCCTTTCTCTCTACCTTCGTAACTGTCTTCACTCCTGTGTTTCATATCCTACTCTTGCCTTTTCTCAATTCACTTCTCTTATCCATTTGACTCAAGTCCTTTCTAAATCACCCCGTATATCTTGTTCTTTTCCTTTCTCTCTACCTTCGTAACTGTCTTCACTCCTGTGTTTCATATCCTACTCTTGCCTTTTCTCAATTCCCATCTCTTATCCATTTGACTCAAGTCCTTTCTACATCACCCCGTGTATCTTGTTCTTTTCCTTTCTCTCTACCTTCGTAACTGTCTTCACTCCTGTGTTTCATATCCTACTCTTGCCTTTTCTCAATTCACTTCTCTTATCCATTTGACTCAAGTCCTTTCTACATCACGCCGTGTATCTTGTTCTTTTCCTTTCTCTCTACCTTCGTAACTGTCATCACTCCTGTGTTTCATATCCTACTCTTGCCTTTTCTCAATTCCCTTCTCTTATCCATTTGACTCAAGTCCTTTCTAAATCACCCGTGTATCTTGTTCTTTTCCTTTCTCTCTACCTTCGTAACTGTCTTCACTCCTGTGTTTCATATCCTACTCTTGCCTTTTCTCAATTCCCTTCTCTTATCCATTTGACTCAAGTCCTTTCTACATCACTCCGTATATCTTGTTCTTTTCCTTTCTCTCTACCTTCGTAACTGTCATCACTCCTGTGTTTCATATCCTACTCTTGCCTTTTCTCAATTCCCATCTCTTATCTATTTGACTCAAGTCCTTTCTACATCACTCCGTATATCTTGTTCTTTTCCTTTCTCTCTATCTTCGTAGCTGTCTTCCTCCTGTGTTTCATATCCTACTCTTGCCTTTTCTCAATTCCCATCTCTTATCATTTGACTCTAGTCCTTTCATCACCCCCGTGTATCTTGTTCTTTTCCTTTCTCTCTGTGTCCTGCTGTCATCACTCCTGTGTTTCATATCCTACTCTTGCCTTTTCTCAATTTCCCTTCTCTTATCCATTTGACTCAGTCCTTTCTACATCACTCCGTGTATCTTGTTCTTTTCCTTTCCACTCTACCTTCGTAACTGTCTTCCTCCTGTGTTTCATATCCTACTCTTGCCTTTTCTCAAGATTTCACTTCTCTTATCATTTGACTCCAGTTCTTTCTACATCTGCGTGTGTATCTTCTTTTCCTTTCTCTCTACATTCGTAACTGTCTTCCTCCTGTGTTTCTGTCCTACTACATGGCACTTTTTCTCAATTCACTTCTCTTGTCCATTTGACTCAGGTCACTTTCTAAATCACCCCGTATATCTTGTTCTTTTTCCTTTCTCTCTACCTTCGTAACTGTCTTCACTCCTGTGTTTCTGTCCTACTCTTTTCTTTTCTCTCCAATTCCCATCTTCTCTTATCCATTTGACTCAAGTCCTTTCCCATCACCCCGTGTATCTTGTTCTTTTCCTTTCTCTCTACCTTCGTAACTGTCTTCACTCCTGTGTTTCATATCCTACTCTTGCCTTTTCTCAATTCCTTCTCTTAGCCATTTGACTCCAAGTCCTTTCTACATCACGCCGTGTATCTTGTTCTTTTCCCTTTCTCTCTTTCTGCTTCATAACTGTCATCACTCACTGTCATTCATATCCTACTGCTGCCTTTCCTAATTCCTTCTCTTATCCATTTGACTCAGTTCTTTCCACATCACGCCATGTACTCTTGTTCTTTCCCTTTCTCTCTACCTTCGTAACTGTCTTCACTCCTGTGTTTCATATCCTACTCTTGCCTTTTCTCAATTCACTTCTCTTATCATTTGACTCAAGTCTTTCTAAATCACCCGTATATCTTGTTCTTTTCCTTTCTCTCTACCTTCGTAACTGTCTTCCTCCTGTGTTTCATATCTCTCTTGTCTTTACTCAATTCACTTCTCTTATCCATTTGAGCTCAAGTCCTTTCTGCATACACCGTGTATCTTGTTCTTTTCCTTTCTCTCTACCTTCGTAACTGTCATCACTCCTGTGTTTCATATCCTACTCTTGCCTTTTTCTCAATTCCTCTTATCCATTTGACTCCAGTTCTTTCTACATCACATGATATGTCTTGTTCTTTTCCTTTCTCTCTACCTTCGTAACTGTCTTCACTCACTGTGTTTCATATCTCTCTGCCTTTTTCTCAATTCACTTCTCTCATCCATTTGACTCAAGTCCTTTCTACATCACGCCGTATATGTTGTTCTTTTCCTTTCCCTCTACCTTCGTAACTGTCATCACTCCTGTGTTTACAACCTTCTCTTGCTCTTTCTCTTTCATCCATTGTAGCTCGTTCGTCTTTAGATAGATAGATAGATAGATAGATAGATAGATATGAACAGACTGAGATAGATAGATAGATACGAACAGACTGAGATATATATATATATATATATATATATATATATATATATATGTAGATAGATAGATAGATAGATAGATAGATAGATATGAACAGACTGAGATAGATAGATAGATAGATAGATAGATAGATAGATAGATAGATAGATAAAAGATAGTAAAATCTGAAATAGATCGAACTATCTTCACTCCTGTGTCCACATCCTCCTCTTGCTCTTTCTCTTTCACCCCACCCCCTGTAGCTGGTTCGTCTTTCTCTTCACTTACCTCCTGTCTAAACTTTTACTCTTATGTAGACACCTGCACATCAGTGGCGGTACCACTTTGCTTGGACGTGAAACGATTTTTAAAACAAATTTTCTTTGGTTTTCCTGAATTATTTTTTTTCGTCGCAATGTTGTGTACAATTTTCTCGTCTATAACTTTTCCTTGTTTTTACAGTGTGACATTTTATATCCTTCTTTCTATGTTTGTAGCATTTAGAATTCTTAAAGAACTGTCGTCACCGAAATGTAACTCTTCTTCTTCTTCTTCTTCTTCTTCTTCTTTGTGCCTTGTTTTTCAGTCCGTAGGCGATTGTGGCTTTTCACGTCTCCCTATCACTGGTGGCTCTTAGCACGCCTTCTCCAGTTACACCATGCAACCATCGTTCCATCATCCACCTGATTAGTTCCTTCAAATATTTTATCTGCTACTTTCCGCCATCTCTTTTCCCTCTATCTGGCCTGGTAGTATCAGGTTCTCCAAGCCCTCTTTCCTTATTGCATGTCCCATGAACTCTAGCTGGGTGGGGTTTAGAAGGCGTAACAGGAAAATGCGCGTTAATAGCTACTAGGGATAGGAAGATGTGGAAAGCCATGATCACCTACGTCCTGAACAGGAACGGCTCATAGAAGAAAAAGAAGGGAGCCAATGAACTAAGTTCTTCTTCTATGTACCATGTTCTTCCAGGACGTAGGTGATCATGGCTTTCCACGTCTTCATATCCCTGGTGGCTCTTAACACGCTTTCTCCTGTTACACCACGACACCCTCGTTTCGTCGTTCAGCTGATCAGCCCCTTCAAATATGTTATCCACTGCTTTCCCCTATCTCTTTCCCCCTCTATCTGGCATGTTAGTATCAGGTTCTTCAAGCACTCTTTCCTCATTGCAAGTCCCATCAGTCTCTTCCTGATGCTCAGTATGAATTTCCTTTTCGTTTCCACCCTTTTCAAAACCTTATCATTGCTCACATGCTCGACCCATTATATCCGCAGCATCCTTCTGTAGAACCACATTTCAGTTGCTTCAAGTTTTTCCTTCATCTTTGATGATATTGTCCAACATTCACTGTCATATTGAAGAACTGACATCATATAGCAATCCAATATTGTCTTCTTTGTTTCTAGCGAAATTGTCCTGTTTCTTAATACTTTACTCAACTTCCGGAATATACTTCCTTCGCCATGCCAATTCGCCTTCAGATCTCTGTGTCGCACTTTCCGTCTTCTGTTATGACACTTCCCAGGTATTTAAATTTTTGTACCTGCTTGATTTTAGTATCCCCCAACTGTATTTGGCATATTGGGCTGCCCTTTTTACTGATGACCATGCATTCGGTTTTCTTGCAGTTTATTTGTAGTCCTTGTCACTCTCTTTAGCTACCTTCTGTAGAAGGTCTTGTAGTTTATTTTCTGTGTCTGCTATTACACCTAAAAATAGATTGTTTTCTTTTTTCTCATTTCTCTTCCGTTATATGTATGCATATTCTTTCTCCTCAATTTCTTTGGCATTGCGTGTCATACTTAACATTCTCGGGCATTCGTTCGATATTTTCTGTAGTGTAGGTTTGTTATTCTTTTCACGTTTTCTTAGAATTCATTCCCGCATTCCTGCGTATTTTTGCCGTTAATAACTGAGCAATAACTAAGCATTTAAATATCCAGAGTCAGTCCGTTTAATCTAAACCTTTCCCACTCCTTGTTTACAATTCCTCAAAATTTTTTGCGACAAAATCTTCGTTTCCATTTTTCATCAAATTCGTACGTTTCCAACGTGTATTGAATAGCGAGATTTCTTGCAAAAAAAATTATCAGAATATTTACTGTTCCTTTAAAACAAATGTCTTCTGTATTTTTCATGTTCTACTAGTAGTAACTTCCTCAACTAAAGTCTTGTTTTTCTCGTCTTCCCAGTCGCTGCCTCCTTCTCTTTGTTCGTATCTCCCAAAATAGGCAGCAAAAGTAATTCTATTATCTGAATTTTTATGTGAATTCAGAAATGGCATTTGTCACTGCACAGGGAGGAATTTTTTAGGAATTTTCTGTTTTTTTAATTATTTCAGTTAACATTTGTTATTGATTCTGGAGTTCTAAATGTTGTTGCTGTTGTTGTGTTTTTACTACTTGGGCTAATAATTCTTCCATGTATAAGAATGTCTGTCTTCCTTTTTACGCACAGCAAAGAAAACAAAATGTACCAAGTGTTTTGAAATTCACATTTGTTAGCAGAAACAAAGAGGCAATTTTTTCTACAACGTATGAATCTTGATTCCTCATAGCCACTGGTATAATTCACTATTAATGGTTATTATATCATGTAAATGTGCTTGTGTCTACGAGAGAAAGTTAATATCATATATGAATTCTATATACGAGAATAATGGTGGGAAACTGAAAAAGATAGAAGAAACTTAAACTAAAATAACTAGCTAACTAAACAAATAGATAAATCAAGTTTAAACCAAAATAGATAGATAGATAGATGAAGCTTAAAATGAAATAGATAGATAGATAGATAGATAGATCTTAAAATTAAATAGATAGATCGATAGATAGATCTTAAAATTAGATAGATAGATAGATCTTAAAATTAGATAGATAGATCTTAAAATTATATACAGATAGATAGATAGATAGATAGATAGATAGATAGATAGATAGATAGATAGATAGATAGATCTTAAAATTAGATAGATAGATAGGTCTTAAAATTAGATAGATAGATAGATAGATAGATAGATAGATAGATAGATAGATAGATAGTCTTAAAATTAGATAGATAGATAGATAGATAGATAGATAGATAGATAGATAGATAGATAGATAGATCTTAAAATTAGATATATATATATAGGTAGATCTTCAAATTAGATAGATAGATAGATCTTAAAATTAGATAGAGAGATAGATAGATTTTAAAATTAGATATATATATAGGTAGATCTTAAAATTAGATAGATCTTAAAATTAGATAGATAGATCTTAAAATTAGATAGATAGATAGATAGATTTTAAAATTAGATAGATAGATAGGTACATCTTAAAATTAGATAGATAGATCTTAAAATTAGATAGATAGATAGATTTTAAAATTAGATAGATAGATAGGTACATCTTAAAATTAGATAGATAGATCTTAAAATTCGATAGATAGATAGATAGATATATAGATAGATAGATCTTAAAATTAGATAGATAGATAGATAGATAGATAGATAGATAGATAGATAGATAGATCTTAAAATTAGATATATATATAGATAGATCTTAAAATTAGATAGATAGATAGATAGATAGATAGATAGATCTTAAAATTAGATAGTTAGATAGATAGATCTTAAAATTAGATAGATAGATAGATAGATAGATCTTAAAATTAGATAGATAGATAGATAGATAGATAGATAGATAGATAGATAGATAGATCTTAAAATTAGATATATAGATAGATAGATAGATAGATAGATAGATAGATAGATAGATAGATAGATAGATAGATAGATACTGCTGATATTGCGGTTTCTATTGTTTTTTTGTTTTTAATTTTTACCACGTAACCTAATATTTTTTCCATATTTGAAGAATATATTTTGCGGCTGTTTTTTTTATACATATTCAAAAGAGAAAATAGCACAAATCAACGGGATTTAGAATTCTCGTCGTCGCAATTATCATGTGTGCCGAAGGGAAAAGTATTTTTCCTCCTTCTTATTACTCAGTATGAGATTCGATATTCTCTTCACCTCGTGTATAACTCGTTTTTAACGTTTATAATATTAAGTCTTGCTTAGTTTACTTGCCCTGATGTCTGTTAGAAATACACTTGACTGACTCCAACGATTTTAAAGACTCACTTGTAATTGTTTAATGTTTATTTAATGCGTCTTGCCTAGTTCATTTGTATTATCAGGGTGTATTATTTACTCTAGGATGTGCGTTGTGGTGATGTGGATATCGACTCGGAACGATAAATCGGGGAGCCGAATTCGAGATCCACTTGAATTTCTTGCACTCACTTACGGACAAATACTCTTGGGAAATGTATTAATCCGTCTCCTTCCTCTAGTTATGGGTTAAATAACAAAACAGACTGGGTTCTATAGCCTTGGCTGACAACAGCAGAAAGCAATGGTAACCTACTGCAGGATAATCTTCTGCCCAGTCAGTAATGTCTCTTTCGAGATATGATCGCCCAGAAGGGTGTATCACGTATAACACTGACTGATTGATTATTTACTTTACAAAAACACTGCCAAGAAAGAGACAGAAAACGAAAACCTACTCTTGTATTTGTGCAGTTTTACAAAAGATCGTGACCTCATTGACGAAACCAGCCTTGCGACGTAAAACGCGCTTTTCAAAGGTGCATTCAAATCATTAGAAAAGTGACCATCACTGCATTATTCATTAAAATAATAACTAAAGACAAGAAGAATATCTATAAAAAAATAATAGAGATAATTAAGAGAATATTATGTAATTATGCTTTACACCAGAGTTTCCAACACATTTCTTTGCATTATTGTCAACTTTTCAAATAGAAAAGCTTTTGTTCAACCGCCCACCTATAATAGATAAAATTCAAAAGTATAACCAAATCTTTTGGTAAAAGTTTGTTACTGGTTCGTAAATTGACGTTATATTGATTCTCTAAGCGTAGTTTAAATGTGGTGCGAGGCCGAAAGTATGAAGCAGCCAGAGAGAATCGAACTCACTAGGCAGTCGAAATTATTATACGAGACAAGCTGGCCAACTCTCACATCACGTCGAGGTAATCAAGTAAACTGACTTTATGACGTATTTAGAAAATTCTTAAAGGAGGTAATAATCATTTATTGTACAGCTGCTGCTGCTACTACCACCGTATTAAAAAACAAAGGAAAGTAAAAGTGACCATTGGAAGCTCGTAAGTTATTCTTATGGTTAAGGTTAGTTTTAGGGTTAGTGTTGGTATTGCAAATGGTGACAAAAAACTTCAACGATTCTTCTTCTTCTTCTTCTTTTTCTATGTACTGTGCCCCTTCAGAACTTAGGTGATCATGGCCTTCCACATTTCCTTATCCCTAATAGCTCTTATATACTTTCTTCCGTTATTCCTTCCAAGCCTCGCTCTACCATCCATTTATCCCAGACTATCGAGTATGTTACACGTTGCATTTCCCTGTCATTCTTTCTCTCTATATGATTTCTGAGTATCATATTCTCCAAGCCATGCTTCCTCATTATGTAATATAACAATCTGGCCCCACCCGAGGAAGGCTGATGCAAGCGAGGGTGTTTCCGGTCGTTGAAAGGAACGGATGTCGTTTGACCTTATTTCCGGCAGCAGCGGAAATAACTACAGAGGCAAACAGAAACAGGTGTCTCTGAGAATTACGTGGGCGTGCGTGGGCGAGGCAAAACCGGAAGAAAAAGTCCCGGTTCTGGAAGATTATAAAAAGACCTCGGCACACGGATTCGCCAGTAGAGGAGCAACAGAGATCGGCCGGTGAAGAGAGAGACACAACAGATAAGACTACACTCCCGTCAACCCATTAGAAGCGCGCTCTCTCAATTCTTTGTTCCCTATTCTACACGGTCCATCGTCATTAATAAAAATATAACTTTATATTTTTATATATATGCGTGTTTGTTGTTTGTCGATATATAACAATTACACATCCCACTAACATTAGCTGTCCTTTCTTGATGTTAAGTATTAGTTTTCTTTCCGTTTCCACTTTCTCCAAAACCTCATTCCCTGCCATTATGAAGAACACATAACAATCCTGTACTCTCTGCGTTTCCATCAAAATTTTTTCTTCTCTCAATAATCTACTCATCTTTTGGTATGCATCCTTAGCCATTTCAATTCGTCTTCCACTCTCAGTGACGCACTTTCTAAGAATACTTCCCAGGCATATAAATTTCTGTACCTGATTGATTTTAATATCGCCAGCTTATAATTGGTATTTGGGGTTCCACTTTTTTATTTTTTATTGATGACCCTACAGTCACTAGTTTATATGTACTCCTTTCTTTTCCCTTTCTATAGCTACCTTCTGTAAGTCTTGTAGATTATTTTCTGTTTGATTTTAGTATCCCCAGCCTGTAGTTGGCATTTTGTGCTCCTCTTTTCACTGATGACCATGCATTCAGGTTTCTTATAGTTTATGTTTAGTCCTTTCTTTTCGCTTTCTTTATCTACCTTCTGTAGGTCTTGTAGTTTCCTTTCCGTATCTTGATTAATTTTAGTATCCCCAGCCTGTAGTTGGCATTTTGGGCTCCTCTTTTCACTGATGACCATGCATTCAGGTTTCTTATAGTTTGTGTTTAGTCCTTTCTTTTCGCTTTCTTTATCTACCTTCTGTAGGTCTTGTAGTTTCCTTTCCGTATCTTGATTAATTTTAGTATCCCCAGCCTGTAGTTGGCATTTTGGGCTCCTCTTTTCACTGATGACCATGCATTCAGGTTTCTTATAGTTTATGTTTAGTCCTTTCTTTTCGCTTTCTTTATCTACCTTCTGTAGGTCTTGTAGTTTCCTTTCCGTATCTTGATTAATTTTAGTATCCCCAGCCTGTAGTTGGCATTTTGGGCTCCTCTTTTCACTGATGACCATGCATTCAGGTTTCTTATAGTTTATGTTTAGTCCTTTCTTTTCGCTTTCTTTATCTACCTTCTGTAGGTCTTGTAGTTTCCTTTCCGTATCTTGATTAATTTTAGTATCCCCAGCCTGTAATTGGCATTTTGGGCTCCTCTTTTCACTGATGACCATACATTCAATTTTCTTGTAGTTTATATGTTGTCTTTTCTTTCCGCTTTTCTTAGGTGCAGTCAGCGTATTCTACAGCCCGAGACGTCAGGGTTAATTATTAAAGAGAAACGACTGACTGATGCAGAACTCGTGAAGATTGAAGTAAATAAAAAGTGAATTTGAACTGGGCAAATTTAGAATTTGAAATTCTGGATATTTTAGAACATAAACGGACACATTTAAAAATAGTGAAACTGAGATCCAAATAAAAAGAAAAAATGGAAGAAAAACTCAACGCAAAACGCAAAACAAATCAAAGAAAAAATGTGAAAAACGATACATATCAGAAATAATTAGAAAGAATACAAACAAATAACAGTAGGAAAAGAAAACAGAAAAAGAAAAATAGAAAGAAAAAAAAATTCGTGCATTCGCGTGGTTTTACTAAAGAACGTGACATCAATAAATGAATCCAGCCTTGGGCCGTAAAACGTATTAAAATAGTAATAAATTAATAAATATATAAACAACAACTATTCGTGGGTGAACAATTAAAAGACTCACCTTCACAAGGATGTTTCCAACTAACGTCCAGTTGGCAGACAAAAATAAACAGGGTTGTGACTCAATACATGTCCTTCTCTCTTCCCAATATTTATTGTATGAAAAATACAATTGTGGCCGATTTGGGGGTGGGAAAAACTCAGTTTGGTTTTCAGTACCTATCCTATACCTAGTTAATCCGACTCACTACCTAAACATACTTTACAATTTTCTCATCCATCACAAGAACATGTCCATCATCATTTAATCCTTCATACACCAAAATACTTCAAGCATACCAGGGACCCCCCCCCCAAAAAAAACAAAGAGTATAAAAATTTTATTGTTAATAATAGATACAAAAATATATTAAAAAATATATATTGATATATTAATATGTTGAGTAGATATTGTGCTGATATTTATTGAGCACAATATCCACACTGGAATCATCAGCCAATCAGAATCTACAGAATAGACTTGCCTACATGGTAGAGTGGAATCTTCCAGTTTGTCATATAAACCACCTACCAATTTGCTGGGTAGCTTGAAGCTGTTAGTTTCAACTTCAACTGAATACTGGCTGTTGCTATCTAAGGATTCTACATTATCCAGTTATCGACTATATCCATACAATCAGCCGGGCCACAAAGAAATCATATCCTCTCAAAGGCTATTACCCTCACGTGATGGCGGGGGGGGATGAACAATCAAGAATATGAGACTGACCTTCAGGGATGTTTCCAACTAGCGTCCAGTTGGAAGACAAAAATAAACAGGGTTGTATCACCAATACATGTCCCTCTCTCCTCTCGCCCATTGAGTGGATATTGTGCTGATATTTATTGAGCACAATATCCACACTAGAATCATCAGCCAATCAGAATCTATAAAATAGACTTGCCTACATGGCAGAGTGGAATCTCCCAGGCTGTCATATAAACCACGTACCAATTTTCTGGGTAGCTTGAAGCTGTCAGTTTCAACTTCAACTGATTGCTGGCTGTTGCTTGCTAAGGATTCTACAAGGACTGATATCGCATAACAGTCCAGTAATCAGTTCTTTGTTTCAAACGAAGTTGTTTTTCTTTTCTTAATAAACTGCTTATCATATTTCACTATCGCCATGCAAGGCGATAACTCCACTGATGCGCAGGGAGCTACGTAAGAGTAAAAAAGATTGGAAAAGAGAAAGCCGGAAACCACATCCTAAAC
The DNA here is from genome assembly GCA_037127315.1 of Ascarosepion bandense. NCBI lineage: Eukaryota > Metazoa > Mollusca > Cephalopoda > Sepiida > Sepiidae > Ascarosepion > Ascarosepion bandense. The sequence continues at coordinate 714,841 of JBBBDQ010000781.1, read as the reverse complement.
AGGGAACAAGGGATGAGCCTCTTCATCAGTTCAATAGACGTGGGTGGTGTGTGAACCGGGCGATAGTTTAGTCTATCTACTCCAATAGAAAAAAAAAAAGAGTGAAAAGATTGGAAAAGAGAAAACCGGAAACCACATCCTAAACAGGAAACAAGGGATGAGCCTCTTCTCTTGTTCAATAGATGTGGGTGGAGTGTGAACCGGGCGATATATATATATATATATATATATATATATATATATATATATATTCTAAACATATACTGCAAATAAACAAGACAGTAAATGTCTATTATATTTAATCATGAGCTGTTCTAAACACCGTATTTTGATTAAACATAATAGACATTCTTTGTCTCTTATATTTAACAGAATATGTTTAGAAAATTATCTGCTGCTTCGATACAATATATATATATATATATATATATATATATATATATATATCCGTCTTCGGATTTCTGTCTTCTTTTATAACACTTTTCCACATGCGTGTGTCGTATGCGTTTGATTTCACCAGTTTTTTATTCGTTATTTACTCAACCTAGACATTTTCAAAATCAGTATCACCCCATCCTGGCAACAAAACCACTAAGTCGCAAGGGATTACAGGGTGTGGAAGAATTATGAACAGAAACTGTTGCTTGCTAAGGATTCTACAGTGGGTCCGGTTAAAAAAGATTGGGGTAAATGGAGATCAAAAGACAACAAGGAGCGCCGTAAAAAGTTATCAGTGATACGGAGCAAGATACAAAATAAAAACAATTTTATTCAAATAAAATAAGAGTAATGCACAAATTTAGTGGTTCGTGCGCCCAAAAATTCTTTGAGAAGTAACATACTTTTCTTTTTAAAATGAGGCTCAGTGATGGTTGGGAGAGAAAAAAAGTTTACAATCAAAATCAATCAAATAACATGAATTATCTCAAGAAAAATTTCAGCGTGTAGAAAACAATCCAAATTGAAAAGCAGAATGTACAACAAAAGAGTTTCAGTGAAGTCGAATTCACTTAAAAGAATATATTGACCTTAAAGGTATAAAAATGTAATGGTCTTGTGATTTGGTGGCCGATGAGGCATTCCAGAAGCTAAGTAGAGAATTAAGAAACAGGAAAACTTCTTTGGAAACAAAGATAGTATTGGATTGTTATGCGATGTTCGTTCTTCAAGATGGCAGTGAATGCTAGACAATCTCATCAAAGACAAAGGGAAGAACCAAAATGTGGTTCTACAGAAAGATGCTGAGGATACCATGGACCGAACATGTGAGCAACAATGAGAATTTGGGGGAGGATGTAAACAAAAAGGAAACTAATAGTTAACATCAGGATAAACAGCTAAAGTTCCTGGAAAATGTACTAAGGAACGAGGACTTGGAGAATTTGATACTCACAGGTCAGATTATTTTTTTAATCATATCGCCCCAAGCAAGGCATTTTACTGCCACTGATTTGCAGGGGGTTACATAGGGTGAAAGTAATGACAAATGGTGACAGGTTATTGGGGGTGTCAGGAAGTGGGTAAGAGAATACTGATGAGAGTGTAATGGTCGGAGAAAGGAGCATGAGAAAAAGGATGCAGGTTAGTAAGATAGAGGGAAAGACGGACAGGGGAACGCGGCGCGTGAAATACTTGACGGGCTTAAGCTAGTAGATAGCAGAGCGGGGTTTTGGTGGGGTCACAGGAGAAAGCATGCTAAGAGCCACTAGGGATAGGGAGATGTGAAAAACCATAATCGACTGCGCCTTGAAGGGGCACGGCACGTAGAAGAAGAAGATTTGATATGGGTTGTCAAACGTCGTTTTCCCATCATAAAAACAATTACATTGTAAAGATTTCCTTGAAGAGAGGGATCGCGGTCGCTTTTTTGAGTCTACGGGGTTCTAATGTCTTTAGAACCCCGTTTTCCACTTCCCTGCGTCGCGTCACAATCCTCGGCGATTGCTTCTACTACTTCCCGGCATCACGTTTACAAAGTAGCCTTGGTCGTATTGAAGGCGTTTTCATAGCCGAAGGTCGGGTCCGATTTACTAGATAAATTTTGGAGGTCCACACAAGGATTTCCGATTTTATCAAACAATTTACTGGATTAGAAAAACACTTCTGTATTTTCTTTCCCTTTTCATTATCTTCAATTAACAGTCCTTGGCAAAGAAGATTTTCACGGAGGATCAGAAGATTCAGGTTTCAGTGAATTATTTTATTACCTTCATCCTCTTCTCCAAATTATCGAGGGCTACTCAAAGTAGAAAAATAATTCTTAATAAATGAAATAAAATAAAATAGTTATGTTCAACGAAATAACAAGAAAGATTCCGAAATGAACCATTATTTATAACTAAAGAACTAGAGAGAATTATAAATAAGTTAAACATATGTAGGGATACAAAATGTGCTTATCTCTATTAAGTGGAGATTGAGTTTTGTTTAACGGCATATCAACATCTGTGGGTTATTTAATGCCAAAAAGATAGGGTTTTAAGGTACTTTTTCAAATGTCTGGTTATAGTGAGAAGGTTGATTTAGTCAGATTGAGTTTTGTTTAATGGCATATCAACACCTCTGTGGGTTATTTAATGCCAAAAGGATGGGGTTTTAAGGGACTTTTTTTTAATGTCCGTTTATTTTTTTATTTTTATTTTTTTTTAATCATATCATCCAAAGCAAGGCGGTGACGACACTGCGGCGCATGGGGCTACTTAAGAGTAAAATGATTGGGAAAGAGAAAGCCGAGAACCACATCCTAAAAAGGAAACAAGGGATGAGCCTCTTCACCTGTTCAAAAGCCCTGGGTTGAGTGTGAACCGGGCGATAGTTAAGTCTATCTACTCCAATTGAGAACAATAGTAAAAAAAAGTGTAAGATTGGAAAATAAAAAAAAAACAAAAAAAAAAACAAAGAAAGCCGGGAACCACTTCCTAAACAGGAAACAAGGGATGAGCCTCTTCACCTGTTCAAAGTCAGATTGAGTTTGAGTTTTGTTTAATGGCATATCAACCTCTGTGGGTTATTTAATGCCAAAAAGGTGAGGTTTTAAGGTTGTTTTTATGTTCAGTTATAGGCTGATTATAGTCAGATTTTAATGAAAATTTTGCTTTTATTCTTTTTTTATTTTAGAAAACTGAAAATATCTAGTTTTGTATTCAAAAATGTTTTGCTGAGAATCATTTTTTCTTTTAAAAAATGTGTTATGGCAATAATTTTTTCCTTCAGAAAAGTACTGTTGGTAATATTTTTCCTTCAAAAATGTCTATTTCTTCTATAAAAGTCTATTTTTATGTATATATTTCTATAAAAGTCTATTTTTATACTTTCATAGTGTTTTGACTCCAGTTTGAGCGTTAACTATTTGCCCATACCTGGAACCCTAATAGGTGCTACCACTCCCGGTCAGAGTGAACCTGGGAACAATAGCAATTAAGAGGTGATTCCATACTCCTCACAACCCCCCAATCAGAGACCTTGCTGCCGGATGCAGTTTACTGTCATGTCCAGGACTCATTAAATGGAGGTAAGTCACGTGGATCACATGAGAGCCACTTAGTGACGAAAGCAGCAGACAAAACTCAGTTCATTTTACAGCAGCCCAAACGAGTGGCTTCTTTCTTTAACCCTGGCACTCCTGGCTAAGGCATTGGCTAAATCTGTATCCCTTGCTGCTTACAGGTGTAGGGGCATCGGTGATGCTTGATAACTTGGCCTTGTGCCAAGCACGTCTGAAGTCCCCACAGTGTAAATATCAGAAAGTTGAAGGTTGGATGTTAAAATGTGGAAGGATAAAATATTTTGTTTGTATATTAAAGTAGAGATTTATTAACTGAATATCAAAATTGTAAGAAGAAAAATGTAAGTGAAATTTTGTTAACTGAACACTATAACATATTTGTGAGAAGAAATGTTCATAGGGAAAATGCATGCAGTTTTGTAGTTAAATTTGTTCAAAGAGAAAATATGTAAAATGTCCAACAGAAGATAACAGCAGAATGTTATGCTACTTTCTATTTTCTGGGCAAAAGAGAAGGTAAAACAAATAAAGAAACTATACTTAGAGCAGACAGAGTGTCCATGTTCTTGTTGTTGGGTTTGTTTTCTTTGGCGGCGTGGAGTGAAAAAGAAGAAAAGAAAATTGGAAGAAGAGGTCGATGAGACGTGAGCGAGTCTGCTTGAAGTTTCTTTCTTACATTGTGAGATGCTACCAGATACCGCTCCCATTCTGACTGATTTTGACCGGTCACCGAACATAGTGAAGTTTCTCATGTTGCCAGCTCCAGCAAGCATTTTCTTTTCATTAGGAGTGAAAAAAAATTAACTGATGTCATATTTAAATTTTCTATTTCTTATCCGGTCAGGATCCAGAATTTTGCGTTTCATACTGACTTGTGAAATTTGCCTTGGTCTGGGGTTTTCCCAAACTATTTTTAGTCGTTTGAATCCGATTTTGCGGGAGTGTAATTTTACTTTGTGTCCTTTAGTTAACTGTTGGATGATATAGGATTTGTATCGTATGCAAGTCCATAGTACTGTTTACTTTCAGAATATATCTTATTCTAGTTAGTTAGTTTCAGTGACTTGACCCAAAGAGTTATGAGTTTAATACCTGGCTACAACAGTGCTGAACAAATAACTTAGAGAGTTTAGTTAAAAGGGGATAACTACATGACATTCAGAAGTCGCATCACGCATGGAATGAGAATATATACTCGAGTGATGGAAATATAGGATTTAGTTGAAAATTTCTAGCACCTAAAGAAGGCCGGAGCGTAAAACGGCCGAAACGTCGTAAAAATAGCAATAAAGATGAGGACAATGGTCTGAATCGTGCGAATAATGTAAAACAAATGATACATTACAATGACAGATAGAAAAAAATGATTTTAAAAAATACTGTGAATTTGACCACTAAAAAAGAAGAAATGGAAGGCCGGGTGGTGTAAGGACTACCGTTGCAGAAAGGAGAATCGAGGGTAGCGAGTTCAGTTTCTGATATTCCCCGTTGTGTTCACTTCCCGGCAGTACCCTTTGGTAAAGGTACAAATTCATTTGTACTCTTTTGACAAAGATTACAAATGGATTTGTGCTCCTGCTATCCACCTAGGTGTCCTTAACAAAATCTAACGGAGAATCTGTAATGTGATAGATCCCGATTTGGCAGCTCAGTTACACTCACTTTCTCACCGGCGCAATGTGGCTTCCCTGTGCCTTTTCTACAAATACTTTCACGGCTTCTGCTCCGATGAACTTAGCTCACCGATGCCCCTATATATAAATTGACTCGAGCCACAAGATTAGCAACTAGGTCCCACCCTTTTAATGTGAAACCAATAAAAAGTAAACACAAGTTATATTCCCACAGCTTCTTTTCTCGCACTTCCCGCCTGTGAAATTCCCTTGCATTTACTTACTTCCCTGACAGACAGAATCTCCAAGAATTTAAATATAAAGTCAATAGTCATCTCCTATCTCACTAACCTGCACCCTCTCTCTCATGCTCTTTCTCCGTCCACTTCACTCTCATCAGTATTCTCATCCTTCTCTTACTCCCTTCCTGACACCCCCAATAACCTGTCACTCTTTCTCATAACTTTCCTCCTATGTAACCCCCTGCAAATCAGTGGCAGTAAAATGCCTTATTTGAGGTGATATGAAAAAAAAATTCTCTTCGCTTGAAGTATACATTAAATAGCAGGGTAGACTGAATACTCTAGCTTTGGGGGAAAGTTTTGTATAACTCTGAATTAAACAAAAAGAAGCAGGACACCATATGTCTATTTTTCTCTTGAACTTATGGCAATTTCTCGTTAGTTTAGTAAAGGCAGCTGTAGAGATCCACATCTCATAACATTTTAAAAAATATAGTAATATACTCGTCTTCAGTAGTCACAACATCAGTGACAAACACGAAGATTATAAAAGTGGAAGTTTAGTTTATTTTTTGTTTTAGGTTAAGATCAGAAATAAAATAAATTGATAGTTCAATAATAAGAACCTGTGGAGAGCCATGATCACCTATGTCAGAAAGGGCAATGGCAATTTTTTTTTTTAGCATTTCATCGGCATTTCGTGAGCCGCTTTACTAAGGAGCCTGGTCTCTGTGAAAACGAGTTTCGCAGCTATTTGCTAACTTTACTCGGTCTGCGCCGACTTAAGTGGCTAGCTACAAGGGTGATATCACGGAGGACGAAGTTCACTTGGCATTGAAGAGGGTTGGCAGTGATAAGTCTCCGGGACTTAATGGTCTACTCTATGAATTGGACTTGAAGCTGTCGCACATCTTTGTACTGATTTTGACGGTAGTGTTCAACAATTAGTTCCAGCAGGGCTCCGTCCCCGACCGGATTTCCATACATTGATCAATCGAAACCAGATTTTAGGAAGAATTTCAAACAGGTAAGAGAGTACATTTACTGTTGGTTAGGTTAGTACAATAAATTTACGTAGATTGGGTAAATTAGTATAATTAATTTACATTCATTTTTTTAAAAAAGTAAAAGTCTTATTATTTAGTATAAAAAATACTCCAATTATTTTAAAAACAATTATTAAATTTCTTCATTAAAAGTATGTTTATCTAATTTCTTCTACCTGCCTGAATGCTTGAAATATCTTATTAAAAAAATATACGTGCTTACTGAAAGTTTCGTATTTTGACGTAAACAAAGCAATTTTTAAAGCAAATGGATGAAAATAATAAAAAACTTATTTAATGAAAATGCGATATAAATATATATGTTCGATTAAAGTTTTATATCTATTTGATTATGGCAATTCCAGTTGAATTCCTTGCATTCACTTCGTTCTAATTCCAGTTGAATTTCTTGCATTCACTTACCTACAAATACCTTTGGCAAAGGTAATAACCAGTCTCTTCCCTCCAGTTATGGGTTAAATAACAGAACAGATTGCCTTGGCTGGCAAACAGTCTACCGCAGAAAGTAATGTCAACCTACTGCGGGATAATCTTCTGCCCAGTCAGTCATGTCTCGAACGAGACATGATCCCCCAATCGTATATCACGTATGGCACTTAACTGACTGATTCTGGTAAATATAATGCACAGTAGTAGCACTGTAGAATGTACACTGTGATGTAATGAATATCGGCTCGTAATTAGAAATTGGAGACCCAAGTTCGAATTCTAAACGAATTCGTTTTATTCAATTAGGAACAAATACCCTCGGAAAAGGTATTAATCCATTTTTTTCCTTCCAGCTATGGGTCGAAGAACAGAACAGATTGAGTTCTATAGCCGTGGTTGGCAACCAGTCTATCACAGAAAGTAATGTCGAAAAAGAATCAGTCAGTCACGAAAAAAGACATGATCTCCCAAGCGATTGTGACGTATGATAGTTAACTAACTGAGTACTAATATATATAAACACAGAGAGTGTGACAAATGGTCAGAGGATTTCAAGACGAGTAGTGGTATAAACGAGACAAGTCATGATTGGCTGGAAGGAAATTAAGTAAATTCGAGGCGTGCAAATAGCCTTGTAAATGCAAAAGATATCCTACGTTTCCGTGTCGAGTATCCGAATACATTAGGGCTAAACGGACTTTCAAGGCACAACCATTTATGCTACTGCGCAATATGTATCAACGCCTTTATAATGACACAACTCTTACTTTCGACAAACTTACTAACAAAAAGTTATTATAATGTACCCTTTTTGGAACAGAACTGGTGGTATCGATCCCCAGAGTAAAAGTTATTCCTAAATCATCTGACCGACTTCAAGTGGCATCATTGCACTGAGTCAATAGCTAAATCCACTGCTAAGAGGGTTGGGTCACTGTGCCGGGCCAGGAAGTTTTATTTCTGCCTGAATTCATCTTGCACATATACAAATCAACCATCCGACCATCCATGAAATACTGTTTTCATATCTGTTCAGACACACCTGCTGTTCGTATCAGTGTTCTCGACAGGCTCCAAAGGAGAGTCAGTAATGTGACTGGTCCCGACCTAGCAGCTCGACTCCAGCCACTTTCTCATCGTCAGAATATGGCTTCCCTATGTCTCTTCTATAAATATTTTTATGGCTTCTGCTTCGACGAACTTAAGTCACTGGTTCTTCTGCCACAAGAATTTACTCGGGCAACCAGACTGGCAGCAAGGTCCCACTCTTTTACAGTTAGATCAACCAAATGCAGGCGACAATTCTACTCCTCAGCTTCTTTTCTCGCAATTCCCGCCTGTTGAACTCCCTTCCATATACTTGCTTTCCTGACAGCTACAACCTCCAAGAATTTAAATGCAATGTCAATTTCCATCTCTTATCCACTTGACTCTAGTCCTTTCTACATCACCCGTGAATCCTGTTCTTTTCCTTTCTCTCTACCTTCGCAAGGGTCTTCACGCCTGTGTTCCCATCCTTTTCTTTCTCTTTCTCTTTCATCCCCTTAAGCTGGTTCGTCTTTCTCTTCACTCTCCTCCTGCTTAAAACTTTAATTCTCTTATGTAGCCCCTTGCACATCAGTGGCGGTACTGCCTTGCTTGTGGTGAAATGATAAAAAATCCTTTTTAATGGACAAGAATCCAGTTTCCAGTTCGTCCTTTTTTCAAGAACTATAAACACTTGACAAGATAAAACCCTTGAAAAATTTGGAATTTGACTAATATATATATATATATATATATATATATATATATATATATATATACTTGTCGTATAAGTATGCTGCATGCTTAAGAGTAAGAACTTCTTAGAATTTATTATTCGTTATTAAAATATCCTAAAATATATTGTTTAACATGAAATCCAATAAAATAAAATTAAAGAAATTATTAAATTGTGAAGTAGGATATTTGTCAACATATTTTCCAAACTAACAAACTTCTTTGAAATTACAAGAATGTCGCATTTAAAAACAGCAATTATCCAGTAGTTTTAGAAGCACCAGGCATGAGAACGAAAAACAAAAATTCCAAAAACTAACAATTCAAGAAAATCAATATTTAACTGGAATACAAAAAGACTATCTAAATAAGTATCGTTCACAAACTTAGAAAGAGAATATAATAAAACCACTTACTCTCCAATGTGCTCTCAAACCTTCCTCAGAACAAAGAAAAAAGCTTCCTCAGAATAAAAGAGGCTTCATTTACCTGAGGTCTCAAGTAAAATGGTTAGAGAAGTCGAAAGAAGAGTTGTAATGACAACAATAAATTAGGAAAATTTGATGTTGAAAATAAAACAGAAAGACCACACGCACCTCACTACACACACACACACACACACACACACACACACGTAAGAAAAATTAGTGTCAGCATTTTGAAAAAGATAAGATATGCGCTAGTAATGGGTACACACTGGGGACCCAAGAGTAGGGTTATCTATCTATCTATCTATCTATCTATCTATCTATCTATCTATCTATCTATCTATCTATCTATCTCCGGCTTTTCTTTATCTATCTATCTATCTATCTATCTATCTATCTATCTATCTATCTATCTATCTATCTATCTATCTCATTCTGTTCATATCTATCTGTTATAGAGGATGGGTGAGGTGGGTTGTTGTCCTGACAGCCTTGTTCCCCAGGATAACTTCGGACATCCAAAGAATGAAATTTTTAATGCAATATCTCCCGGTATCTATCTATCTCTCTCCCTGTCTCACTATCTATCTATCTATCTTAGTCTGTTCATATCTATCTATCTATCTATCTATCTATCTATCTATCTATCTATCTATCTATCTATCTCAATTTGTTTCTATCTATCTATCTATCTATCTATCTATCTATCTATCTATCTATCTCAATTTGTTTCTATCTATCTATCTATCTATCTATCTATCTATCTATCTATCTATCTATCTATCTCAATTTGTTTCTATCTATATATCTATCTCAATTTGTTTCTATCTATCTATCTATCTATCTATCTATCTATCTCAATTTGTTTCTATCTATCTATCTATCTATCTATCTATCTATCTATCTATCTATACAAACACCCTGTCTTCCATACTGGGAACTCTTCCTTCATATATAAAGCACATTTTTAACACACACACACACACACACACACACACACACACACACACACACAGGAAGATAAACTTTTGCGACATTTTGGATCATGGGTCTCCACAACCAAATTCCTCTCTCTCTTAAGCCATTTTCCGTCATCGATTTACAGGAAAGGTTGGTGCGCTATGCGTTGTTTCCACTGTGCCTCTTGCAGTAAAACTTTCTGGTGAGTCCAGCATTGGCCGCCATATAGGACGGACTGATATTATATAACCGTTCAGCACTCTTTTCCTTGTCTCTGTTGCCTCAAGTCTCTTCTTCATCTGTGAGGAGATTGTCCAGCATTCACTGCCATATAGGAGGACTGATATTATATAACCGTTCAGCACTGTTTTCTTTGTTTCTGTTGCCTCAAGTCTCTTCTTCATCTGTGAGGAGATTGTCCAGCATTCACTGTCATATAGGAGGACTGATATTATATAACCGTTCAGCACTCTTGTTTTTGTTTTTGTTGCCTCAAGTCTCTTCTTCATCTGTGAGGAGATTGTCCAGCATTCACTGCCATATAGGAGGAGTGATATTATATAACCGTTCAGCACTATTTTCTTTGTTTCTGTTGCCTCAAGTCTCTTCTTCATCTGTGAGGAGATTGTCCAGCATTCACTGTCATATAGGAGGACTGAAATTATATAACCGTTCAGTACACTTTTCTTTGTTTCTCTTGTCTCAAGTCTCTTCTTTATCTGTGAAAAGATTGTCCAGCATTCACTGCCATATAGGAGGATTGATATTATATAACCGTTCAGCACTCTTTTCTTTGTTTTTATTGCCTTAAGTCTCTTCTTCATTTGCGAGGAGATTGTCCAGCATTCACTGTCATATAGGAGGACTGATAGTATATAACCGTTCAGTACTCTTTGTTTTGTTTCTGTTGCCTCAAGTCTCTTCTTCATCTGTGCGAAGATTGTCCAGCATTTACTGCCATATAAGAGGACTGATATTATATAACCGTTCAGCACTATTTTCTTTGTTTTATTGCCTTAAGTCTCTTCTTCATCTGTGAGGAGATTGTCCAGCATTCACTGCCATATAGGAGGACTGATATTATATAACACTTCAGCACTGCTAAGAATACTAATTTGGCTATACTTCTTATTTCGAGCCGTTAAGCATTAAATCACTCGCACATCCAAGTTTACCACACTTAGTATTCTTGAGCGGTTTTTCTAGATAATGAAAGAAATCGCGGAAATGATTCGGGCACAGAATGAGAAAGGACAGCTTGGAGAACTTGGCTCTCAGAAGGTCTGTCGCTATCAAGATGGACAAAATAAGACAGTGGCCTAGCTACATGTGTGAATAGATGGAAGAACAGGAGGTAGGTAGCTTGGCAAAGGGGAAATTGCTGTTAAAGGGGGCTAAGGACCGTAGGTTGTGGAGAGCCATGATAGGCAACGTTTCGAAAGATCCCAGTACAAATAATAATAATAACAATAATAATAATAATATATTTTTATAATGCAATATTGTTAAATATCTACTGCTGACACATGACACGCAATTTTGGTTTACCGTCACAATATCCGCTCAGAAATTGAATTGTTTTTAAACTTTTGATCCCAATATGCCGACAAGTAGTTTCAATTAAATATATTTTTCAATAAGTTAGAAGCGAGATGTAGGTAATATCCAGAAAAGTGTTAATTAAATTAACTAATTTCCGTTGAATTTTACTTTTGTTGAATCAATTTTTTTAAATTAAATTAGACTTGGCAGGTGTTGACAAGCCAGCAACCTAGAGTAATGTTTAATTTAAAAAAATATTTAAGCAAACAATCTTTTGAGATATTTTATGCACATAAAATACAATATTCTTTTCTTAATGTCAATTTTTACCTTGTTTTCTTTCAATTAAACCGAAAATTAAATTTTCAAAGAAGATATTTCAATTATTCCAATATACCTAAACATTTTCATTTCATGTATCCAACGTGATACATATTAAAAAGAATATAATTTAATTTGTTGAAAATTCGCATACGAAAAGATGTTATTCAAAACAATTCTGACATATGTTTACGTATCTGTCTGTATGCTTTTCCATGAGTGGCCCGTGATGAATGCGGGCATGCGCACTCGTATTTACTTGGATGCGCATGCGTAAAGAGCGTGTTAAACAAGCATTCATATGCAAACGGTTTTAATAACAGGGAACACTATTCTAAACAGTGTTTAAAATAGGCTTCCGAAATGGTTTTCTTTCATTCTTATTTGCTTCTCTTTTCTCTCCACTCTGTTTTACAAAATAAACAAATGTTTTGCTTGTTCAGCGTCCATCTTGGATTCTGAGTGCGCCATTTTGCAAATGAGAGAACGTATCTTTTTTTTTATTGGCAAGAAAACCTACTGCATAAATGACGCACTTCTTTTTTTCGTTTTTCGTATTTTGCAAGTATTTTTTTCTTCTTAAGCTTATTTGTTTCTTACTCTGTAATTCGTTCATTTGTTATTCCAGGTTTTATATTAGCAGTTTCATTTTCGGTTCTACATTTGTTCTTTTATGTCTTCCTTTTTTTTCATTTTTTTCTTTACAAATTTAAATCTGATAAATCTTTATTTTTTAGATTTATTTCTACTTCTTTCCTTCTTTCCTTGTTTCTTTCTTTCTTTCTACTCTCTTTCTTTCTTTCTTTTTTCTTTCTTTCTTTCTACATTTGTTCTTGTATATCTTCCTTTTTTTCCATTTGTTTTGTTTTCAAATTTAAATCTGATAAATCTTTATTTTTTAGATTTATTTCTACTTCTTTCCTTGTTTCTTTCTTTCTTTTTTACTACTTTTTTCTTTCATTCTACTTTCTTTCTTTCTTTCTTTCTTTCTTTCCTTCTACATTTGTTCTTGTATATCTTCCTTTTTTCTTTTTTTTTTCAAATTTAAATCTGATAAATCTTTATTTTTTAGATTTATTACTACTTCCTTCCTTGTTTCTTTCTTTCTTATTTTCTACTTTCTTTCTTTTTTTCTACATTTGTTCTTGTATATCTTCCTTTTTTCCTTTTGTTTTTTTTTTTTTCAAATTTAAATCTGATAACTTTATTTTTTAGATTTATCTTTCTTTCTTTCTTTCTTTCTTTCTTTCTTATCCTTTGTAACTTTTTTCCGTCTCTCCAACTTTCGCCCTTCCCAGATTTTTCCGCACATTATTTTTTTTTTAAACCTTTTATGTGCGTTGTTGTGCAATGGATATCGACTCGGAACGACAAATAGGGGAGCCGAGTTCGAATTCCAGTTGTATTCCTTGCATTCACTTGCGCACAAATACCATTTGGAAAACGTATTAATACGTCTATTCTCTCCAATTATGGGTTAAATAATAGGACAGGCTGGGTTCTGTAGCTTTGGCTGGCAACCAGTCTACCGCAGAGAACAATGGCAAACTACCGTGGAAAAATCTGCCCAGTCAGTCATGTCTCTTTCGAGACATGATCGCCCAAAACGTGTATCACGTATGGCCCTTAACTGACTGAGTGATTTACTTTAGATTCCAGATTCTCTTTTATCGACACAAATCTTTTGTTTGTGTCGATACTTCAAACCTCATGTTTTTTGTTACTTTAAGCTTTCTTTCTTTCTTTCTTTATATAATATTTCATTCTTCTTTTTTCCTGTCTTTCCTTTTTATCTATTTTTTTGCGGTTATCACATCATTAATCCGTCTTTCCTTCCTTCTTTTCTTTTTCCTTCCTTCCTTCCTTCCGAATTTATAATTCCTTCTTTCAGTCCTTCCCTCATTTCCTTCTTTCTTTCATATATTCCTTTCTAATTTAACGCTCTCCTTCCTTCCTTCCTTCCTTCCTTCCTTCCTTCCTTCCTTCCTTCCTTCCTTAATTTAATATTTTTTCTTTCCTTCTTATATTCCTTCCTAATTTAACACTTTCCTTCCCTCCTTTTTCCTTGCTTTCTTCCTAAATTAATTTTATTTTCTTCTTGCGTTCAAATATTCCTTCCCAATTTAACACCTTCCTTCCTTCCTTCCTTCCTTCCTTCCTTCCTTCCTAATTTAATATTTTCTTCTTTCCTGATTATATTCTTTCCTAATATAACATTTTCCTTCCTTTCTTCCTTCCTTCTTTCCTTCCTTCCTTCTCCGTTCATTCTAATTTAACATTCCTTCTTTTTCCATCCTTCCTTCCTTCCTTCCTTCCTTCCTTCCTTCCTTCCTTCCTAATTTAATATTTTTTCTTTCCTTCTTATATTTCTTCCTAATTTAACACTTTCCTTCCCTCCTTTTTCCTTGCTTTCTTCCTAAATTAATGTTTCCTTCTTGCCTTCAAATATACCTTCCCAATTTAACACTTTCCTTCCTTCCTTCCTTCCTTCCTTCCTTCCTTCCTTCCTAATTTAATATTTTCTCCTTTCCTGATTATATTCCTTCCTAATATAAAATTTTCCTTCCTTCCTTTCTTCCTTCCTTCTTTCCTTCCTTCCTTCCCCGTTCATTCTAATTTAACATGCTTTCTTTTTCTTTCCTTCCTTCCTTTCTTCCTTCCTAATTTGATATTTCCTTCTTTCTTTCATATATTCCTTCCTAATGTAACACTTTCCTTCACTCTTTCCATCCTAATTTGACATTCTTTCTTTCATTACTTCCTAATTTAACACTTTCCTTCACTCCTTCCTTCCTTCTTTCCTTCTTTCCTTCCTTCCTTCCTTCATTCATTCATTCATTCTTAATTTAACATTACTTCTTTTTGTCCTCCCCTCTTTTTTCCTTCCTTCCTTCCTTCCTTCCTTCCTTCCTTCCTTCCTTCCTTCCTTCCTTCATATTTCTTTCTTTCCTTCTTATATACCTTCCTAATTTAACACTTTTCTTCCTTCCTTCCTTCTTAATTTAACATTACTTCTTTTTGTCCTCCCCTCTTTTTTCCTTCCTTCCTTCCTTCCTTCCTTCCTTCCTTCCTTCCTTCCTTCCTTTCTTTCTTTCCTTCTTTATATACCTTCCTAATTTAACACTTTTCTTCCTTCCTTCCTTCTTAATTTATGATTTCCTTCTTTTCTTCTTATATTCCTTTAGAATTAACACTTTCTTTCCTTCCTTTCTTCCTTTCTTCTTTCTTTTCTTTTTTCTTAATTTAACATTCCTTCTTTCAGTCCTTCCCTCCTTTTTCCTTCCTTCTTTCCTTCCTTCCTTCTTAATTTAACATTACTTCTTTTTGTCCTCCCCTCTTTTTTCCTTCCTTCCTTCCTTCCTTCCTTTCTTCCTTACTTCTTTCTTTTCTTTTTTCTTAATTTAACATTCCTTCTTTCAGTCCTTCCCTCCTTTTTCCTTCCTTCCTTCCTTCCTTCCTTCCTTCTTAATTTAACATTACTTCTTTTTGTCCTCCCCTCTTTTTTCCTTCCTTCCTTCCTTCCTTCCTTTCTTCCTTACTTCTTTCTTTTCTTTTTTCTTAATTTAACATTCCTTCTTTCAGTCCTTCCCTCCTTTTTCCTTCCTTCCTTCCTTCCTTCCTTCCTTCCTTCTTAATTTAACATTACTTCTTTTTGTCCTCCCCTCTTTTTTCCTTCCTTCCTTCCTTCCTTCCTTCCTTTCTTCCTTACTTCTTTCTTTTCTTTTTTCTTAATTTAACATTCCTTCTTTCAGTCCTTCCCTCCTTTTTCCTTCCTTCCTTCCTTCCTTCCTTCCTTCTTAATTTAACATTACTTCTTTTTGTCCTCCCCTCTTTTTTCCTTCCTTCCTTCCTTCCTTCCTTCCTTTCCTTCCTTACTTCTTTCTTTTCTTTTTTCTTAATTTAACATTCCTTCTTTCAGTCCTTCCCTCCTTTTTCCTTCCTTCCTTCCTTCCTTCCTTCCTTCTTAATTTAACATTACTTCTTTTTGTCCTCCCCTCTTTTTTCCTTCCTTCCTTCCTTCCTTCCTTTCTTCCTTACTTCTTTCTTTTCTTTTTTCTTAATTTAACATTCCTTCTTTCAGTCCTTCCCTCCTTTTTCCTTCCTTCCTTCCTTCCTTCCTTCCTTCTTAATTTAACATTACTTCTTTTTGTCCTCCCCTCCTTTTTCCTTCCTTCCTTCCTTCCTTCCTTCCTTCCTTCTTAATTTAACATTCCTTCTTTCTTTCCTTCCTTCCCTTTTTCCTTTTTCCTTCCTTCCTTCCTTCCTTTATTTAATATCTCATTCCTTTTTTCTGCCTTTCTTTCTGTCTTCCTTCTATCTTTTCATCATTATTTTACATCTAATGTAATCCTGTCTTTCAACTCCTTTTGAATTTGATTATTCCTTCTTTTGATTATTCCTTCTTTTTTTCTTCATTCATTAATATTTAACCATTTCCTTTCTTTCCTTCCTTACATTTAGAATATTCCATACATCTTATTTTTTCTATTTTATTTCATTGGCATTTTCTGTTCTCTCACCCTTTGTACATTCATCATAATTTTCTCCCATTTTCACGGAATTTCATTTGTTTGTATTATCATCAGTGTTTGAAATGCTGTCATTGTCATTGCGGGTGTATGTCATTATATCCGTTTGTATTTCTGTGTGTGTATTTACAAAAATGAAACCTCATATCCCAACCGAGAATGCTTGTAAACTGAAACAGGTCCTCAGCACATTTAAGGGTGTCCTTTGCCGTCGCGAAACGCATTTAAAGGTGTTCTAAACGACACACGTTAGTTCGATTTGTTGCTCGCTTCCTTTGCCTTCGCCATGACAGTGACGTACGGGGCGTTTTCTTTTAGTTGTAGAAAGAAATAAGGGAAGAAATCAATAAAGAAAAAAAAAAGAATGCAAAGATGGCGGAAAACGCGATTGTTTGTTTTCGTCGTTAGAGAAGAATCCTTATTCGTTAAGTTTTTTTTAGTCTTTTTTTGTTCTCTCTTTTGAATTTTTTTGTTTAAGCAATTTGTTTATTTAAAAAAAAAAAGATCGGAATTTAGAAAGGAAGAAGAAAGACAGACATAAAGAACGCGAATGGATCAAGATAAAAAAGTAGAAACGAGTCCTTCTTTTCTTCCTTCCTTCCTTCCTTCCTTCCTTCCTTCCTTCCTTCCTTCCTTCCTAATTTAATAATTTCCTCGGTTCATCATTCTTTTCTTCCTAATGTAATATTTCCTTCTTTCACAGCTTCTTTCCTAAATACATTCATCATAATTTTTTTCTTCTCGAATTTAATTCTTTCTTCCCCGTCTCTTTTTTCTTTCCAAATTTAATCGTTTCTCCTTCCTTCCTTCCTTCGTTCATAGATAGATAGATAGATAGATAGATAGATAGATAGATAGATAGATAGATATAAAAATACACAGATAGATAGATAGATAGATAGATAGATAGATAGATAGATAGATAGATAGATAGACAAAAATACTCAGATAGATAGATAGATAGATAGATAGATAGATAGATAGATATATATAAAAATACTCAGATAGATAGATATAAAAATACTTAGATAGATAGATAGATAGATAGAAAATACTCAGATAGATAGATAGATAGATAGATATAAAAATACTCAGATAGATAGATAGATAGATAGATAGATAGATAGATAGATAGATAGAAACAAACTGAGATAGATAGATAGATAGATAGATAGATAGATAGATAGATAGATAGATAGATAGATAGATATGTTTAAACAGACTGAGGCAGACAGGCAGACAAACAGACAGAGAGACAGACTGTTAGATATTTTCATTAGACTTCCGTAACCCACAAATACATTCTGTCAACAATTTTATAATATTATAAGTCAATAGCAACATGTTGAACAATCAATGCAGGCTAAGTCACGAAATGAAATGATATGGTCATGTATCACTTAAATATTTAGAACACTTCTACTTGGAGTTGCGAAACTGACTTAATTCTATGATCCCAAAGAAGATTATCCAACCTGGATTAAAGAGTATTCTTTAACGGTATCGCCAGCCACATGCTTTCCTTAATATGACGTGTCGACAAAAAGAAGAAAATAAAATAAAAGAAGCACATCATAATAAGACAAGCAAATTGTCAGATGATATTTGATTGGCTAAAACGTTCGCGTGCGTCACAGTGTCTCTTGTCGCGAATCCTAAATCGGAGGCGGTTAGAAAAGAAAGAAAGAAAAATAAATTTGAAAATTTTTCTTTGGGAACATTGACTTATTAGAGAAGGAGAAAGATCAAAGAATGGTGAAAAAAGACCGAATCAATAAACAAACGAGTGTGAGAGAGCGTGAAATAGAAAGATATACATATATATATATATATAGTCATCCGCAGACAGATCTGTTTCGTTGTATCACAGCTCATCAGTACGGTTAGACTCCAATTGTTTTAACCCAGGATTGAAACATGACCGAAACATGCATCAGTCGGCAATTCTACCTCTGGGCTATGGGCGCTCAGTATTAGAAGGATCTGTGTGTGTGTGTTTGTGTGTATTCATAAATATGTATACATATAAGGAACTGTGCAGATAGAGAGAAAGTGATGGGGAAATAGAGAGAAAGAGAGAGAGAGAGAGAGGGGAGGGAGATAGAAAGAAATGAGATAGATAGAGTGCAACAGATATGGATTTAGAAAGAGAAAGTTGGCTATATATATATATATGCAGATGATTTTATATATATATATATATATATTGTCATCCGCAGACAGATCTGTTTTGCTGTATCACAGCTTATCAGTACAGTTAGACATCCGATTGCTTCTAGGCAGGATTGAAACCCGACCGAATTGACATCAGTCGACGATTCAACCTCTGAGCTATGGGCGCTCCGTAGAGAAAGACGGACTTTAGCGTCTTATATACAATGTAAACACACGCCAGTAGCGGAATGAATGAACGATGCGTAGATGCGTGAGTAGCCATTTTTTTTCAAAGTCTACTAATCCTCCATAGTTCTCAATCGGGGTATATAAAAAAAAAAAAATATATATATATATATATGGTCATCCGCAGACAGATCTGTTTCGCTGTATCACAGCTCATCAGTACGGTTAGACACCGATTGGGCCACGAGGCGTTCGGTGGAAGAAGGTAGTTTTTTAGCGCATATCATATTACGCACCGAATAGCTA
Organism: Ascarosepion bandense; assembly: GCA_037127315.1. Taxonomy (NCBI): domain Eukaryota; kingdom Metazoa; phylum Mollusca; class Cephalopoda; order Sepiida; family Sepiidae; genus Ascarosepion; species Ascarosepion bandense. The sequence goes on along the minus strand of JBBBDQ010000781.1, from coordinate 695,798 downwards.
GAGTGATCCAATTCATTTTACTGAATGAGCGATGCGTACACGCTGGAGTGGCTACTGTTTTTCAAGATCTACCTTTCTTCTAGAGAGCTCAATCAGGGTGTGAGAGCATATATATATATATATATATATATATATATATATATATACACACAATCCCGACCATAAGTTTTGGACCACCCAAATTTTAGCAGAATCAAATTCGTATATTCTTATGCAGATGTCAAGTAAAAAAAAAGTATTACTTGACTCCTCTTATTGTGATCAAGTTTTTGCCGAAAATTCAGATTTATTCAGATGTTATAATTACGGTTTAATTTATTTTTGTAAACTATATTACTACGGTATAAATGGCAAGGAAGAAACTGATTAGCATTGAAAAAAGAGCTCAGGTTGAAATTCTTTCAAAAGAAGGATATTCTGAACGTGTTATCGCTAAAAAATTAAGCCTCTCAAAAAATGGCGTGCAGTATTGCCTTCAACGACTTCGTGAAACTGAGTTAAATATTGACATAAAAAGATCTGGTAGGCCCAGAGTAACATCTGTTGTAGAGGATAGGCACTTGATCATATCTAGTAAGAGAAATAGAAGCAAAACCACTCCGGAATTAACAATTGAAATGAATTCTACTCGGCAACATCCAGTATCTGTTACTACTGTTAAGAGACGACTTCATTCTGCTGGACTTAAAGGTTGTGTAGCAGTTAAGAAACCACTATTAAAGAAGGAGAATAAGGGATGAAATTGATCGTACAGTTCGAAAGGAACTTCCTAAAACTGAACAAATGTTGTTTAAATGCTTGCAGGATGCTTGGAAATCACTTTTACCAACTTATTTTTATAATTTATTAGAAAGAATGTCAAGGATTTGCTCTGCAGTAATAAAGGCTCGTGGTGGTTTCTTTGATGAAAAGAAAATATAAATTAACTTTAATTAAATTTGAAAATACTTTATGTTAATTTTGGTTTTAATTAATGTACAATTGTGAGCAACAATGAAAGCTATCTATATTTATTCTTCTAAGACATAAAATGTGTTATTTCTTTCTCTCAGAGAATAAATCTAAGAGCTCCCAAACTTATGGTCGGAAATATATATATATATATGTGTGTGTGTGTGTGTGTGTGTGTGTGTGTGTGTGAAGTGTGAGAGTGTATATATATATATATATATATAGCGAGAGGGAGAAACATGGAGATGGAGGGAGAGACACATAGAGGATTGTGTGAGACAGACAGAGAGTAGGATATATATATATATATATATATATATATATATATATATATTATAATTACATCTTGGTCGTTCCTGAAAGCCTGTAAACGGTCTCGACCCGGGTTTCATACACGTAAGTGTAATCCTCAGCCTGCTGGAAACAGATCCCGGGGACCTGAGGATTACACTTACGTATATGAAACCCGGGTCGAGACCGTTTGCAGGCTTTTGGGAACGACCAAGATGTAATTATAATATATATATATATATATATATATATATATATATATATATATATATATATTCAAACCTATCTATCAATCTATGTTAATCCAAGCATATATATCTATAGCTGTTCAAATCTGTCTCTCTATCTCACTTTGTTCTTTATCTATCTCAGTATGTTCATTATCTATCTATCTATCTATCTATCTATCTATCTATCTATCTATCTATCTATCTATCTAACCACCCTCTCCGTCTCTCCTTCCCTTTTTCCCATCTCTTTTATTTCTTTATATATACGCAATAGGAACGTATAGTTATAAAACTACTTACTACGTAAGTGTAATCCTCAGATCCCCGGGATCTGTTTCCAGCAGGCTGAGGATTACACTTACGTGTATGAAACTCGGGTCGAGACCGGTGTCAGGTTTTGGAAAACGACCAAGATGTAATTGTAATAATATATAGCTCTGCCACATTGTATGGTATTGAGCACTTTGTATCTTGGTGTACCTTAAGTAGTTTTATAACTGTAAGTTCCTATTGCGTATATATATATATATATATATATATATATATATATATAAAGAGAGAAAAGAGATGGGAAAAAGGGAAGGAGAGACGGAGAGGGTGGTTAGATAGATAGATAGATAGATAGATAGATAGATAGATAGATAGGGTGAGAAAAACAGCAAGAGATACAGACGGTGTTAGAGAGAGGGATAAAGAGAGGGTATGTGAAAGAGATGGAGAAAAACAGATAAGGTGAATGAGAGGGGGAGAGAAAACAAATTCCTTTGTCAGATGTAGTTATTGATTAATCAAATTAAAGCATTTCATTCGGAATTGAGAAGCGAATAGTGGTAGTGTAAGTTGACAGCTAAATCAATCAATCAAGACGTTTGACAGACAGATGGTGAAATGGTGAAAGAGAAAGAGAGAGATAAAGAAAAACAGGAGAGAGAAAAACAGACAATATGGGAAAGAGGTAAGACAACCAGACAGACAAAAAAAAAAAAGAGGATGAAGAGAGCGAGAAAAAAAGTGAGATTTTTAAAATCATTTCACACCAAGCAATTCTCTATGAGGTTAACATAAAATCTCGTAAGATGGTATTTGGAGGACGTTGTTTGTTTTTTTTTATGTTTCTTGTAAGGCCAAAACGACGGTAGGTTGTTAACTCTGAGAATAAATGGCTGGTAAATGTTAACGCCACAAAAAGGAAACTGCTATCCTTTAGTCAGATCTATAGAATCTAATTTTTTCTGCTATTCAACCCATAGCTTAGGAGGTGGATTATATTACAATATTAAAAGGTAGTAATTAGTGGGGGATCAGTTTACTACTTCATGACAACAGAAAACAGATCCCCCACTTTATGTCCAGTAGAAACTTTGATTATGCTTCCAACTATTATATTCAGTCAGTTAAGTGCCATAAAGATACATGATTGGGCTATCATGTCCCGATAGAGACATGACTGACAGGGCAGAAGATTATCCCGCAGAAGGTTGCCATTTCTTTCTGCGGTAGACTGGTTGCCAACCAAATCTATAGAACCTAATCTGTCCTGCTATTCAACCCATAGCTGTAGGGAGGAGAGGTGGATTATATTATTATATTAATAAGTATTAATTAGTGGGGGATCATGTCAATAGAAAACAGATCCCCCACTTTGTGCCCAGTAGAAACTTTGATTATGCTTCCAACTATTATATTCGGTCAGTTAAGTGACATACGTGATAGACGATTCTGGGCCGATCATGTCTCGAAAGAGACATGACTGGGCAGATTATCCCGTTGTAAGTTGACATTACTTTCTGCGGTAGACTGGTTGACAGCCAAGGCTATAGAACCCATTCTGTCCTATTATTTAACCCATAACTGTAGAGAAGAGACGGATTAATACTTTTCCCTAGGGTATTTGTGCAGAAGTGAATGAAAGTCATTTAACTTGAATTCGAACTCCCTGATTTGTTTCGAGTCGATATCCACTGCACCACAGCGCCCATCCTGAATGTTAGCATTAGCAAATCTGATTGAGGGTAAAAGTATTTTACCTATCGTTTATTAATCAGGTAGAACAATTTTTACCTTCAGTCAGCCTTGATAATGCTAACACTCAGTAGACTCATTACACAATTTCTGTATTACGTTTTCTACTAACATAGTTATTCGAGTGGATCTACTGCAAAATCTGTTGCTGCCGTGTTTGATGTGGTCAGTCAGTTAGTTAAGTGCCATACGTGATACACGCTTGGGCGATCATGTCTCGAAAGAGACATGACTGACTGGGCAGAAGGTTATCCCGCAGTAGGTTGCCATTGCTTTCTGCGGTAGACTGGCTGCCAACCCAATCTACAGAACCCAATCTGTCCTGCTATTCAACACATAGCTGTAGGAAGAAGTGGTGTATTATATTATTATATTAAGTAGTAATTAGTGGGGGATCAGTTTACTACTTTATGACAATAAAAAACAGATACCCCACTTTATGTCCGGTGGAAACGTTGATTATGCTTCCATCTATTATAAGTCAGTTAAGTGCCATACGTGATACACGCTTTGGGCGATCATGTCTCGAAAGAGACATGACTGACTGGGCAGAAGGTTATCCCGCAGTAGGTTGCCATTGCTTTCTGCGGTAGACTGGTTGCCGACCAAGGCTATAGAACCCAGTCTGTCCTGCTATTTAACCCATAACTGGAAGGAAGAGACGAATTAATACCTTTCTCAAGGGTATTTGCGCGAAAGTAAATATGTGGTACTCAGGTTATATATCCGGAGATTGACGACGAAATACAATAAAGGGTCTGTATGGTCTGGCATCGATATCTCACCGTCTAGACGTTACGTTCATTTGTTGTTTTTTTTACCAAATATTGTCATGGTTTTACCAATAAGTTCTAATCCTTTGTATATCGATATCATGTATTTAACCGTCCCACTTGATTAGTAAAAACTTTTAATTAAATCACCGTAAGTTCTGTTCTTATAGTTTCTTTTATCGCATTTCTCATCAGTGGAATAATTTTCGGCTTTTTTAAGGATTTCTATCCATCTGTTGTGGTGCATTGGATATCGGCTCGGAACGAGAAATCGGGGAGCCGAGTTCGAATTCCAGCTGAATTCATTGCATTCACTTACGCGCAAATACCCTTGGGAAAGGTATTAATCCGCCTATTCCTTCCAGTTATGGGTTAAATAACAGGACAGATTGGGCTCTATAGCCTTGGCTGGCAACCAGTCTTCCGCAGAAAGCAATGGCAACCTACTGCGGGATAATCTTCTGCCCAGTCAGTCATGTCTCGAAAGAGATATGATCGCCCAAGCGTGTATCTCGTATGGCACTCAACTGACTGACTGATCTATCTATCTATCTATCTATCTATCTATCTATCTATCTATCTATCTATCTATCTATCTATCTAACATAGCACAGTTGGAATACAATCCAGGTAAATTCCGATAGAGATGAACTCAAGAGAACTCAATGTTAAATGCATTTATTTAATTGAACAGAGTAATATAATTTATAAAAGATTTTTATTTTCATGTTATTATCATGTTATTATCATGTCATGATGTTATTATCGCGGCTCGTCTGACGAGCCGCGATAATAACATCATGACACGGTGAAATATGTATTACCCATTGTAATAATCTAAAATCTTTTATAAAATATATATATATATATATATATATATATATATATATATATATAAAGATGCAATGTTACGGAAATTAACGAAGATAAACGAAATGGTTATAAACAACCGACAATTTGAAAGTATTTTTTAACATTATTTTTTGATCGATACTCGTACTTAAGTAGATATTCTGTTTATAATCGAACAGTATATATATGTCGTGTAACTCAGAAAATTTTTAATTAGAAAATTAATGCAGCGCGTTGCGATTTCCGAGCACTTTTAGTCGCCGCCTCATTTTAAAACTCAGCTATATAAAAATAATAATAATATAAAAAATTGTTCAAAAATTTCATTAAAAAATCTATTTTCTTTTGTTTTGCGTAAATGTGATTTCATGTTTTGTGTGACATTGTAAACAACATTGCGTTTGTTTTGTTTCAAAATTACGGGGGAAAATATTTACATATTTAGTTGACTAAACGAATTTCAGAAATTGTTTATAAATATTTAAAAATGTAGACATTTAATTTTTGAGGAAAAAGTTACATAATGCCACACGAATTACAGACAGTTGATTTTCTGCATGAAATATTAAGCGAAAAAAAAAGATTTATTTTTTAAAAATTTTATTGCCTGAAGTATGAAATATTACATCTGAAAAAAAGTTCTAAATAATTAAATCAACCATCGGTACTTTTTTTTTTACATATTTTGTTTTTGTTTGAAAAAAACACTTTTTTTATATATTTGTTTTGTTTCAAAATTACGGGGAAAATATTAACATTTTTCTGTTGTTGACCAAATTAATTTTTAAAACGTCGAAATAAAAATTAAATATAAAGGCTCATTGTTTTATTAGTCGCGTTTGACACGTGCGATTTGATTTCTGTGACGTAATCTAGCAACCATCTTAGATCTTTGATGTTTTACGGAGCAAATGTAAACAATCGGCTCGATTGGCCAAAAAGTGTGAAAGGGTAAATTGCTGAACTTAAACTCAAAAACTATGTGTCGACCTGGCTTCTTTGTAGATATTTGTCTCGAGAAAGTTTGAATAGCGTAGCTTAAAAAATGTAGGCAAGATGTTTGTGTGTCTGTCTGTCTGTATGTCCTTTATACAAATCCACAATTTTTATCCGATTCTCACCGGTCTATACACAAATATTCTTTATCCTCCCTGTCAGGTCGTGGGCTACTAATTTTTTCCGATTTTCCCCCGATATCCGAAATCGATACCCCGATATATATATATATATATATACTACTGGCCATAATTATTAGGCCACTCCAGTTTTGAAATAAAATTATGTATTTCATAATGTTTTTAGTATTTATTGCCAAGTGGATAATTCTAAATGAAAATAGAATGGTTCTTTTTTTTATTATTACTTTGCAAAATTTTACAAGGTAAGGAATCACAGATGAACTCGTCCAAATCGCCCTAAAATTTTCTTTATGCTTTCATTAATGAATCTGCAATATAGGTAATTATCAAGTATTTATAAATTCATTTGATGCACATGCTATTGTGCAGTATTGACAAACGAAACATTCTATTTTCATTTACCATTATTCCCTCGGCAATAAATACAATTGTACTTTTGTTATTATTACTTTGCAAAATTTTACAAGGCTTTAACGCCCACCACACAAAGTGGCTAGAAAACTCCGTAACCAACCCTGCTGGTGTCCACACCATTCATTTTTCAATCTCCCAATCCCTTACGCAAGTGGTAGACTTCCCCACGCGTTTCTCCAATCGCCCTAACGGAAGGGACCCGCTACTAGACCTCTGCTTCACTTCCACCCCAAAATCTTGCTCCACCAGACAGCTCTGCCCTCTCGGAAATTCTGACCACGCCGTAGTTTCTGTCAACATCTCGTTCCACTCCACCCCTACCCAAGAAACCCAGACCAACAGAATATCCTACTGCTATCAAAGAGCAGACTGGGATTCGTTCCGTGACTTCCTCTGCGACGTCCCTTGGAACAATGTTTTTAGTCTTCTCATCGAAGACTGTGCATCAGAGGTCTCCTCCTGGGTTAAGGCTGGCATCGATGCTTTCATCCTTGCCAGGAAATTTCAGCTTAAATCCCATTCGTCTCCCTGGTTCTCGCCCGCTTGCTCGGCCGCCATTGCCCACCGGAATCACTTCTTCCGGCTTTATCGTAGCCACGCGTCGGACCAAAACAGGCGCCTTTTCGCCTCAGCTCGTAATAAGTGTAAAAAGATACTTAACGAAGCTAAGATGCTGTTTGCTGCCAGAATGAAGCAGCGCATAACATCCTCTAAGTTCGGAGCCAAAGACTACTGGCGCCTCTGTAAAAGCGTGCTTAACAAGAGTAAGTCCTCAATACCCCCACTAATCAACGAGTTTGAGGTCCTCACCTCCTCAGCGGACAAGGCTGAATGCTTTGCCCGTAGATTCTCGACCAATTCGAGTCTGGATTCGTCTGGAATCCATATACCCGATTTAGCATCTAGAACTGAGGCCCAATTGAATGACGTCCACATCACGCCCTCGCTGATTTCCAGCATAATCTCAAAACTGGACCCTCACAAAGCGAATGGTGGGAATGGAATCCCAATCATAGTCTTGAACAATTGTGCCCCTGAACTCTCCTCTATCCTTTCTAAGCCTTCTTCCGATCATCGGCAAAGTGTTCGAAGCCATTATCAATGCCGAGGTCGTTCAGCATCTCACAGCTCACGGGCTCCTCTCGGACAAAGAGTATGGCTTCCGCTTCACCAGGTCTACTGCTGATATGCTAACGACCATCACCGAGTATATATACCAGGCTCTCGACAAGAATGGTGAAGCCCGAACCGTCGCCTTGGATATCTCTAAAGCATTCGAGAGAGTATGGCATGCCGGCCTTTTACGGAAACTGCGAAGCTATGGCATAACTGGACTTTTGTTGGACTTAATCCAGTCATTCCTCTCTAACCGCACACCGAAGGTGGTATTAAACGGACATGCCTCCCAGAACTACCCTACAAAGTCGGGTGTCCCCCAAGTCTATATCCTAGGTCCTACGCTCTTTTTAATCTACATCAATGATCTCCCCGATGCCATAAGATCACAAGTAGGCATGTACGCCGATGATACCACAGTTTACTCTCGCCTCGATCAAAAATCTGGTGTTGGTAACAAGTCGAATCTCGCTGCCGAGCTTGAAAAGGACCACCAATCCGTGGTGGATTGGGGTAAGAATTGGCTCGTAAAATTCAATTCTTCCAAAACGAAGCTGCTGTCAATTAACCACCACAGACAACCGCACCTCCCTGCCATTGGCATGGAACAGTCTTGCCTCCCAGAGAGTAAAACACTACGCCTGCTTGGCCTGACACAATCAGCGGACCTCAAGTGGAATGACTACGTCGAATCCATTGCTAAATCCGCAGCTATGAAAGTAGGCTCTCTGTGCAGGGCCCGGAAATTCTTTCCGTCTGAATCTATCCTGCACTTATATAAATCTACCATCCGCCCGTGTATTGAGTACTGCTGACACATCTGGTCGGGTGCCCCTGCTATTCTCCTCGGGGTTCTTGACAAAATACAGCGAAGAATCTGTAATGTGATTGATACCGACTTGGCTGACCTCCTGCAGTCACTCTCTCACCAGCGTGACTTGGCTTCCCTGTGCATCTTCTATAAATACTTTCATGGCTCCTGTTCTGACGAACTTAAATCAATGGTGCCCCCTAGATGTGAATTTGCACGAGATACTAAATTGGCAACTAGGTCCCACCCTTTTACAGTGAAACCGATGAAATGTAACCGCAATTTCTATTCCAACAGCTTCTTTCCTCGCACTTCCCGTCTGTAGAATTCCCTACCGCTTGCTTGCTTCCCCGACGGCTACAACCTCCAGGAGTTTAAATGTAAGACACCTCCTAACACACTAACTCACACTCACTCTCTCCAACTCTCTCCCTATGTACATCCTAAGTCGTCTATCACCCTCCTTCTGACATTTCCTATACCCAATCGCTCTATGTAATTCCCTGCGCTATAGTAGCATTGGAATGCCTTGCTTGCGGTGACACGATTAAAAGAAAAAAAAAAAAAGAATCACCCTAAATTTTATTCATTATTTTATAATGAAACTGCAATGTAGGTAATTATTAAATATTTAAAATTCATTTGATGCACATATTATTGTGCAGTATTAACAAAAGAACTATTTTATTTTCATTTAGAATTATTCACTCGGCAATAAATAGAATGGTTATTTTGTTATTACTTTGCGAAACTTTACAAGGCAAATTACCCATCGCACTCTGTAGATTGAAACTATGTATTTCATACTATTTTTAGTATTTATTGCCGAGTGGATAATTGTAAATGAAAATAGAATGGTTCTTTTATTATTATTACTTTGCAAAATGTTACAAGGCAAGGAATCAAAGATGAACTCGTCCGAATCACCCTAAATTTTCTTCATTCTTTCATTGATGAAACTGCAATAAAGGTTATTATCAAGTATTTATGAATTCATTTGATGCACATGTTATTGTGCAGTATTAACAAAAGAACCATTCTATTTTCATTTACAATTATTCACTTTGCAATAAATACTAAAAACGAGTATGAAATACATTATTTTTTTTAAACACTTGGGTGGACTAATAACACAGGGATCCAATTTTCTTAGCAGTAGATTTAGCTATTTGTTCAATGTAGTCGTATATATCTCAAATTACAGGGTGAGATGGGTAAATTGTCGCTATTTGCTTTGTAAGATTTTGCAAAGTAATAATAAGAAAAGAACCATTCTATTTTCATTTACAATTATTCACTTGGCAATAAATACTAAAAACGAGTATGAAATACATTATTTTTTTTAAACACTTGGGTGGACTAATAATACAGGGATCCAATTTTCTTAGCAGTAGATTTAGCTATTTGTTCAATGTAGTCGTTTCAAGTAAGTTCAGTTGATTAAGTGAGGCTGAGGAAACACAGTGTATTGCTCTCAGGTTGTCTTTAGTGATCCATGCTGATGGCCGGTAAGAAAAATGGTCTATGGTGATTAAAAGATAGCATCTTCGTTTTGAAAACATTGAAGTTAACGAGTCATTTCTTACCCCAGTCTGCCACCGACTGGAGGTTCTTTTTGAGAGCAGCAGCAAGGTTTTTTCGGTCTGCGACGGTAAATGGTAGTGTATTCAACGTAGATGCCTACTTCGGATTTGATTACATCAGGGAGATCGTTGATAAAAATCAGATGCGTAGGACCTAGGATAGACCCTTGAAGAACACACGCCTTCGTATGTTAGGTTCTGGGAGCATGCCCGTTCAGAACGAACTTCATTACACGATTCGATAGGATCGATTTGATTAAGTCAAACAAGCGTCCATGTGTAACATAGCCCTTTATCTTGCGCAAAGGCCAGCGTGCCAAACCCAGTCAAATGCTTTGGAGATATCCAGGAAAATAGCTCGAGCTTCACCGTTCTTATCAAGATCCTGGTATATGTACTCAGTAATGGTCGTTAGCATGTCAGCAGTAGATCCGACTATCGAAGAACAGGCAGTGAGCTATGGGATGTTGAATCACTTCGGCATTGGATATACGAAGACATTCATAAATTTTTTCTTTTAGTTTATTTGAAAAGAACGGGTTGACACATAGATAAAAAAAAACACAAGTTTTATCTTCTACATTTAATATTCATCAGTTGCTTTATCACACGTGACACGTATCTGATGTTTGAAACTATACATAATAATCTATATTTTAAAAATATTGTCTCTTGGAATTTTAAATTTTTCGTCCTTATTAAATCTCTGAAGAAACTTGTTATAAGTGAAACATGTTAGATTAAAGACACGTTTTCGTATTTGTTCTTTATTAATTCTACTTATATATATATATATATATATATATATATATATATATATATATATATTCCATTTGTAAACGAGTTATTTCGCTACTCACGTTTCTACCATGGGTGGTGTCTTCAGACGATTTTTAATAACTGATTTTACCTTTTACCGTTATTTTTTTAAGAACGCACTTGTAACAGTGTTTTTTTTTTGAACGCTCACGTGGCAGGGAATTTTTGAACGCGCTTGTAATTTTAAAAATTGCTGACAGACCAGTTAGACGAGAAAAGAGGCAAGGAAAAGCAGCGGATAACATATTTGAAGGGCTTGAACAGGTGGAGGACAGAACGGGAGTTGCGTGGGGTAACAAGAGAAAGCGTGCTAAGAGCCATCATGGATAGGGAGACGTGGAAAGCCATGATTTCCTACCTCCTGAAACGACAAGGCTCATAGAAGAAGAAGAAGAGAATTTAAATATACATACCGTCCTGAATATTCAAGAAATCTTGCTAGTAAAATATGCGTCAAATGGCAGGATTCGAAGCTGCGTTCTCTGTATTTTATATACTATTTAAATATAATAAAAATAATAATAATAATAATAAGAAGAAGAAGAAGAAGAAGAAGAAGAAGAAAAAAAATATATCTACTAAAATACGAGTTTTTATTAAAAAAGCGTCTAATCAAATAAATTAAAAAATATGGCGTATCATTTCGTAAAATTAAATTGACTTTCTATATATATATATATATATATATATATATATATATATATATATATATATATGTCTCAGTCCTCCAGTTATGGGTTAAATAACCGGACAGAATGGGTTCTATAGCCTTGGCTGGCAACCAGTCTACAACAGAAAGCAATGGCAACTTACTGTGGGACAATCTTCTGCCCAGTCAACCATGTTTCTTTCGAGATATGGTAGCCCAAGCGCGTAACACGTGTGCCACTTAACTGACTGCAGACCTGATAAAAAAATCAACAATTATTGCGATTTCTTTTCGTCTTTTCATGACAACACTATCAAGCTAATCAGATCATACGAAAGGATCTTACACAAAATAAATAGACAGAACTTTTCTATATTATTCAATGAAACGTGTATTAATGAAAAAATACTGCCAAAATACACACAATATATATATATATATATATATATATATGCCTGTGTGTGTGTATGTGAATTTATGTATTTAGGCAGCAAATTCTCTTTTAGGCATGTCAGATGAAATAAATACCAAGCACTATGTCTGTTTATTTTTAATAAAATCCGTTCGTACTCACTGTTAATCTTTCGTGTATTATAATTAAAAGATGAAAGAAATGCACTGTAACTTTTACAGTTAATTTTATTTTCTGTTTCTCAGTGTTCCCAAGTACTTTCAATTTCTTTCCGAGATCATATTCAGCATTACTGCAAATATATATATATATATATAAGTGCTTTAAGCTATTGGATATAATTTCAAAAGTTTCATTTGTTTCTTTTTATAACTGCTCAATACAAATGTAGAGCATTTATAGATATATCGTTATTATTATTGTTACAATAATAGCATACTGCAAGTTTCGCTGCCCAATTTATCATCATCAGGAAGTGAAATGTGGTTCAGTTATAGGGTCATCTATCTATCTATCTATCTATCTATCTATCTATCTATCTATCTATCTATTTCACTTTATTTGTATAAATGTATATCTTTATATATCTATACTTCTATGTCTGTCTGTTTCTATCTATCTATCTATCTACCTATCTATCTATCTATCTATCTATCTATCTATGTCCGTCTTTTCTTTATCTATCTATCTATCTGTCTATCTATCTATCTATCTATCTATCTATCTATGTCCATCTTTTCTCTATCTATCTATCTATCTATCTATCTATCTATCTATCTATCTATCTATCTATTTCACTTTATTTGTATAAATGTATATCTTTATATATCTATGCTTCTATGTCTGTCTGTTTCTATCTATCTATCTATCTATCTATCTATCTATCTATGTCCTTCTTTTCTTTATCTATCTATCTATCTATCTATCTATCTATCTATCTATCTATGTCCATCTTTTATCTATCTATCTATTTATCTATCTATCTATCTATCTATCTATCTATCTATCTATGTCCATCTTTTCTTTATCTATCTATCTATCTATCTATCTATCTATCTATCTATCTATCTATCTATCTATCTATCTATGTCCATCTTTTATCTATCTATCTATCTATCTATCTATCTATCTATCTATCTATCTATCTATCTATCTATCTATGTCCATCTTTTCTTTATCTATCTATCTATCTATCTATCTATCTATCTATCTATCTATGTCCGTCTTTTCTTTATC
>JBBBDQ010000781.1:647500-680000 GCA_037127315.1 Ascarosepion bandense | reverse complement strand
GACTGACCTTCAACTCTGTTACAAATAAAAGCTAATTATCAATTTGTTTGTTTGTAGAAGTGCTTGGAAGGAAAGTGTGTCGAGTGTGGCGTTACAACACAGAAGTTCCACAAGGCTTGTGCAGGTGGTTTGTGCCAAACACAACATTCTGAAAGTATGACAACAACCATATTCAAAAGATTTCGCACCTTGAGAGATCAACTTTTCAAAGGTTAGATCCAACTAGAAAAGATCAATATTTTAAGATATCGAAGAAATCCAAGAGAAAGTGAAGAAATTTCATTATCGCAAAACAGGAGTTTTAGGAATACTTCCACCAATAGCAACGGCGCTGAATGAAGTGTATGGCTTTAGAATCTAATTTCGTATTTCGTTATAGTTTTATTTTCCATTTACATTCGTAGTATTAGAAATTTTCATATTTAATTTTTATATAGACTAGCATCATAGCACGGCGTTGCACGTGCAACTCAGAACATTTTAGTAGTAGGACTCGGTTATATAAAAAAATAATTATATAAAAAATTGTTGTTTAAAATTGCTAAAAAATTCCATTAAAATAATCTATTTTCTTTTGTTTTGCGTAAACATGATTTGATATTTTGTCTGACATTGTAAACAAAATTGCGTTTGTTTTTGTTTCAAAATTACGGGGAAAAATATTTACATTTTTTTGTTGACTAAATGAATTTAACATAAAAAAATTATTTATTTTCTTTGACTTAAAGTAGAAATATAAAAACTATTACGCTCTCAGCTCAAATATTTTCGAAGAATATTCAAAAATGTAGAAATATAAAAACTATTACGCTTTCAGTTCAGAAATTTTCGAAGAATATTTTAAAATGTAGAAATATAAAAACTATTACGCTCTCAGTTCAGAAATTTTCGAAAAATATTTAAAAATGTAGACATTTAATTTTAGAGGAAAAAGTTACATTAATGCCACACAAATTACAGACAGTTGATTTCCTGCATGAAATATTTAGCGAAAAAAGCGTTATTTTTTAAATTTTATTTTCTGAAGTATGAAATATTAAATATAAAAAAAAAGTGTTAAATAATTAAATTGCCCATTGGTACTTTTTTTTTACATATTTTGTTTTTGTCTGAAAAAGCACTTTCTTTTTTTTTTAATATTTCTTTTGTTTCAAAATTACGGGGAAAAATATTAACATTTTTTTTGTTGACCAAATGAATTTTTAAAACAACGGAATAAAAATTAAATATAAAGGGCCATGTTTTTTAATAAAAAATATTTTAGTTGCGTTTGACATGTGTGATTTGATTTCTGTGACGTAATTCAGCAACCATCTTAGATTTTAGATGTTTTACGGAACAAATGTAAACAATCTGCACCATTGGCCAAAAAGTGCGAAAGGGAAAATTGCTGAACTTAAACTCGAAAAGTATGTGTCGACCTGGTTTCCCTGTAGATATGCGTCTCTAGAAAGTTTGAATGGCGTAGCTTAAAAAATGTAGGTGTGCATAGGTTACAGTCACACACAGACTCACATGTTGCCTTTTATATATATATATATATATATATATATATATATATATATTAATAATTGTCGATTATTATTTCATTTTGACTAATATTAAACTTCATCTTGTAGTAATATTATCTTGCAGATGAAGACTCATTAATTTTTTACTAATATTTCTTTCGTATCCTTTACAATTGCTTTAATTTGACTTGTAGTAATATTACCTTGAATTTCTATTCGATTATGCATTGTCAACCATTCCTTTTTTACTAGTATTTATTTCATCTTCGTTTGAATTACTTTGTTTACATTTGTAGAAGTATTATCTTGCATTCTTATAGGATTATGCATTGTTAACTACTGTTAATTTAGATAAGTATTTATTGCAGATGGAAATACATTCCATTAATTTTTCTGTTAGATCTTACAGTGCTTAGAGTATCTGTGCGATGTCCCGTGTTGGGTTTCGTGCAATCACCATTTCGATTCGGTCATCATTTTCCTTTTTAAAAATCAAATCTTTCTTAAAACGAACACGATCTTAAGTCATTGAAGAAATTAAAAATATAATGTGGCAGCTGTTTCCTGTTCCCAAAAATATGTTCTACAACTGTTTCCATTAATAGAAACGACGCTAGTTAACGTACGACGATTCAGAAGGGGTCTACTTTGATGGAGTTTAAATGCCGAATTGACATGTGTTGTGATTTTATTTTCATAGCACCGCTACGAATACTTTTTGATCAGATCTCATGTGCCTGCCATAAGTAGAGTACCATTTGCATTGAATTCTTTGTATATGATTGTCTTTGTTTGGCTATCCGTCACTTGATACTAAAAGATTCTACCTGCAATTTTCGTTATACTTGGTAGCATGTTCTCTCTAAAATGCTCTGTATCAAAGATGGAGAATCACGGATCCACGATCAAGCATGTATATATATATATATAAATATATATATATATATATATATATATATATATATATATATATATCGGCATTATATGACATAGATAAAAACAGCCTTACATTGATAGATATATAGAAAGGTAGATTACTAGATGGGAACAGACTTAAATAGATAATGAACATTGAAATGGATTGGAAAAGATACATGTGAATAGCGACGTAATATATACATACCTACGTACAAATATATATATATATATATATATATATATATATATATATATAGTTATTATTATTGTTATAATAATAGCATACTGCAATTCAAATCTATCAAGTTTCGCTGCTCAATGAACCATAGTCAAACAGATAGATAGATAGATAGATAGATAGATAGATAGATAGATAGATAGATAGATAGAAATAGCCAGACATAGAAGTATAAATAGATATATAAAGATATACATTTATACAAATAAAGTGAGATAGATAGATAGATAGATAGATAGATAGATAGATAGATAGATAGATAGATAGATAGGAAAGGGGTCTACTTTGGAGGAGTTTAAATGCCGAATTTGACATGTGTTGTGATTTTATTTTCATAGCCCCGCTACGAATACTTTTTGATCAGATCTCATGTGCCTGCCATAAGTAGAGTACCATTTGCATTTAAATCTTTGTATATGAGTGTCTTTGTTTGGCTATTCGTCACTTGATACTAAAAGATTCTACCTGCAATTTTCGTTATACTTGGTAGCATGTTCTCTCTAAAATGCTCTGTATCAAATATGGAGAATTACGGATCCACGATCAACCTTTTGTAAAAAAAAAAAAGACGTCATAAAATATGGCCAGACCTTCTACAGAAGGTAGCAAGGAAAAGCGAAATGAAAACTGACTGTATCATCAAGAAAAAGAAAAAAACCCAAAATTTTAACTTCAGGTTGAGGAGGCTAAAACCAAGCTGGTATATAAATTTAAACATTAGGAAAGTGTTCCAACAGGGGATAGAAATGCGACACTGAGATCCGATGGCGCACTAGCATGGTCAAAGACGCGTTTTAAAAGCTCAGTATTGAGTGGCAAGAAGTTTTCCTTGAATTCTTTTTGCTCAAGCCCATCAAGTATGTTACGCGTTGATTCCCTGTCTTGTCTTCTCTCTATCTGACCTGTGAGTATCAGATTCTCCAAGTCCTTCTTTCTCATTACATATCCCAGGAACTTCATCTGTCTTTTCCTGATGTTAGCTATTACTTTTCATTTCATACCCATCCTCTTCAAAACTACGTCTTTGCTCAGGTGTTCAGCCCATGTTATCCTCAGTATCCTACTGTAGAACAACATTTCGTTTGCGTCAAGTTTTTCCTTCATCTTTGATGATATTATCCAGCATTCACTGCCATATTAAAGAACAGACATCACGTAAAAATCAAGTAATCTCTTCTTTGTTTATAGCAAATTTTCCTTTCTCTTAATACTCTATTCAACTTCTGGAATACATGGGAATAAACTTTCGAATTTCATGGTCTCACTTTCGTCTTCTGTTACAGCTATTTACCTAACAAATTCGTCTTTGGATCTCAGTATTAAATCGTAATTGTTCTAGCGAGACAAACTTGCTAACTGTTGTGGGATCTCCTCTTTTTATAATAATGGACTCGACTTGAGTATACATATACTCCTGCTTTAGTGAGATCTGTTAGAGAAACCGTAGAGATCCGTAGGAGTACCGTAAGAAGTCTGTAAGTTACCGAGATAATACCACTTCAGTAGTTATAGTAGCTCTGAGCTCAACTCAGCCAGAATAGTATTACACGGATATACTAATTCTAGAACGGCTTCACTTCAAAGACTTGTATATATATATATATATATATCTTCCTTACTAATCGTATTCCTGGATTACTAACCTACGTTTCAGTTGTATGTTTACGTTTAATATAACCTATTTTTGTATCTCAAATACCTTATTTGTTGTTCATTATTTTGTGTGCTTCCTCACCCGGAATCCACAACACTAACTATTACACCACGTCGAGGTGCTCAAATTGCCTTGGTATGACTATGCGCGCTACTTTTTTAAGCTGAAGACAGCCAAGTATAAGTTTCGAATACACACACACACAGCAACGAATTTCTCTTTTAAAAAATATTGGTCAGTATATGAGTTTCACTATAATTCTGCATTTTCCCCAGAAAAGACTCTACCCTTCGGCGGAACCTCGTCTGTGTTCTTCTCCGTCCGAAGGCAGAGAGTCGGACATAGTGACACACGCAGTCGATCCCCATCAGACTTTCAATAACACTCTGAATTATCACTCTACTCTTTTACCATTTACTCCAGTAGTGTCCACGTATTTACGAAGATAGGAATATTCTCTTCCTGTATATAGGTAGGTATACAACAATATGTGTGTGTGTCTGTGTGTGTGTGTGTGTGTGTGTGTGTTTGAAAGTCAATAGTGGGCAAAGGAAAATGATGAGGAAAAACCTTCACAAAGTAAGAATGGTGTTTATACGTCTAATTTAGACGTCTAAGGTTTTTTATTCCCTTTAAAGTCTGCCTTATCTAGTCCTATTCTGTGTTTTACCGATGCTATGCCATCATTTGGGGTAGACAGTCTATTGCCGAGATATACAAATTCTGTGACTTTCTCAATTTGTTTACCATAAATTGTGAGGTGGTGGTGTTGGTTACTGTTGTAGATTCCGGATGAGGAACCACACAAAATAATGAACAACAAAACAGATACTGAGATAGAAAATAGGTTATATTAAACGTAAAAATACAAACTGGAACGCAGGTTAGTAATCCTGGAATACGATTAGTAAGGAATATATATATACAAGTCAAATGATTGTAATGTTTTGAGCGTAAGACAAGAAAGAACAATAATATGGGTGATGAGCTCGAGAAGTGGTCAGGGAGTAATCCCAGCATGCATCTGTACGAATTATCTATAAATTTGATAAAGAGACGATTTCCTAGCATATTGAAACCCATTTATCATCATCATCATCATGTAATATTGTCTCTGCCTATGGCAGATTGTGCATTACCATGAGTAAGTCGTCTCTCAAAGGTCTCTATTCTGCGTGGGGATGTTGAGGGTAGGCAGGCTTCAGGCCATTCATAGATGTTATCAGGCAACCTTTCTGGGGATCTGCCACTATTCTTTCTTCCCTTAACCAAACCTTCTAGGCAAAGTTCTTCATAAGCCTAAATGAGAATGTTTAATGTGACTAGATTATCAGAACCTTGGTTTTGTATAATGGTCAGAAAGCAACCCTATTTTCAGATATCAGGTATTAATTTTAAGTGATTTTCAAGATGAGGAGAGATTTTCTAGAATTGGAGAATACTATTATTTCTGTCGGGTAAAGTAGCCAAAATGTTAACAAGTGAAGAATACAGATATAGGTATCACTGAGTGCAAAATTCTTTTGTTGAGAGAAGAAAGCGAAATTTATCAAAGTTAGTTAAACAAAATATTTGTCAGTGGGTTTTAATTGTATGTTACCCTAGATCAAAATATGGCCTTGAGAATTTCCTGTGTACTCATTAACAGGACAGCTGCTAAGAATAGGTAAACAATGAAAAAAGTGGGGTTTTGTCCCCTTCCTCCTGGAAGTTGAAATGTTAAATGTAACTGTTTTCATTTTGAGCTGGTAAGTTATACGGATGCGCGTTGTAGTGCAGTGTATATCGACTCGGAACGACAAATTGGGGAGCCGAGTTCGAATTCCAGTTGAATTCCTTGCATTCACTCACGCACAAATACCCTTGGGAAAGGTATTAATCCGTCTTTTCCCTTCATTTATGGGTTAAATAATAGGACAGATTGGGTTCTATAGCCTTGGCTGGCAACCAGTCTACTGCAGAAAGCAATGGCAATCTACCGCGGGATAATATTCTGCCCAGTCAGTCATGTCTCTTTCGAGACATGATCGCCTAAGCGTGTATCACGTATGGCACTTAACTGACAGATGAGTTATACAGTGAGGGAAATAGAAAATCCATACTTAAATTTATCCCCGGTTTGGTTTTGTTTAACAAAACCATAGTACAAGACGAAGTTAAATAGTTTGGTCTCTGTGTTTAGGATGAGAAGTTAGAAAAAGGTTTGAACAGCAGTTTGAATAATACATTGGGACTGAAACGGGGCATACCGCTAGAAAAAAAAACGGGAGAGATATATTGAAAAGGACGGTCAGTTCAAATTCAACCAACAGAAAGTTTAATAAACCATCGTCCAGTGGAAATAATACAGCACTAGTATTATCGTGCTGCTGAAGTACCAGCAAACTGATAATTTCGTCACTTACTTTGACTTACTTGTAATTTTGTATTTATTCGATATATATGAATATATATAAATCTACACCGTGTCGTTGCGGCCTTAAATCTAGTTTCCATTATATACCAATCCCTCGCATGTCTGGACCAACCTCAAGTGATTATAAGCAATCCTGCTTTAGCTAATTCGAGATCAACAACACAATATTGGCGGAATCGATCAAAGGGCATAAAGGTTGGCAGGACGCAGCTAGGGATTGTGTTACAATAATAGAGCTGTGACTGGTTGTTTGCCGAAGTTCTGTAATCTAATTTTGATCTATCAGTCTATGGTTAGTAATGAACCTCATCACGTGATTTTAGAATGTTTTAATCTCTCTGCATAACCTTGAAGTTCAATTAACTCATTCTAGTCCGTACAGAACAACAGGCAATACGAAAGTAATTTAAACTGATGTTTTGATGAAATGGGGTACTAATTTAGACGTCTAAGGTTTTTTTATTCCCTTTAAAGGCTGCCTTATCTAGTCCTTACCGACGCTATGCCATCATTTGGGGTAGACAGCCTATTGCCGCGATTCTGTGACTTTTTCGATTTGTTTACCACAAATTGTGAGGTGGTGGTGTGGGTTACTGTTGTAGATTCCGGATGAGGAACCACACAAAATAATGAACAACAAAACAGATACTGAGATAGAAAAATATGTTATATTAAACGTAAAAATACAAACTGGAACGCAGGTTAGTAATCCAGGAATACGATTAGTAAGGAATATATATATATATATAAGTCTTTGAAGCGAAGCCGTGCTGGAAATAGTATATCCGTGAATATTATTCTGACTGAGTGGAGCTCAGAGCTATTATTACTGCTGACGCGGTATTGTCTGAGAACTAATTCTGTCAAGACTAGCAATAAACAAATGAGACCGTCTTGAAACCCACCGGGAACTAACTCGGAGGGAAAAGAAGGGGAAGAAAAAAAAAGAAACAAACGAAGTATTTGAACAAAAAGTCAAGCATTCGTAAGAAAGAAAAAACCCAAGACTTAACAATAAAGAGCTCAATACGAAAGCAGAGTACACAAATCACTCAAAGCGAAAGTAGCGCAAACAAAATCGAAAATCTAAGAGTGAGCCAATAACCTACCACGGTTTCGCTTAACAGCTCGTCAGGGAATGATAACCGTGGTAGGTTATCGGCTTAATCCTAGATTTTCGATTTTATAGCAAAGAATTTAAAAGACATTTTTAACTAAAAAAACAACCGGTTTCGTCCCAGTTTAACCAGGTTTATTCCTGGAAATTAAAATAATCCCTCCTCCCATTAGTCATCCTTCATTTATTTGACACGTCTCTTATTTTAATTACAAGAAATTAACTTGATAAGACAGGGACTAAACCGGTTTTTCTTTAGTTAAAAATGCTTTTTAAACGACGCTTATTTCTTACTATTATAAAATTTTGTAAGACAGAAAATTTGTTCATATATATTGTTACGAACCCGTTTAGGTTAGCAACACATAAAAACACAATTTTAGTTGGAACAATGCTGAAGGGAGTGAATGAAACTATAACGCAAGATAATTTTATGCAGAAAGGAAATTTATGATAACACACAAAAATGTTTAGCAAAAACACAGGAATAAGGTGACAGAACTATAATATAACGGACACTAGAACGGTTCTACTTCGTACTAGTTTCACACAATATTCACTGGAAAATAAGAGGTTAGTCTAACGAGGAAGATATATTTGGAGGAAGTTTAGGCGGAATGGAAAAAGGTCATTCAACTCGGCTAAAGAATATATATATATATATATATATATATATATATATATATATATATATATATATATATATATATATATGATGTGCGTTGTGGTACAGTGGATATCGGCTAGGAACGAGAAACTGTGGAGCCGAGTTCGAATTCCAGTTGCAATCCATTGTATTCACGTACGCGCAAATACCCTTGGGAAAGGTATTAATCCGTCTCTACCCTCCAGTTATGGGTAAAATAGCAGGACAGATTGGGTCTATAGCCTTGGTCGGCAACCAGTCTACCGCAGGAAGCAATGGCAACCTACTGCGGGATAATCTTCTGTCCAGTCAGTCATGTTTCTTTCGAGACATTAAGTACCATACGTGATACACGCTTGGGCGATTATGTCTTGAAAGAAACATGACTGACTGGACATATATATATATATATATATATATATATATATATATATATATCCGTGAACGTTTAGTTGTGTTCGGCCAAGATCTTCGTCACAGAAATGTTGTATTGGTGATCTTTTTCTTGGGGTTGGCCCAAATCTTCTACGCCAAAATCATCGACGCGAAAATGTTCATCACCAAAACTTCGTCACTGTTACGAACCCGTTTGGGTCAGCAACACATAAAAACACAATTTTAGTTGGAATAATGCTGAAAGGAGTGAATTAAACTATAACGCAAGATAATTTTATAAAGAAAGGAAATTTATTACAACACACAAAAATATTCAGTAAACACACAGGAATAAGGTGACAGAACTATAATATACCGGACACTAGAACGGGTTCAACTTCGTACTAGTTGCACACAATATTCACTGGAAAATAAGAGGTGAGTCTAACGAGGAAGATATTTGGAGGAAGTTTAGGCGGAATGGAAAAGTATCATTCAACTCGGCTAAAGATTATATATATATATATATATATATATATGTGTAGGGTTTGGTCAGAGTGATTAACAAAAATAATCTTTACCTTTTACGGCGGCACGTGGTGTATTCACTGGATGTTAAGGAAGGTCGTGCGGAGAATTTCGGCTGGTACCTTAATGGAAAGTTCTTTCGACGTCTTGAACGAATAGCCGGGTTTTCTACTATTTCTTCTCTTTTATACAGAAATAGGGGCCTGTATTCATTGGCCCTCTCTTTCTCTGATCTTTTCTTTCTTTTCAGTATAACCACAGTTACCAGGCTATTTAATCTCTTTTTTTGGCAGGGTAGAACCTGACCTAGTGACCTAATTCATACTACTCTCCTTGCTGGAGTGGTAGAACCCTGACCGAATGACCGGTTACTTCTACTATTACTAAGGTGACTATTTTAGTCATGACCCAAGGCTTTTGGGGCAAAAAACGCTTCTAATTTCCTCGTTACACTTCCCCTCTTTAGAGTAAAAGTTTTGAATTACAAATGAAAAACTTTTATAGGAAAATTTAGTTAAGTTTATACACAAAATATTTCTTTTGGGGCAATCAGTCCTACCACAAGCTTTGTAAAACAATAAGTTCGATTTGTAGCAAAATTATACTACCACAATTTGTCATATTATACTGTAGATAATGCATCTACAATAACATTATTCTTTCCTTTAATATGTTTTATTATAATGTTGTATTTTTGTGGGAGAAGACTCCATCTTGTCAGTTTCTGGTTTTTGTTTTTCATCCTTTGAAGAAAAGTTAGTGGATTATGGTCGGTAAAGACCAAAACAGGATACATAGTGACACTGAGATAGAAGTCGAAGTTTTGTAGCGTTGTTAACACCGATGGTAGAGTAATTCTTTTTGGAGTAGTATCCAATTGCTCTCTCGATACCTTCATCATCTTCTTTGGTTAAGATACCATCCATTCCGACATCACTGGCATCAATTTGTAATTTGAATTGTCTTGTAAAGTCTGGTGTTGCGAGAGCTGGGACCTCCATGAGTGTCGATTTAATTTTCTTAAAAGTCGCATCACAAGTCTCACTCCATTTGTATTTTATATCCTTTCTAAAGAGATCCGGGAGAGGACTTGCCATTGTCGAGAAATTTTTACAAAATATTCGGTAGAAACCTGCCATACCGAGAAATCTCATTAATTGTTTTTTGTTGGTTAGAATAGGATACTCTAGGATAGCATCCACATTTGCGGTGATAGGCTTAACTTGTCCTTGACCAACAGTATGGCCCAAATAATTCAATTTTGCATGACAAAATTCACTTTTGTTTAGGTTCATACGTAGGTTTGCCTCGTCTAGTTTAAGGAAGAGTTGTTTATGATGCGTAAATGTTCGTTCCAAGTCATACTGTACACAATTACATCCTCTATGTAGACATCATATCCTTGGATGTCATGTAGAAGGCAATGCATCATCTTTTGAAATGTTGCTGGTGCGTTTTTCATTCCGAACGCCATAACCTTGTATTGGTATAGTCCGTCAGGAGTCAAGAGAGTTAAAGTTTTTTTGGCGTTGTCAGTTAAAGGTACTTGCCAATAACCTTTCATCAAATCAAATTTACTGACGTATTTTGACTTTCCAACTTTGTCAATACAATCATCAATTTTAGGAATTGAATATGAGTCACTTTTGGTTACAGCATTTTTCTTTCCGGAAGTCTGTAACAAATCTGTAGGTGCCATCGAATTTTGGTACCAGAATACAAGGCGAACTCCACTGACTGTTACTTGGTTCAATGATGTAATTTCCCAGCATATACTTCACCTCTGCCCTCAACTGTTGAAGTTTGATGGCATTTACTCTGTAGAAATGCTGCTTGATGGGTTTTCATCTCCAAGTACGACATCGTGCACTTCAAACGTAGTTTTACTAGGAACATCAAGACAAATTTTTGAAATCACTGTCCAAACCATGTATTTCTTTTCTGTTTTCATTTGACAAATGTTCAAATTTTACACTCAGGTTAGCCAGTATTTCCGAGTTCTTTAAATGACTTCTTTGATCTATTTCCCTCTCCCTGACAAATGTATCATCTTCGTTATCTAAATCATGTTCAGATGAATTTATTTTAGTAATGTTAGTTACTGTCGTGACTGGCTTAACCATATCTTTTTTTTATTTCTGTCAATGTAACTTTTTAACATATGAATATGGCAAACTCTTTTCTGTTTCCTTCAATCTGGGGTGTGAATGATATAATTGAAATCGCTTATTTTATTTTCTATTTCATACGGACCAAAATATCTTGCTTGTAGGGGATTATGTGGAATTGGTAAAAATATTAATACTTTGTCACCACTTTCAAATTTTCGATTTTTACTATTTTTGTCATATCAAGACTTCATTCTTACTTGGGAGTTTTTTAAATTTTCTTGTGCTATCTTTAAAGCCTCGTGTAATTTCTCTTTAAAATTCGATACATAATCTAAGAGGTGCATTTCATTTTTCTCCCTTAACTATTTTTCTTTTAAAAGTCTTAGGGGCCCCCTAACAGTATGGCCGAACATAAGTTCAAAAGGATTAAACCCAACGACCGGCGGTTCAACTGCTCTGACAAGCATTGCAACTCTCTTACACACTACAGACACCCTACAGACATCCGTTCTCTGTAGGCAGAATTATAAGTACACCTTGGCTGAGTCCATTGGGTGTGTAAAAAGGGGCGATCCTGAACACCCCATCCCTAGTTTTTTTTGGGAGGAGCTAGCATTTTTTCCTCTGGAGATTTAATATTCTCTACGGCTTCCAACGTATTTTTTCCATCGCTCCAAACTTTTTTTAAAATGACGAGCGTGGCTCTTCATTCTATCTTTGGTTTATGTGTGTCACTAGTTTGCCTGGTGTGCAAGTTTTTTCCCGTAACTATTGGTGTAATAAATACCGATTTCTTTTTCTCGCTGTTGTGACTTTTTTATTACTGGAAAATACCACTTTCGTAACACTTTATTTTTTTTTTTGGCAAAAAGCATTAATGGGTAAATCCCACATATTAAATTTCTGCATGCAAACCGTTCCTACCAAGTTGTGTGCGTTTTTCGTTACGTAGATTTTTAGTTTTTTATTTTCAATTTTACATTTACAATAATTTCGCCTTCCAGTTTAAATCTTTTTCCTGTTATTGATTTTGCAACTTTTTGAGTGTGTAACATGGTCGGCCTATCTAACTTCCGCCATGTTTGTAAATTTATAATCGTCAAATCAGATCCCGAATCCAGTTGCAAATTAATTTTTTATTCAGAATTTCCATTTCAACATATTTTCTGGTGTTTTTATTACTATTTTCCACTCTAGCAGATCTTAATCTACTTGGGTTATTTTTATTTCTATATACTGATGCTTTGTGACCCATCTTATCACACTCTCGGCACTTTTTGTATTTGAAAAACAATCTTTATGCCAATGTCATCAACCACATCTGTAACATGCAGAAGTCGGGGGCTTGTTTTTTATTGGATTCTTGTCAACTGTAGTTCTGTATTTTTTTCTTTGGCATTATAATTTTGTTTTGTCTGTGGTGAGGGTACAAAGCGTAAATTTTTTTACCTTTCGAATGTGCGTGACTCCTGACTCTTCAATGTCCCTGCTATCTTCTTTATGCTGAAGCATTTCTGGCAATCCTCTGCCAATTTTTGTAATGTTCGACTTGGCTTGTTTTGCAGTTTGGTCAGCATGCGTTTTCTCATTTCTCTGTCTTTAGCAGCAACTAGTCCTTGGACAAATATGAGACACTTGAAATTGTCTGAGGGAAGTTCTGACAATTTAAAATAGTAGATTCAGGAATACTTGTTAGTAGGAGTCAAATATATACAAAGAAGTAAGTTTGGGTAATAAGTCTATATTCTTGCTGACCAACTAGCGGCGCTTCTGTAATATAATAATCTGGCCCCACCCGAAGAAGGAAGCTGATACAAGCGGGGGCGTTTTCCGGCTGTTGAAAGGAACGGATGGTTGTTTGACCTTATTTCCGGCAGTAGCGGAAATGGCCACAAGAGGCAGACAGAACAGGTGTCTCTGAGAATTTACGTAGGCGTCGAGTAGGCGTCGCGAATCGAGGCAAAACTTGGAAGATATATAAAGGCCTCGAAACAAGAAGTCACAGATGAGTCTCCAGAAGACGACAGTAGAAGAGAAGTCGAGTCACAGTCGAAGTCAGAAGTCGAAACAGAGAAGTCGAAGAAGTCAGTCTCGACAGACGAGTCTCGAGAAGTCGAAGAAGAAGCTAGACGAGTAAGCAGAGAGGCCAGCTCCCGTCGAAATCCCATTAGAAGCGCGCTCTCAATTCTCTGCCTTGTGCCACACGGTCCATCGTCGTCAATAAAAATATAAGTCATATATTTTATATACACCCGTGTTTGTCTGTTTATTGCTATATAACAGACGTTTATTTGGTGCTGGTGACCTGCTGTTTTGAAGCGACAAGACAGAGTGATACGAACTGGTTTACCGCGACAACAATTGAAAATTCAACAGACTTGAAATTTCCGGAATTAAAACTGCCACCAGAAAAAAAAACGAAGACGAAAATTTAGCAGCTGCGCGACTGGACATCGCAAGGTAAAGTGTCACTTTGATTTAATAGTGTGTGTGTTCTCTGCTCGTGTTTATAGTAGGTCTGGTTGAAAAAAAAATGGGACAGCATATTGTTGCCGATCTGACCGTAGAAATGAGAAATATGGATTATTCGGTAGAACGGAGGTGGTGAAACAGACTACATGTAGGGAGTAGCGCATTAGGTTTGGGGTTGATGAGGAAGAAGGTGTTAAAATGAGGAAGAAAGTGTTAAAATTGACAGTAGGGTGTTAAAGTTGAAATATTTGCCTGTCTGTAGGTGTTAGGGCATCTGAGTTGGTGGTTTTTTATTTTTTTTTAATGTTTTACCATATATGTGAAGTGAGAAAATAGTTAATATTTCGTAGAATAAATATTTAATGAAATAATTTTGGGTTGTGTCTTAATTTTACTTAAAAAGCGGCATGAACTTTTCAGACAACCCAATAGAAATATTGACGAACAACTATTCTCAATGTGATTATGAAGGTCAGTTGTATGGTTGAAATAGTTGAGTTTTTCTGACCAGTACTCGAGCCGAATTGGAGGAAAAAAAAAACACAATCGATGTTCTACGTACACAAACTTTCCCCAATTGGAGTTTTAGCGTAAAATGACCCTCTTCATTTTCTCCATTTGGCCTTGTATTGCATGAACTAAATCAAAATTGGTAAACATTGACAAATTATAAATGTAGCTGAATGCTACCACAATAGGAAAATCAGAGAAACGAAAGGGTTCTTTAATTTTGATCTCGTCAACAGAATTTGTTCGTAAACGTTAATTTGTAATCTTTACACAGATATTGTCAAAATTTAAAAATGTTTGTGTTTTGCGTGACATTTCTACAGCATAGAAATGACTTAAATGTTATCGAGAGTTTTAAAGTGTAATTTTAATTATGCAGTTAACAACAGCCAACAAAATCGCCAATTATAAATATATCTCAACATCGTTGCTTGAAAACAACTGCATTGTTTGGTTATTTCTTTGCGAATACATCGATTATATATATTCTTAAAACATTCACCCGCGTCTCAGTGTTTCGCGATATGAGTCAGATATTGAAAAGATATTTTGTTATCAATATGGTGGAATCGGATTATTTGGGGAGATTTGGGAAAATTAAATTAAATTAAATGAAGTGGGTTGTGCAGTGTTAGGTTTTTTTGGGGGGGATTTCTTTTCGATGACTGTACACTACAAAAATGATTTACATTTCTATGTTTGTGAGAGATGCTTTTGTGCAGGTTCCCATCAATTTAACATCCTCTGTGGATTTTCATTTATGTGACTTGTGAAATATCTTTTGAAGATATATTAATTTCTGAAAACTAGTAAATATGGAGAGATTTAGTGAAGGGTATGAGGAACTCCCGAAGAAGTTGACGATAGGAGTTATTGCTGGCGTGGTCAGCGTAATAATAATCCTGGGAATAATAGCCAGGAAGCGGATTTTTAAGTGTAAAAGAAGCAACAGTGCTTCGGAAAAGGAAATTGAGTTATCCGCTGTGAATAGTACTCCGGGGTCAACGGGCGTTCAAATGTCTCGGCGTTAAACAGAGAGATGTTAACAAATCAGATATGCTTGGGTTCGAATCCAGAGGATGTAGTTCAGGGAATGGAAAACATTGTACCAGCTGGGAGCCGCGAGTTACGGGTCCATTTTTTTTTAGACTAAATTGATATCCTCCACAAGTAAATTGCATACGGATTAACGTTGGAATCAGGGTCATTTTCTTAAATTTCTATTGAACATTTCTCGGTCGGACTATGAATGATATGTACGGCAAATAATGACCATTTTTTCTGTGTTCAAACATAGTATGTTTGAAATTAAATTAAATTAAATGAGGTTACGTGGTAACAATAAACTCGAGCAGAGGCACGCATGGTGTTGGTCAAAGGTCATTTACTCGATGTTAGTTTTGAAACTAGAGCGCGGTTACCGCTTAATAATCATGTGATTATGCATCGAAGAGTCTACGCTTATGGACAGACGCGAGAAAGAAAATGAACATTTTTAGGAACTTTGCCCAATTCTGTGAAAATGGATATTAAAAAAAAAAAAAGAAAAAAAGAAGGAAAAAAAAAATAACAATGAAACATCGAGCTGGTAGAACAATTTTCAAGATGGATACGAACATTGTCGGGTTGCCGATGTAGGCTCCCCTATATATTTTTTTTTGTTGTTTTTTTTTGTTTCAGCATGCACATGTTTTTGTTGTTTTGGCATGCACATGTTTATACAATTGTAGGGCTTGTGTGGCATGGGGAGGAGAGTGGGGATGTTGCGCTTAAAATGTTCTTAGGCGAACATTTTGGAAAATGGGTGGGCGAGGAATGTAATATAATAATCTGGCCCCACCCGAAGAAGGAAGCTGATACAAGCGGGGGCGTTTTCCGGCTGTTGAAAGGAACGGATGGTTGTTTGACCTTATTTCCGGCAGTAGCGGAAATGGCCACAAGAGGCAGACAGAACAGGTGCCTCTGAGAATTTACGTAGGCGTCGAGTAGGCGTCGCGAATCGAGGCAAAACTTGGAAGATATATAAAGGCCTCGAAACAAGAAGTCACAGATGAGTCTCCAGAAGACGACAGTAGAAGAGAAGTCGAGTCACAGTCGAAGTCAGAAGTCGAAACAGAGAAGTCGAAGAAGTCAGTCTCGACAGACGAGTCTCGAGAAGTCGAAGAAGAAGCTAGACAAGTAAGCAGAGAGGCTACACTCACGTAGAACCCCACGTCAGCCCCTGGAAGCGCTCCCTCAACTCTCTGTCCACTAGGCGACACGGTCCATCGTCGTCAATAAAAAATATAAGTCATATATTTTTATATACACCCGTGTTTGTCTGTTTATTGCTATATAACAGCTTCAACTGCTCTGACAAGCACTGCAAATCTCTAACACACTACAGACACGCTACAAACACTGGTTCTCTGTAGGCAGGGTTATTAATTATACCTTGGACGAGTCCATTGAGTGTGTAAAAAGGGGCGATCTCCAACAAGTACATATCTCAAGTGCAAGTAAAACAAGAAAGAAAAAAGATAAAATGTTTTTCTTTGGATTTGCTACTAGTTTCATTGTGCAAAACTTTTGATTTGCCGTAAACATGTCTTGATAACCACTTCTGTAGAAAAGATGCGATACCCAATATGCGTTAGAAAAAGTAATGAAAAATGCATTAAAAAATCAAAATCTTTTGGGAAACTTTCATTTTAGTTTGAATGCTTCCAAATGAGCAAAATACTGTTTCTGTTATGGGATCTCCCCTTTTTCTATGATAATGGAATCGACTTGAGTATACATATACTCCTGCCATAGTGAGATCTGGGAGTTACAGTACGAGTACCATAAGAGGTCCGTAAGTTACCGAGAGATACCGAAGTTACACAGAGAATACCGCGTCAGTAGTCATAGTAGCACTGAGCTCCACTCAGACAGAATAGTATTACACGGACATACTAATTCCAGCACGGCTTTATTTCAAAACTTGAATATATATATATTCCTTACTAATCGTATTCCTGGATTACTAACCTGCGTTCCAGTTTGTATTTTTACGTTTAATATAACCTATTTTCTATCTCAGTATCTGTTTTGTTGTTCATTATTTTGTGTGGTTCCTCATCCGGAACCTACAACAGTAACCAACACCACCACCTCACAATTTGTGGTAAACAAATCGAAAAAGTCACAGAATCGCGGCAATAGGCTGTCTACCCCAAATGATGGCATAGCGTCGGTAAGGACTAGATAAGGCAGCCTTTAAAGGGAATAAAAAAACCTTAGACGTCTAAATTAGTACCCCATTTCATCAAAACATCAGTTTAAAATACATTCGTATTGCCTGTTGTTCTGTACGGACTAGAATGAGTTAATTGAACTTCAAGGTTATGCAGAGAGATTAAAACATTCTAAAATCACGTTATGAGGTTCATGACTAACCATAGACTGATAGATCAAATCTAGATTACAGATCTTCGGCAAACAACCAGTCACAGCCCTATTATGATAACACGACCCCTAGCTGCGTCCAGTCAACATCTCGGCAATAGGCTGATGGGATAGCATCGGTAAAACACATAATAGGACTAGAATAAAAAAAAAACCTTAGACGTCTAAATTAGTACCCCATTTCATCAAAACATCAGTTTAAAATACATTCGTATTGTCTGTTGTTCTGTACGGACTAGAATGAGTTAATTGAACTTCAAAGCAATGCAGAGAGATTAAAACATTCTAAAATCACATTATTTGTTGTTCTTTATTTTGTGCGGTTCCTCACCCGGAATTTACAATAATTTCAAAACCGAATTTAAATTCGGTTTCAATCTTTTTGTTTTTTACCTTTATCTGTGAAATCCATAAGTTCATCTATATTGACAGTTCTGTCAACTCGACATCATTCTCTTTTAGAGTTTAAAAGTGTGCACAAGTTCCTTGGAGCGCATTTAGTAATAACTCGTATTAAAAAATCCATTTCTGTCAATTAATGAATAAGTCATGTTTAGCCACAAATAGAAAGCTAAATATCTTAAAACTATAAAAATTTCAGATAGAAGTTTTACACTTTCGGATGAATTAATTTCTCTTGCAGTAAGTTCGATTTACACGGTGGACATTAAATAATCCACAGAACTTGTTAAGCTGCCAAACAAAATCTACGAGCCAAAAAACCAACATGAAAGATTTCTTTCATTACATTAATCTATATAATAACCGACAATGTCTTAAAGAAATCAAACTGTATTCCAAATATAATTTCAATAAAACTACAACATGAAACGCATATACACCCAACTCACGGCCATATCACGTTGAATGCACCGGTTCTCGCTCTATCACCGAAGTTAAGCAACGTTGAACCTGGTCAGTACTTAGATGGGTGACTGCCTGGGAATACCAGGTGCTGTAAACTTTTAGTGACGGATGTGCATTGTGGTGCAGTGGATATAGGCTCGGAAAGAGAAATCGGTGAGCCGAGTTTGAATTCCAGTTGACTACCATGCATTCACTTAATTCTCTTTGGGAAAGGTATTAATCCGTCACTTCCCTCCAGTTATGTGTTAAATAACAGAGTAGGACTTGGGGACCCTCCCTTAAAAACAAATCCTAATGAATCTTGATATTTGAAAAAAAAATTACTAGACACAAAACAACAATAAATGTTAAAACAAAAAAAGTATTACCAGCAATAAATAAATAAAATTTAGTTGGGAATAAATGACCCGCCGAGGTTGATTTGCCATGAAAACAAAACAACCAACCAACATATATCTCCACCTTTTGTAATTATGTCTACGTAAACATGTATATGCACAAAAGCTGAGTATTATCTACCATGTATTCAGTTGTGAATGTAGAATAACATATATCATAATTTATTACTTCAAAGCTTATAGTGGGTTATCTGTTAAAGTGAAGTGCGTGTGTGTTGAAACAGATTAGTTTGATTTGATTTGACCTTGCTAGTTAGATAGCCCGCTATAAGATGGGTACAAAACAAGAAAATAAAATTGTATATAGAAACAACGATTTTGTGTATATATCAATCAATTAAGGATTTTACAAATAAAAGTAACGTCTTTTGGTTGGTACAAGGTCATTAAAATATTCGTAGTAGTCCTTGTAAGAATTAGTTTATGTGTACGTAGGCAAGAACGTATGTGTATGTGTGAGCGATATCGTTGGTAGGAATGCCGTTAAAGTATTCGCTCAGTCTAAAATAGTTCCGTCCGATTATTAAGTACGAGAAAAGGCAGACGGGTAAACTATGAGAATAAGAAGGTAAGGGAGAAAGTCACAGACAATAATAATAAAGATCGCTTGGCGTCGGCTCGCGAAAAGGGTCCGTAAAAGGAGTTTGGTTTTGATAATTAAAGATTATTTGATTTTTTTTTGTTTCCTAGTTTTCTATTGGCCGAAAAACATTTCGCAATGAGGTGTGAAATTTCGCGAGTTTTGTGTATACTAAGCAAACTTTATAAATTCGAAAAAACTCGTATTTTTCTAACAAAATCAATGAGTCAGTGCTTAGCATTTGAATTTTTTTCAAATCTAGAACTTGTTTTGTTCACTACAAGCTCCCAAGAAAAATAAATTTTGGCATTATATGTCTCATTAGGTGTTGATATACATTTGAACAAACAAATGAATTTCCAACTAATTCACAAATTGATGAGGAAGAAGGGGTAGATTCATACATTTCCCAAGGGTATTAGCGGGTGAATATACTGGAACCAACAGAAATTGAAACTACCAATTTTGAGTTTTTAGAAAATTACACCACCCACACATCCAAGCTTACAGTAGTTGCTATTCCAAAATGGGGTTCTATCTAAATACTGACCAGGCTCGACGTTGCTTAGGTTCGATGATCCTACAAGAACTAGTGTCTCTAAATGGGATGCACTAAAGGAAGCGTTAATGACATCAGCAAACAACCTTGTCACAAAAGAAAGCAGACGTAGGAGAAAAAATGTGTGGATCACTGATGAGATTCTCGACATGAAGCAAAGGAGACAGAAAACAAGGCCAGGACATGGAACAGAATACAAGTAAATGAGAAGCAAATTCAGACAGTCTAAAGAGGAATAGCTCAACAAATGTGCAGAAATATATAGATTGAGCAAGACTAATAAAAAAGAAATGCATTAAAAGGTAAGGGAATTAATAGGAAGAAAGACATACTCCTCAACAAGATGTATAAAATTCAAGGATGAAGCGGTCATATTAGAGAAAGAGGAAATAAATCAGCGATAGGAAGAATATATAAAAGATCTCTTCCACGACAAGAGAGAGCAACCGACAATACACAGAGATACCGAGAGACTAGAAATATTAAAATCCGAAATGGAAGTTGCACTGGCTAAACTGAATAGAAACAACGCAACTGGACCAGATGGTATTGTAATAGTGACACTGACAGCCTTTGACGATTTCGGCATAGACAAAATTACAGAAATGATAAATTAAATATACAACAGTGGAGATAAACCCGAAGGCCTAAGCAGATCGATTTTTATAACACTGCTTAAGAAGCCAGGTACAAAGGAATGTGAACTCCACCGAGTGATCAGCTAAATGAGCCCCATAACATACGTCATCATCAATTTTTATGAATAAAGTGCGCAGTAGAACCAGACCAGAGATATGGCAAGAACAGTGCGGTCGCGTCAAGGACACTGAAATAAGGAACGCGATGTTTATGCACAGAATGTTATTAAAACGACAAAGCAAATGTAGGATATGTGCCTGTGTTTCATACACTACGCAAAGGCATTCGACTAAGTATGTCACAAAAACATAATAGAGATACTCGAGAACTTAGAAAAAAAAACTTTTCAGTTACACCCATTGGTGCGTAAGGCAGCGTTTTTGCTGTTTCCGTAACAAACTGTTTTTTATGGGGATGTGTTGTTAGCCCTGCACCCAACCCCCAAACCTGGAGGAAGGTGATTTTCTAAGCGTAGCTTAGACGTGACACACGGCCGAAAGTAGGAGGTACCCAGTGAGGATCGAACTCACTACTCAGTTATAATGATTCTAGCGAGACGTGCTGGCTAACCATTACACCACGCCGAGGTGCCCCAGGAACCTAAACATATAGGGGAAATACATTAGAGTAATCAAAGACCTGTACTGACCGCAAACCGCCTGAATACGGACCGGAAACGAGTTCAGCAGATATGCAATGATAGAAAGTCGTGCAAGACAAGGATCTGTTTTCTCCCCAGATCTATTCAATCTTTACAGTGAGGCTATTCTGAGAGAAATTCTGCTTGGATTCATCATTTGGGCCACAATATGAACAATCTAATTCTAAAAAGGAACTTTGTCTCTGTGTGTGTGTGTGTGTGTGTGTGTGTGTGTGTGTGTGTGTGTGTGTGTCCGTTACCTATAGACACCGAAACGGCTGAACCGATTTTCTTGAAAATTTACAGTTGTACTATAAGCGTCTGCGAGTGTTCTTAGCATAGTTTTGTGTCGAGGTACCCCCGATAAATATCGAAAATCGATAATCGAAAAAATCGGGTTATAGAAGGAGTGGTCCGATTTTAATCAAATTTGATACACTCATAGACAAAGACATAAGAAACGATATTCAGAAGTTTCAAAGTTGCAGTTCTTACAATAGTGTAGAAAATCGATAATATATATATATAATGCAAGATATTTGTGTATGTGTCTGTTTATCTGCCTGTATGTCTGTATTTTTTCAGCCCTTTTATATTAGTTTTTGCTTCGGGTGTGGCTCTAAGTAGGTATAATTGTAGTTCTTAGTCTCAGCCATGATACCATTTACTCAGAGGACTTATTTAGCCTTCAAAATTCAGTTTACGACGAAAAGAACTTATTTGATATCGATACCAGAAAATTGAAATTTGCCTTACATCCATTCATTTTTCTTTCTGTCGCTTTAACTGGAAACAACTATTGCTTTTTAGTCTTTTGTGCCAATGTCCAAAGAGTCTGAGCTCCAGGATTATGGATTAGTTTTAAAGCTTTTATTACACCCGAGCAACGCCGGGCTATACTGCTAGTATATATATATATATGTATATATACAGATGATACAGTGCTGACAGAAGACACAGAAAGGAAACTACAAAACCTCCTACAGAAAGTAACTGAAGAAAGAAGAAAGAAAGAACTACATATAAACTACAATAAAAATAAATGCATGGTCATCACTAAAATGAAGTACGCAAAATGCCTACTAAAGGACTGAGAATACTAAAGAAAATTAATCCCTGGGAAGTGTTCTGACAGAGGGCGGAAAGTGCATCACTGAAATCCGAAGGCGAATTTCAGAAGCTTCGTAGAGTACTTCTTCTTCTTCTATGTGCCCTCTCCCTTC
This sequence comes from Ascarosepion bandense, assembly GCA_037127315.1. Lineage (NCBI taxonomy): Eukaryota > Metazoa > Mollusca > Cephalopoda > Sepiida > Sepiidae > Ascarosepion > Ascarosepion bandense. The sequence goes on along the minus strand of JBBBDQ010000781.1, from coordinate 657,169 downwards.
AGGACGTAGGCGATCATGGTTCTCCATGTCTCCCTATCCCTTGTGGCTCTTAGCATGTTTGCGCCTGTTACTCCTGGCAACCCCCGTTCCGTCATCCACCAGATCAGACCCTGCAAATATGTTATCCGCTGCCTTCCTCTGTCTCTCTTTCCTTCTATCTGACCAGTCAGTATCAGGTTCTCCAGGCTCTCTTTCCTCATTGCATGTCCCAGGAACTTCAGTTGTCTCTTCCTGATGCTCAGTATCAATTTCCTTTTTGTTGCCATTCTTTCCAACACCTCATCGTTGCTTGCATGCTCAGTCCACGATATCCGTAGCATCCTTCTGTAGAACCACATTTCGGCCGCTTCCAGTTTTGTCCTCATTTTCGATGATATTGTCCAGCATTTACTGCCGTATTGAAGAACTGACATCACGTAGCAGTCCAGAAGAGTCAGAAAAATTTCGCTGGAAACAAAGAGAAGAATACTGGATTGTTACGGGATGCCTGTTTTTCAGTATGACAAAGAATGCTAGGCAGCCTCGCCAAAGATAAAGGGAAGACTTGAATCAATCGAAATGTGGTTCTACAGAAGGATGCTGAGAATACCATGGACCGAAAATGTGAGAAATGATGAGATTTTTGAGAGGAGTTAACTGTAAAAGATCAGTAAAAGACAGCTGAGGTTCTTGCGACATGTAAGCATGAAAGAGGGTTTGGACATTCTGATACTTAGCGGTCAGACAGAGGGTGAGATAAACAGGGGAAAGCAACAATCGATGGGCTTGTGCAAATGAATGACAGAGCGTGGACAACATGAGAAAGCGTGTTAACATGTCGAAGGAATAGAGGAAAGGGGAAGGGCATGATCTTCTTATCTTTCTTTTTCTCTTTGTCTTTCAGTCTTTCTTTCTTCTTTCCCTTGTTCTTTTTATCATTTTAATTTTTTATTTATAACTCTTGTTATCTGTCTTTCCTCTTTCTTTCTTTCTTTCTTTCTTGCTTTCTTTCTTTCATTCTTTTTTCCACTCTCTTTTTCAGTTTTTCCTGCTTTTTTTATCATTTTAATAATTAATATTTAAGTTCTCTTATATTTCTTTCTTTCTTTCTTTCTTTCTTTTCTTTACTCTCTCTGTCTTTCCTTTTTTTCTTGTTTCATTAATTCTTTCCTTTAATTTTACTTTTTACTTTTCAGCCCTTCTTATCTTTATGTCTTTTCTTTCTTTCTTTCTTTCTTTCTTTCTTTCTTGTTTCATTTATCACCTTAATTTTTAACTCCGCTTTTCTTTCATTTTTTCTGTCTTTCTTTCTTTCTTTCTTTCTTTCTTTCTTTCTTTCTTGTTTCATTTATCACCTTAATTTGTAACTCCGCTTTTCTTTAATTCTTTCTTTCTTTCTTTCTTTCTTTCGTTCTTTCTTTCTTTCTTTCTTTCTTGTTTCATTTATCACCTTAATTTTTAACTCCGCTTTTCTTTAATTTTTTTCTTTCTTTCTTTCTTTCTTTCTTTCTTTCTTTCTTTCTTTCTTTCTTTACTCTCTCTCTCTCTTTCTTTTTTTCTTGTTTCATTAATCATGTCCTTTAATTTTACTCTTTACTTTTCAGCTTTACTTTAAATTTTTCTTTCTTTCTTTCTTTCTTTCTTTCTTTCTTTCTTTCTTTCTTTCTTTCTTTGTTTCATTTATCGCCTTAATTTTTCCCTCCGCTTTTCTTTAATTTCTTTTTTCTTTCTTTCTTTCTTTCTTTCTTTCTTTCTTTCTTTCTTTCTTGTTTCATTTATCACCTTAATTTTTAACTCCGCTTTTCTTTAATTTTTTCTTTCTTTCTTTCTTTCTTTCTTTCTTTCTTTCTTTCTTTCTTTCTTTCTTTCTTTCTTTGTTTCATTTATCACCTTAATTTTTAACTCCGCTTTTCTTTAATTTTTTCTTTCTTTCTTTCTTTCTTTCTTTCTTTCTTTCTTTCTTTCTTTACTCTCTCTCTCTTTCTTTTTTTCTTGTTTCATTAATCATGTCCTTTAATTTTACTCTTTACTTTTCAGCTTTACTTTAATTTTTTCTTTCTTTCTTTCTTTCTTTCTTTCTTTCTTTCTTTCTTTCTTGTTTCATTTATCACCTTAATTTTTACCTCCGCTTTTTTTTAATTCTTTCTTTCTTTCTTTCTTTCTTTCTTTCTTTCTTTCTTTCTTTCTTTCTTGTTTCATTTATCACCTTAATTTTTAACTCCGCTTTTCTTTAATTTTTTCTTTCTTTCTTTCTTTCTTTCTTGTTTCATTTATCACCTTAATTTTTAACTCCGCTTTTCTTTAATTTTTTCTTTCTTTCTTTCTTTCTTTCTTTCTTTCTTTCTTTCTTTCTTGTTTCATTTATCACCTTAATTTTTAACTCCGCTTTTCTTTAATTTTTTCTTTCTTTCTTTCTTTCTTTCTTTCTTTCTTTCTTTCTTTACTCTCTCTCTCTTTCTTTTTTTCTTGTTTCATTAATCATGTCCTTTAATTTTACTCTTTACTTTTCAGCTTTACTTTAATTTTTTCTTTCTTTCTTTCTTTCTTTCTTTCTTTCTTTCTTTCTTTCTTTCTTTCTTGTTTCATTTATCACCTTAATTTGTAACTCCGCTTTTCTTTAATTTTTTCTTTCTTTCTTTCTTTCTTTCTTTCTTTCTTTCTTTCTTTCTTTACTCTCTCTCTCTTTCTTTTTTTCTTGTTTCATTAATCATTTCCTTTAATTTTACTTTTTACTTCTCAGCCCTTCTTATCTTTCTTTCTTTTCTTTCTTTCTTTCTTTCTTTGTTTCTTTGTTTATTTCTTTGTTTGTTTGTTTCTTTCTTTTCCCTGTTTCATTTTCATTCGCATTATTTTCATTTTTTATTTTTAATCCTTCCTAACTTTTTCTTTCTTTGTTTGTCTCTTTCTTTCTTTTTTCTTTCATATTTTATTTTCATTCTTAACAGTCTTGCTTTTACTTTGCAGCACATTTCTTTTTTCTTTCTTATTTTTTCCTTCTTTCTTTCTTTTTTTCTTTCTTTCCCCTTTTGCAGCATGCGTAACCTTTTTTCTTTCTTTTCTTCTTTCCTTTATAGTATTTTTTTTCGTTTTTGACTTTAGATTAGTCAATTTCCTTCACTTTATGATTTTTAATTTATGGCTATCCGACAATGCAATTCCATATTTTGGGAGTTTCTTTCATTTTCTGCATTTTCGTATTTCTTTATTTTATTTATCTTCCATCCCATTTATTTTATTTCCACTTGATTTTCTCATTCTTCATTTTTTATTTGTTTTGTTTTCATCTTTCTCATTTCGTCTCGTCAAGCTCTCTCGTCTCTGATTTTCTTCTTCACTTTGCTAATTTTCATAACAACTTCTGCTCAATCCAAAAAAAAAAAAAAAAAAAGCAATAAAAAATTCACGTCATCAATCATTTACCGCTAAATTTAAAAAAACAAAAATTTTCGAGTGAAAGGACTTCTTTTTTTACTCCATCTTTCTTCTTCAATTTAATTTTAACCAGATTTTATTTATTTTATTCGTTGTCAGTGAACGAGACGATATTAAAAAAACGTTAGCTTTTCAGAATGTCCTGCCAAAGAAGAAGGAAAAATAATGTCTCTCCATCGACCTTCCTGTCATGGTAAGTCTCTTTTGTACACTTCCGGTTTAACACGATCTCATTATTCAATCTGAAAGCTGTTGCAGTTTGGGATGGAAAACAGACAATATAAAAAAGAAAAAGGCATGAACGCGATTGAATTTGATACAATAAGAAAAATCAAACTTTTATTTTCATAAGTTCTTTTAAATTTCTACACGCAAGAGTGATATTATAGAACTTTAGAGATAGTTTTCTTGACATATATGTATTGTGTGTTTGATGTATTAATATTAAATTTGAATGCAAACACATCAACAATAGGTTTGCATCAGCAGCCATTTGTCCAATACTCTGTCCGTATCAAACAAGCTGTTGTACACATACCTCGTACCCATGTAGTGCTGAGTTAAAACCTGAAAACCGAATTTGTATTTACTTCTGAGATTTTTTTTTATAACCGTGTGGCCCCAAGCAAGGCATTTTACTGCCACTGTTGTGCAGGGGGTTACATAGGAGGAATGTTATGAGAAAGAGTGATAGGTTACAGGGGATGTTAAAAATCAAGCAGGAACAGAAATTTAAATACCTAGGAAGTGTTCTAACAGAAGACGGAAAGTGCAACACAGAGATCTGAAGTCGAATTGGCTTGGCGAAAGAAGCATTCCAGAAGTTGAGTAAAGTATTAAGAAACAGAACAATTTCACGAGAAACAAAGAGGAGAGTACTAGATTGCTATGTGATGTCGGTTCTTCAATATAGCAGTGAATGTTGGAAATATCTTCGAAGATGATGGAAAAATTTGAAGCGGCTGAAATGTGGTTCCACAGAAGGATGCTGCGGATATCATGGACCGAGCATGTGAGCAATGACGAGATTTGGAAAGGATAGAGACGAAAAAGAAATTAACACTGACCATCAAGATGAGACAACTAAAGTTCCTGGGACATGCAATGAGGAAGGAATCCTTGGAGAACCTGTTACTAACAGGCCAGTAAGAGGGAAAAAGAGACAGAGGAAAGCAGTGGATAACGTATTTGAAGGACCTGAGCAGGTAGATGTCGGAACGAGGGTTGCATGGTGCAACAGAAGAAAGCGTGCTAAGAGCCACCAGGGATAGGGAGACGTGGAGGGCCATGATCGCCTACAACCTGAAAGGACAAATTGCGCAGAAAAGAAGACCTTTGGTGTCAATCACACTTTTGTCGGTCATTGTTCCTGTATTGTGCATTTGATATTGATCATCCTTTTGTCGATCACTGCTTTTGATATGGCCTACCTTTTAAATGTGGCCTACGTAATTCAGTCACTGAATTGTAGTATGTGGCCTACCTTAAAAAATCTAACAGTCTAATAATGGTTAAGGTTAGGGTTAGCGAAAATAATTAGTTTCAATATATAACCGAATATTTATATCTATAAATATACTCTTACTAATGTAGAACACATTCAAACCAGATAGGCTACATACTATACCAGAATCAAAGAGGTAGGCCACATACTATACAAGAATCAAAGAGGTGGGCCACATACTATACAAGAATCAAAGAGTTGGGCCACATATTATACGAGAATCAAAGAGGTAGGCCACATACTATACCGGCACTAAAAACCGTATTCACAAGTACTGATCACATATTATAAAGAGTTTTTTTTATATATAAAATGTATGTGGTCATAAAATGCTCTGGAAAACATCATGATGCCCCTGCTGAAATAAGTTCTCTCGTTGGGACTCGGAAAGAAACAGATATACACCAGAGCAGACTTTGAGATTTGAAAAAGAAATCACTCCACCGGCGATCGAGAGTGAGGGAAAATTTACTCGCCCCAAAATCATTTTACTCGACCGACTCCATTTTCTTAATAATCACCTTACGTAAACTTAGCGTGAATCGCTGACGGAAAACCAAAATGAAATTTTAATTAATATTTCGAACATGTTAGAAACGATTTAATTTTTTTTTTTTAAATAATAACAGCAAAATTTGATCTTTCCTCTTAATAACAGCATAAACATTTTGATGATAAAACTTTGTTTTTATTACGTTTGAACCGTTTTAACATCATGATATGCTTTTTTTGTGCAATTGAGTGGAGGTACCTCAATTCGTAGTTTATTTCTTGTGTTGGACTACAAACTCCGTCTCATAGATGATTTTCTGAAAGATTTTCTATAAAAACTTATTTGTATAATTTGTTTTTCGGTACGTGGTTGAAAGAAATATGCATCTTTTTTTTCTTCTTTCTTTCAAATGTTCGTTTTTACTTTTCGTAAGCAGGGAGGAAATATAGATTGAGTCAAGGGTAATATCTTTTCAAATGAGTTTATAAAAATCTGTGAGCGTGTTTAATCCGGGCGAGAGACATTTTGGCGAGAGACATTTTGGCTTCACTCTGGAAGCGTTAATTAAACGAATGTTTACACTGATCGAGACGATAAAATACCAAAGAGTTCAATAATGTCATTGTAGCTCATTCTAAGTAACTTGTGAATCTTCAATGGCATACTTTTGGGTTGTAAAAAGAATCAGATTCCCTTTTTCTATATTTGAAGGGACACGTTTCATTGGGAGATTTTTAATCGACCGCGGGCGAGTAAAGCAATAAACTTTAATCGCCCAGTTAAGTTTTTAATCGACTGAGTCGATCGAGCGAGTGTAATCTCAAAGGTTGCACCAGAGAACTTCGGAAATATTTTTTTTAAATCGTTTCACCCGCAGGGGGGCTGCATAAATGGGTGGGCCCTTGTTGCTAGCCTGGTTGCTAACCCTAACCCATTTACAGTTAGATCAACCAAATGCAGCCGACAATTCTACTCCCTAAGCTTCTTTTCTCGCACTTCCCACCTGTGGAACTCACTTCCATATACAGTGGTACCTGCCGTATGCGACCCTCTTCGTCATCCACCACCCGATGTTAACGACAGTTTTTTTATGCCCGTATGATTTGCTAATGTTAATTGACCCTTAGTGAGTGATCACTTTCAGAACGCGACCAGCGACTAACACTAACGAGTGAAAATCACTAATCAAGCTACCGCTTTAAAAAAAATCTATTTTGGTCGTACATTGTGAACTTCTAAACTGGGAAAAATTAAATGAGTGAATTCTTTCATTATGATTTGATCTAAGCCTGGAACGCTTCCTCATTGTTTTGTTATTGTAGTGTTGTTATTTGACTGTTATTTCTTGATCAAAGATACATTGCCTGAGTTCATCTCGGCTGTTTTGTACAATATATATTGCATTCTGACCTTGAGCGGGATCTACACTCTGTGGTGAACTGGGGCAAGAAGTGGCTTGTCAACTTCAATTCCTCTAAGACCAAGCTGTTGTCTGTCAACCATTACAGGCAACCTCTTCTGCCTCCCATAAGCATGGACCAGATGATTCTCCCGGAGAGTAATACACTACGCCTCCTCGGACTTACCCTGTCCTCAGACCTCAAATGGAAGCACTATATTGAATCCATAGCAAAATCTACTGCTAAGAAGATTGGGTCACTATGTCGATCCAGGATGTTTTTTCCACCTGAATCCATCCTGCATATATACAAGTCAACCATCCGTCCGTGCATGGAGTACTGCTGCTATTTATGGTCAGGTGCCCCTGCCGTTCTCCTCAGTGTTCTTGACAAGCTCCAAAGGAGAGTCTGTAATGTGATAGGTACTGATCTGGCGACTCGTCTGCAGCCACTTTCCCATCGTCGAAATGTGGCCTCCCTCTGTCTCTTCTGTAAATACTTTCATGGCTTCTGCTCGGATGAGCTTAAGTCACTGATGCCTCCTCAACAGGTGTTTACCCGTGCAACCAGACTGGCAACTGGGTCCCACCCATTCACAGTCAGGTTAGCCAAACGCAGACGACAATTCTACTCCTGCAGCTTCCTCTCTCGCACTTCCCGCCTGTGGAACTCACTCCCGTATTTTTGCTTTCCTGACGGCTACGACCTCCAGAAATTTAAAAGCAAAGTTAATACTCACCTACTAACCACTGGACTCTAGCTCTCTCCCCTTCCCTGTATAATCTTCACGTTCTCTCCGCCCATATATCTGTCATTGCACCTGCTTTCTCAGCTTTCTATTGTTCCTTTCTAACTAGCTTGTACTCCTCACTCTTTTCTAATTAATATTTCTACATTTATGTAACCCCCTGCACATCAGTGGCGTTTCTGCCTTGCTTGGGGTGAAATGATTAAAAAAAAAAAAAAAAAAATTTGACATGTTCAAGGGATTTATCTCAGTCTCTGGATAAATTCAGGGATTGGGAAAATCACAATTATGTCCCTTTCTCAAATGTCTATATATTTCGTTCCTTTATTTTGTTGTGTATCTATCTACTCTATTTCTATCTGTGTATATCTATCTCTATCTCTGTTTCTCTACCCCCACTAACGATCGATGTCAGTGTTTTGTATGATTGTTTTTTTCCATGTATTTTCGCAGATTCTTAATTGCTGTCACTCACTTCTAAGAAAAAAATTGAAAACGCATAATTTTTTAAAGTTCACTGAATAAATATTTTTGTGAAAAATATTTTGGTCTCTTGTTGACCGTCGTAATTACATTTTTTAAAATTCTTTAAATAAATTATGCTGAATAAATTTCTTTAAAGTTAGGCCGTTTAATTATGTTCTCATTTATTTGTTACCAGATTACATGGTAAAATTCTAATATGTACATTCTGTGGAATATACGTTCCTGGCGTAAATAGGTCATGACTATGAGCCTTTGGTGAGCGACCACCGGTCTTATGCGACCAGTTTTTTATGGCAGTAGGGGTGGTCGCATAGGACAGGTTCCACTGTACTTGCTTTCCTGACAGCTCCAACTTTCAGGAATTTAAATGCAATGTCAATACCCATCTCTTATCCACTTGACTCCAGTCCTTTCTACATCATCCCATATATCTTATTCTTTTCTTTTCTCTCTGCCGTTACAACTGTCATCACACCTGTATTCCCATCCTTCACTTGTCCTTTCTCTGACACCCCATGTCAGTGGTTCTACTTTCTCTTTACTCTCCTCCTGTCTAAACTTTTACTCTTATGTAACCCCAGCGCATCAGTGGCGGTACCGCTTTGCTTGGGGTGAAACAATTAACAAAAAAATTTTTACCTAAAGTGCAGCATTCTTTTTTAATTAAAATCCAAAATATATCAATAGATACCTTTGAATTTTTAAAATTTTGGGCCCTTAAAAATTAAAATACTAAAAAAAAAATAGACATTTAAACAAAGCATTTAAAATAACATAATCAAAGACCAGTGAAAATAATTATTTGAAAAAAAAATGTTTTATCATTTGTTGAAATACTAACTGCCACACACATATATATTTTAAGTTATGTATTGAATACTTTTTTCATATCTGGTCTTTACTCCGACATATTCTGTACCTTTTGTTTTTCTCTCACTATAACCCCCCACCCTGGGCAACTGGCATTTAAATATGTATAAGGCGCACTTGAGCGAGAGACCAACAAAATCCCTTGTAACATAAAGGCAACTGAAGGCAAGTAACATGGCAGCATTCACAGACTTAAACAAGGAGACAGTCCAGAAGAGTTGCAGGAGATTCTGCACACGTCTGGAGGCCGTGGTGAAAGACAATGGCGATTTTGCTAAATAAATTTAATCTTTCATATTTCAAGACAATTTTGCGTAATTCAGGCGACAATCTATCTATAATATACAATCTATCTATCTATCTATCTATCTATCTATCTATCTATCTATCTATCTATCTATCTATCTATCTCAGTCTGTTTCTATCTATCTATCTATCTATCTATCTATCTATCTCAGTCTGTTTTGCATCAATCTATCTATCTCAGTCTGATTTGCATCTATCTATCTCGGTCTGTTTCTATCTATCTATCTATCTATCTATCTATCTATCTATCTATCTATCTATCTATCTATCTGCCTGTGTCAGTTCATTGATATCTACACACGCATCTATCTAGCTTATTTGGTATATAAGCGCGTTAACACTTGTCTATTTAAGTATTTACCTATTTAAGTTTGCTCATATCTATCTATCTATCTATCTATCTATCTATCTATCTATCTATCTATCTATCTATCTATCTGTTGGAGCATAA
>JBBBDQ010000781.1:420000-645000 GCA_037127315.1 Ascarosepion bandense | reverse complement strand
AATTAAACAACATTTCTTAGAAAAACATAGCCATGTAGTTAATATTAGACAAATTTTAATCGATAGCACAATAATACTCACTCATACACACAGTAAAAAGAATCTTCAGATATTGGAGGCCGTCTACATTCAGTCAAAACAACCCACACTTGATAAAATCACATTTCAATCTGGTCATAACACATTAAATTGCATTTAGACATATGGTTCTGTTAACATTTCGAGCTCTCACGCGGTGTGACGTCATAGAACCGCATTTGCAATTTACGAACTGCGTCTGCTATTCGGTGAATGTTATCGTTGCATAGCAAAGTTTTATGTCAACACAAGATAATATCTTTGATGGTGGATATATTTATGTTAACGTCCCTGAAACCTCTCTGAAGATAGCTCATGTGAGCGTAATAAAAAAATATCCAATGGACAATTTCCGTCTTTAATTTCACCTAAAATTAAAGCCAAAATATGATGTTTAGTACAGCTCATGTTTAAGCATAATAGACATTGTCTGTTATATTTAACTGTATATGTCTAGAAAATACATATATATATATATATATATATATATACACATACACTACCGGCCATGTATATCTATATACACTACCGGTCATAATTATTAGGCCACCACATTTTCTTTTAAAGAAATGATGTATTTCATACTATTTTTAGTATTTATTGCCAAATGAAAATAGAATGGTTCTTTTGTTATTATTACTTGCAAAATTTTACAAGTCAAGGAAGCAAAGATGAACTCGTCCGAATCACCCTAATTTTTTTTCATTCTTTCATTAATGAAACTGCAATATATAGAGCTTATGCTAGTTGGTTTCCTCTATAGAGTTCTGCTATTTGGTGACTTATCGTTGCTTAGCAATGTTTTATGTCAACACAAGATAACATAATCTTTGATGGCGGATGTCTTTATGTTAACATCCTTGTAACCTCTCTGAAGATGGCTCATGTAAGCCGAAAGCTTAGAACCAACGCAATATAACCATGTCCAAATGTTGGAGAATTTTTTCTTTATTTTCAACTGAAATTAAAGCCAAAATACGACGTTTAGAACGGCTCATGATTAAACATAATAGACATTCATTGTCTCTTATATTTAAGAATATATGTTTAGAAAATATATATAGTTATAGATGTCCAGTCCGTAAACAGCGAGGATAATCCAACAAGACAAACTTCATCTTCAGCATCTTCGCAACTGGTCTGAATAATTGTGGGGTAACACATACATATTTATCCATGGAATTAGAAGTAATCGTTTAATGACTTGGTGGTCTACATCTTCGCGACTGGTCTGAATACCCCCAGCTGATATGACGCGAATGCCTCTGTCCTGACTCTTTTTTCCCTTTTTCTTTTTTCTTATTTCTCTCTTCAGTTAAAGGAAATGCTTATTCTGGCAAAAATGTTTGTACCAAATGGAATGAATATTGTGTTCTGATGAAATGAGCTTATTTAGCTTATTGAAATGAATTATAATTTATAACCAATTTAAATGACGTGCTGAGTTTTCCTTTATATATATATATATATGTATATATATATATTGATTGTTTAATACTTAGTTTTTGGTCCTAACAGGTTTAGACCAGGACACATTTATATGAAAAATTGTTCCATACAATTATATTGTAGAACTTTTGAATATTTTCCATTTATAAAATACTTTTTAATACAAATGTGTACTGAGCAAAATAACTCGTTTAAAAATGGAAATTATATAGTCATCCGTAGACAGATCTGTTTCGCTGTATCACACTCGTCAGTACGGTTAGACTCCGCTTGCTTTTAATCCAGGATTGAAACCCGACCGAATTGGCGTCAGTCGGTGATTCTACCTCCGGGCTATGGCTGCTCGTGAAAAAAATGCAGACTTTTTAGCGTGTATATATTATCATTATAGACGCCCAGTAGCTGAGAGTGTTTTAAAATTGATCTACCTACATAGTATAATAATTTTGATTTATATTAAGTAGGTTGATGTTGCTTTGCTTTGTTTTTCTTCTTTAGGGGAAAATAATGACCACTTCAAAAATGGCGAACAGATCCATTTTGATTCGATCTTGCCAAATTTCGGTCGTCATTGCCAGCTTTATAAAATTTCTAAATTCATCGTGGATCTGACTCATCGTTTGCTATCGGTCATTGCGAACATCGGTTCAGCTCCATTGCAGCTCTCTCTAATTGGATCGATCATAAATTTCAGTGAAAGATAAACGCTTCCCTCCCACCATGTCACGCACTCATAGAACTAATTCTGAAACCACTTCGAGGGCATATTATATTATATTATATTTATAGGTAAAAGTTCCCTCAATTTTACCTTGATAACGCATCATTCTAATGAATAAGAACTTTACATGTTAAAGGTATGTCTATCTATCTGTGGATATCTATCTATTGTTAAGTATACAATTAAATTTGTTCATATCTATCTATCTATCTATCTATCTATCTATCTATCTATCAAATCTATCTATCTATCTATCTATCTATCTATCTATCTATCTATCTATGTCCGTCTTTTCTTTATCTATCTATCTATCTATCTATCTATCTATCTATCTATCTATCTATCTATCTATCTAGCAAGGTGATTAAGCTTGTTAACATGTATGTTTGTATCCTTGTATATATGTATCTATCTATTATATGGCCGAGTGGTTAGAATGTTTACTTTCTAACCATGAACCCCGGGTTCGATTCTCACCATGGTCGATTTTTTCAGGAAGGTGACTTCTTGATGTTATCACTTTAAAAGGGGTGATCCCAGCATGCTGTAAGAAAAATACTACGGGTTGACCCAAACCTTGTGAGTGAAACTGGATAGACGGATCTCTTTGAGAAGCTGTCGATGGTTGGGCTAGCTCCGAGTCACATGTCATCGTGACCGAGGGTTTGAGCGTCCTGCCCTTGTTCTGACTGTTGTTCACGCTAGATAACGCGCTCTCTCCCAGAAACTGTAACTAAGGTCCGATCATCATAGTTGCAGTATAAACCATAGGTTGGCTCTGTGGGTGTTGAACAAACACAAGTGTGCCTGAGCAGTCGTCTACAATAGGGATTAGCTAGCCGCCCCGGAAGACGGGTATTTTCGAATACAAGGGCCAGCCATTATCTATCTATATTGGTGTTTAAGCTTGTTAACATATATCTATTTGTCTGAATTTAATTTTTGAACATTATTTTCCCGGGGTTTAGCAAATAATTATTTAATATAGAATAATAAATTTAAATAAATTTGTTGGTTAGTACAACATATATTTATATTCAAGTTTATTTAGGAATATTTAGCTTTATTTGAATATATATTCTTATATAGCCAATATAAACCCCATTTAGGGCAATAAAGTCCCTAAGACGCAAAGCGTTAATTAGTGTGAGTGAGTATGAGAAAATAAATAAAGAAACATTATTAAGAAGAGAGGGTAATAAAAGAACAAGAATTAATGCAAGTTGATGTTTCTTAGACACGTAACGTAGAAAGAAGGTTTGAAAAATTTAATACTCACAGGACGGATACAAAGAAAAGAGGGACAGAGGAAAGCAGTGTGATACATATTTAATGGAATATATATCTAGAGGAAAAATGTTAAGAGTGATAAAGGAGAGAGAGATATATAGAAGTTTATGATCGCGTACGTCCTGGAGGGACATGGTACATGAAGAAGAAGATGACGATTGAAACTATTTAAATTTTTGAATGACGAAGTTGAATTGGAAGCAAGAGGCAGGAAGTAAGTCTCACAAGAGAAAACTGTGAGAAAAGAAACTGTTAGCATAGAACCTACGGTTACATTTAGCCATTTTAGCTGTAAAATGATGAAAATTTTATGCCAATCAAGTCAGTCAGTCAGTTAAGTACCATGCGCGATACACGCTTTGGGCGATCATGTCTCCAAAGAGACATGACTGACTGGGCAGAAGATTATCCCGCAGTAGGTTGCCATTGCTTTCTGCGGTAGACTGGTTGCCGACCAAGGCTATAGAACCCAATCTGTCCTGTTATTTAACCCATAACTGGAAGGAAGAGACGGATTAATACCTTTCCCAAGGGCATTTGCGCGTAAGTGAATGCGAGGAATTCAACTGGAATTCGAACTGGGTTCCCCGATTTCTCATTCCGAGCCGATATCCACTGCTCCACAACGCACATCAAGTACTGCGCTTAAATTCACCAAGTCCACGAACCATAGAGTAAAGTAAACTTCAGGTGACTTTCCGATGTCAATTAAGACGATCTGCTTGCCATCGTCGAGAATAAACTGAAAATTGCGACGGAAAATCGATATCTGAAATGCCCTTTTACATTGGAAGAAATTCGGGTAAAAGAAAAGCGACAAAAGAATGACCGAATTTGGCAAATCAGATAGACGTAATTTTCGGCAACAGCATCGCACGGCTGCATGTTGCAAAACAGACATTGGAGAGGCTTAAGGAGTTAAATTGGAAAACCCTGCAGTACAAACTGGATTCTCCTGACTTTGCTTTTTAGGATTTTCATTTGTTCCGGTCTCTACCGATTTAAATAAGTAAAGTTGATTCTGCACAGTCAGTCAAAAAAATACCTCACAACCTAATTAAAAAAAAATTGATATAATAAAGAAAATAGCAGCAACAAAGGATGGGAAATAGTCGTTAAAATAATGGAGACTGAGTAATTGACTTATAAATGTTCTTTTTTTGGGATCATGTAAAATTTTCATTTGACTATTTTTATCAGCTACGAAATTTGCAATGATCTTATATATATATATATCCATGCACCAGAGGCAGAATCACCGACTGACTCCAATTCAGTCAGGTTTCAATCCTGGGTTAAAAGCAATCGGAGTCTAACCGTACTGATAAGCTGCGATACAGCGAAACAGATCTGTCTGCGGATATATATATATATATATATATATATATATATATATATATATATATATATAAGTGAATAAGGAACGAAAAAATATTAACAACCTGATGAGACATTGTACTTTCAATGTCGAAACAAAATGTAGATTTTGGAGTAGATTATAATTTGTACATGTTCTAAACTATATATATATATATATATATATATATATATACTCTCACTAGACGATTGGACACTATGGAGAAATGGTGAACATTAACAACAAAAGCTACTCACCGCTATTTACGCATCGTTCATTGAATAATGAATTTGAACACTCTCGGCTACTGACGTGTTTTTACATTATGTATATAACACGCTAAAACCTGCCTTTCTCCCCCAAGCGCCCATAGTTTAGAGGTAGAATCGCCGACTGATGTCAATTTGGTCGTGTTTCAATCCTGGCTAGAAGCAATTGTTTAATTATACTGATGAGATGTGATACAGCGAAACAGGACAGTCTGTGGATGACTATATATATACAAAGATTTTATCTCGTTAATAGAGCAGATTCATGCCAACTTCGAAGTTTCATGAGAACACCGTTATGATGTTGTCACTTATCAGGACTGTATGTCACCCCGATATCGAGTATTTTTCGATAGACACTTGCTTGCAAAAATACATTTTATCAGTAATAACAATTGAAAAATAAAAATCTTGGCGCTAAATACCATTAAGATTAAACGCTATATATATATAATGCTAAATTGCAATAATGTTTGTTGTTAAAATATCTGTTTTTCAGTACTTTAATGGTGGAAGGATATTTTAGACAAGAAGATTCTTTTAATTTAAGTGGGCATATTCAGTGAGGCGGTGAAAGAGGTTATCTCAACATGGTAAAAAGAGATCAACTAAACACAAATCAATTAAGCAGGCATATACATAAAAACACTTGAAAAGGTCATTACAATTCAAAGCAATTAGCCACCAAAAAATCATACACCACTTAAGAAACAGCAAAAAAAAACCCAAAAAAAACAAAAAAACAAAAACAAAAACAAAACAAAACAAAACAAAACAAAACAAAAACAAAAACAAAACAAAGATAAACATTTTTATTTATGTATATTTAGCAATCTACATAAATAAAAATGTACTTGTCCATTTGTTCGTATCCGCTAATCTAGAAAACGGCTGCACCAATTGAAATTTTACTATAGCATTTTAATCGAATACGAGCGTGTTTTTATATACCTTATATTAAAAAATATTAAAATATTAAAAAAATATATATATTTTGCAAATCTGTTAGAGCCGATGAAAGCCGATGAAAGCCGATGAAAGCAGATGAAAGCCGAACCAAAAAACTTTCATTTTCAATACGGACGCGTTTACAGACAACTTTGTTATTTTATAGAAAACATAGGAAAACTGTACATTTAAGGTAAACGAAGTCTTCTTTTATTATTATTTCTATTTGGCGGGTGTAAACAACAGAAATGTATTTTCTTTTTTTTAAAAAAAAATTCTATTCATTTTTTTTTTTCAACGAATTATTATCGATATCTCATTAATTTCGTTGGTTTAGTAAATAAATTTCTTTTTGTTTTTCTATTTAACCAAATTAAGTCACGGCAACGCGTGGCCAGATGCAGCTAGTATTTTATATCTGGAACATCCTATCACCCTTACGTGTTGTGTAAATCTTTCCACTAGGAATTTACCTTGTTATTTATATCGTTCCCGCGATATAACATCGGCGACTAAGATGAGATCCCGATACATAGAAACCGTTGAAAATGACGAAGAAGTACCGATGGAAGTGTTATACGATGCTTTCCAGATTCAACCCCCACCATTAATAGTGAAGTACTGATGGAGGTACGTGCGTTGTGGTACAGTGGATATCGGCTCGGAACGAGAAACCGAGGAGCCGAGTTCGAATTCCAATTGAATCCATTGTATTCACTTACGCGCAAATACCATTGGGAAAGGTATTAATCCGTCTCTTCCTTCCAGTTATGGATTAAATAGCAGGACAGATTAGGTTCTATAGATTTTGTTGGAAACCAGTCTACCGCAGAAAGCAATGGCAACCTACTGTGTGATAATGTTCTGCCCAGTCAGTCATGTCTCTAAAGAGACATGATCGCTCGAGCGTGTATCACGTATGGCACTTAACTGACTGACTGATGGAGGTAACATCGAATCCCAAAATCGCTGATTCTCCAAAATCTAACTCGAAATATGAGGAAAAAACTGATAGGAAGAGGAAAAGGATTAACCGTTTATATCCAAACCTAAAAAGCAAAATTCCAGGGAAGAATTTAACTGAGGGGAAGGTGTTATATATGGAACAACATACCCCCCACCGAGAGATAATTCGCCGAAGAGATTAAGAAGGATCGAAGTGAGGAAGTATGAGTGGATTCGACCTCCGCTCCCATTCCGTCTTGACTTACTATTTTATGAACTCTCTGTTATTTGTACTTTTCCGTACAATAAACTCTGATTTGTGTTTACCCTTTACGTGTTGTCTAAATCTTTCCACTCGGAATTTACCTTGTTGTTTAAATCGTTCCCGCGATATAACACAATACAACATTCATAAGGCAATAAAAATATCAGGTGCAGACAAACATATCAAATTTTGGCAGACTTTATATAAGTAAAAAGATTGAGAAATAGCTGAAATCATCCTGAAGAGTAAAGATATTTACACTCTTCCCTCACTGAAGCGAGATGTGACACAAGGCCTTTTTTAAGGTGGGGACCCGACCGGGTACAGAGGGTTGAGCGGGTCCCGGTGAGGAGCACCTGATCCACCCCTCCGCTGCAATGGGGTGATGCGGCTGCAAGACACTGTACCCGGGACCGAGCATCTTTCAGTGTAATTTTTCTCAGTTGCGACTCTGCTACAACTGAGCCGCACTCTGTTTTCGAAGACACAGACGCAACTGAGAGAGGATTTAGGTCCCTATCCGACACAAAAATGTGCCGGTTAAGCATTCTGTAGAGTAAAACCATTCTAACCCTCACAAAACTTTGAAGCCAGCATGACTGAGCAGCACTGCTCAGTTAAGTGGCAAGTGGCAATTTTCTCCACATTAATTCTCTCATTCTCTTTCTTTTTCTCTCTGTATATATCAAATATTTTATATGAGGGGCAATATAAATAATTATTATTTATATTTATAAATGGAACTTTGTCTGTGTCTGTGCGTGTGTGTCTGTGTGTGTTTCTGTGTGTGTCCGTTACCTATAGACTCCGAAACGGCTGAACCGATTTTCTTGAAAATTTACACGTCTGCAAGTGTTCTCAGCTAGGTTTTGTGTCGAAATACCCTCGATAAATATCGAAAATCGATAATCAAAAGAATCGGGTTATAGAAGGAGTGGTTCGATTATAATCAAATTTGATACACTCATAGACAAAAACATGAGAAACGATATTCAGATGTTTCAAGGTTGCAGTTGTTACAATAGTGCAGAAAATCGATAATATATATATATATATATATATATATATAAAAGGCAAGATGTTTGCGTGTGTGTCTGTTTATCTGCCTGTATGTCTGTATTTTTTCAGACCTTTTATTTTAGTTTTTAGTTCGGGTTTGGCTCTAAGTAGGTATAATTGTAGTTCTTAGTCTCAGCCATGATACCATTTACCGAGAGCCTTCAAAATTCAGTCTACGACGAAAAAACTTCAATCAAATCAAAATTTGACTTACATCCATTACATTTTTCTTTCGGTCTACGGTTTCGCTTTAACAGGAAACAACTATTGCTTTTCAGTCTTTGTGCCAACGTCCAAAGAGTCTGAGCTCCAGGACCATGGATTAGTTTTAAAGCTTTCATTACACCCGAGCAACGCCGGGCTATACTGCTAGTGAATAATAACTTTATTCTTTGTAATTCTGATGCGACGGGTTTTGATTTTGCGGGTGTGTTGTTTTTTTTTATGATAATTTTACCAATTGAAAATTTTTTGTTATAGATAATTTTATTTTCTTGTTCCGTTCGACTGAGTTTGTGCATTTCTTCATGATATTTTAAAGAGTTTGGAAAATAAAACATTCCTCATAGCATTCATGAAAAATATGAATTAGTAATAAATATGTCGGTTAATACCATTTGGTAACTTTTCGTAAGATTTCGTAATATTGTATTTTTTTAAAGTTTGTTTACATTATGCTACAATCAGAGCAGATATGGATGTTCTAAGAAATTAAAGACTTGTGTATTTAAGGATTAATTCGATTTTGTTAAAGCATTACATTTTCCGTGGTCGAGTGGTAAGACGCGATAGATCTAATGGCGGCTTCTGTTCGGTATAGGGAAGTCACAGTTTCACGTCCCTATTGGAAGATTGGTATTTTCCTAACAAGGATATTTCTAGAATATTCAGGCCGATGGATATACATAAATGTCCTGTTTATGAACATCCATTAAAAATAATGTTCAAACAAATAAATTTAAATAAACACATATATATATTGGGAAGTGCACGTTTTTGTCTTTTAACGTAAGCTCTTGATTTAAAAATAATTCCATTAGGGGAAAATAGGAAAATAATGGAAGATTACTCCCTGATTTCCCATACAAAGAATAAAAGTTGAACGGGGGCGGGGGATAAATTGAGAAATCCATTTCTTGTAAGTGATTTTAAGCCTGTTCCCTTTTTGACATGAAACTTTGCATTAGCGCTGATAAAATACTGTTTAGTTTATTATCAGCTCGATAATAAAAGGTCACTTTATTTTCTTTCTGCTTTCAGCGTTTCTAAATGTGTTTCTTTAAATGTTTGTGTGATATTGTGTCCAATATTTAAAATCGTTACACCATATATATATATATATATATATATATATATATATATATATAAGAACAATTAAGGCAGACACGTTATTTAATGGTAACCATCATCAGCTTCCGTCTTTATTGTACAAAAGATTTTACACGAATGGATTCGGAAAGAATGCAGAGTTTCATGTCAAAAAAGGAACTGGCTTAAAATCACTTACAAGAAATGGATTTCTCAATTTACCCCCCGCCCCAGTTCAACTTATATTTTTTGTATGGGAAATCAGAGAGTCAGTCAGTTTAGGTGCCATACGTGATACACGCTTGGGCGATCATGTCTCGAAAGAGACATGACTGACTGGGCAGAAGATTATCCCGCAGTAGGTTGCCATTGCTTTCTGCGGTAGACTGGTTGCCGACCAAGGCTATAGAACCCAATCTGTCCTGCTATTTAACCCATAACTGGAAGGAAGAAAAGGATTAATACCTTTCCCAAGGGTATTTGCGCGTAAGTGAATACAATGGATTCAGCTGGAATTCGAACTCGGCTCCCCGGTTTCTCGTTCCGAGCCGATATCCACTGTACCACAACGAATCTGCCTTAATTTTTCTTATATTTACTCTATATGTATTTATATACATACATATTTAGAGCTCTCTTAAAGAGTTATCCTACCACTGTATGTACAGGATACTCCTTTAAATTCTTATATACCCATACTGCTTGCATATATATATACAGTACTGTGTAAAAGTATAAGTACAATAACTATTTTATCTTTTATGAGGCATCAAAATAAAGTTTAAAATCAGCCCAATCCTAACACTTTTGCACACTACCGGTAGTGTGAAAAAGTATTAGGACTGATGTCTATTCGGTCGAGTTTCACTCCTGGCTAGGAGCAATCAGTTGTCTAACCGTTCTGATGTGCTATGATACAGCGAAACTGTACTGTATACTGATGAATATTTATCTCTATATATATACATATACAGTACTGGGCAAAATTATTAGGATAAGAACTATTTTATCTTTTATGAGACACCAAAATAAATTTAAAAATCACCTCTGTTCTAACACTTTTACAAACTACTGTTAGTGTGCAAAAGTATTGGACAGGGGTGATTTTCCTGAAAGCCTCACTGAAATTCAAATACAGGGTGAAACGCCAAGTAAATTGCTAATAAATATTGATTATTTAAAAGTAGGTGTAAACGAAATGTATTAAAAAGAAGTTATATTTAATTATTCCATTTTCTATTAAACAAGTTATTTTGAAACTACTCTATTGAACATTTATGGGATATTTTGGATAAAAAATTGATAAATTTAATGTTACTTCGCAAGACACACTTTGGGAACAAATACAAGCTGCTTGGCAGGAGATACCATTAGATACATTAAAGAAGCTTGTAAGATCAATGCCTGACAGAATGAAGGCTGTTATTAAAGCAAAAGGCTATTATACTAAATATTACATTTATTTTGTAACAAGTATTTTTTCTTGTTAAAGCATTTGTTGTTGAATAAATTTACTTTAATTAAATTGATTATTTTCTGTCAATATGCCTCATAAAAGATAAAATAGTTCTTGTTTTAATACTTTTGCACAGTACTATATATATATATATGTGTGTGTGTGTGTGTGTGTGTGTGTGTGTGTGTGTGTGTGTGTGTGTGTGTGTGTGACTTATAAGAAAATGAAAGAACACGTAGATTAAAACCCACTGTTTAAGCATTTACTTTTTAAATGCTCAATACAGAGTAGAGCTTAATATTGTAATTTAGTTATTGCAACATTTTATAAAAGCATTATATCCCTACACAAAATTTTCCATATTTCAGAAAAATACTATTCTTCTACAGGTGATATGTTAAAATAAATGGTGAAAAAACACGGAAATTTTTGTGTAGTGATATCAGTCACTCAGTTAAGCGCCATACGTGATACACGCTTGGGCAATCATGTCTTGGTGGAGACATGACTGACTTGGCATAAGATTATCCCCTACTAGGCTGCCATTATATTCTGCGGTGGACTGGTTGCCAGCGAAGACTATAGAACGAAAACCTGTCCTGATATTTAACCCATAACTGGAGGGAAGAGACGGATTATTATCTTTCCCAAGAATAATTGCGCGTAAGTGAATGCAAAGAATTCAACTGGAATGAAATTTTGATTTAAATATATTTATTTATAGTAAATTTACTGGTTTAACTGTTCTATAATTTAAAAGGTATTGCGATAGAGAGATGCGTGACTATACCATAAGCTGTTTCACATCGCACTCGAATTGAAGAATTCTTTGCTTTTTATGTAGATACTAGCAGTATAGCTTGGCGTTGCTCGGGTGTAATGAAAGCTCTAAAACTAATCAATGGTCCTAGAGCTGAGACTCTTTAGACGTTGGCACGAAAAACTAAAAAGCAATAGTTGTTTCCAGTTAAAGCGAATCCGTAGACTGAAAAAAAAATGTAATGGATGTAAGTCAAATTTTGATTTCCTGATATCGATTTATATATATATATATATTATCGATTTTCTGCACTATTGTGAGAACTGCATCCTTGAAACTTCTGAATATCGTTTCTTATGTCTTCGTCTATGAGTGTATCAAATTTGATTAAAATCTGACCGTTCCTTCTATAACCCGATTTTTACGATTATCAATTTTCTATATTTATGGGGGATACCTCGACACAAAATCTAGCTAAGAACACTCGCAGACGCTTATAGTACATGTGTGTCAATTTTCAAGAAAATCGGTTTAGCCGTTTCGGTGTCTATAGGTAACGGACACACACAGAGACACAGACACACACATACACATACAGAGACAAAGTTCCATTTATAAATAAGTTTAGATAAAATGTGCCTACGATTCTGATGAGTTTAAAATGCAATCTGACTTGTCTGCTGTGGTCACGTGATATGCAAAGTACATTCTGCACTAAGAATTGATGATTATAAAATTTGGTTCTCAAAAGTTGAGAGTGTAATCAAACAATGCTGAGCAACCACCTCAAAGATGAAGGAGAGATTCAAAGTCACAGAAATGAGGTTCTACAGGAAGATAATGAGAATACCATGGGTCGAGCATTTGGAGAGAATGGAAACAAAATGCATGCTCGTACTTATCGTCCGGAAGAGACAGATTATGGGACACGTAATGAGGAAGAAAGGCTAGGAGAATCTGATACTCATAGGACGGAGAGAGAGAAAGAGGTACAGGTTGAAAGCAGCGTGTGATATACTTAGTGGGCTTTAGCAAATGGATAGCAGAGCAGGTTTGGAAGAAATAAATGGCGAAATATATTAATAGCTACAAGAGACAGAATGTTGTGTAGGATCATGATCGCATGCATCCTGAAGATAAATGGTATCATGGCTGAGACTAAGAACTACAATTATACCTACTTAGAGCCAAACTCGAAGCAAAAACTAAAATAAAACGCCTGAAAAAAATACAGACATACAGGTAGATAAACTGACACACACACAAACATCTTACCTTTTATATATATATATATATATATATATATATATATATATATATATATATATATATTATCAATTTTCTGCACTATTGAAAGAACTGCAACCTTGAAACATCTGAATATCGTTTCTTATGTCTTTGTCAAATTTGATTAAAATCGGGCCACTCCTTCTATAACCCTATTTTTTCGATTATCGATTTTCGATATTTATCGGCACAAAACCTAGCTAAGAACACTCGCAGACGCTTATAGTACAATTGTGTTAATTTTCAAGAAAATCGGTTCAGCCGTTTCGGTGTCTATAAGTAACAGGGACACACACAGAGACACACACACATACACACAAACACAGACAAAGTTCCATTTTTAAATACGTTTACATATCTCTCTCTCTCTCTCTCTCTCTATATATATATATATATATATATATAGATAGATAGATATTACTTTAATCAATGCATATTTATGCTGCAACCATTCTTTTAAACATCTTTCATTAACTATGACTGAGAAATATTTAAAGAAAGCAGAAAGCAAAAAAAATAAATATAATCTCAAAAAAAAAAAATACTGGTCAATAATAAAAAGAAGAGCCCAAAACGCTAACTATAGGCCGGGATATTAGAATCAAGCAGGTACTGAAATTTAAATTCCCGGTAAGTGTTTTAACAGAGGATGGTAAGTGAGACATTAGGATCCAAAGGCGTATTGAGATGGCCAAGGACGCGTTCTAAAAGCTACGCAGAGTATTGAGAGACAGGAAAATTTCCTTGGAAACAGCGAATACTGGAAAATGTCATCAAACTAAAAATAACCGAAATATGTTTCTACAGAAGCATGCTGAGAATACTATGGACAGAAAATTTGAGAAACGGCGAGGTTCTAGTGAGTGTGGAAACGAAAAGAAAACTGATACTTAACACCAGGAAAAGATAGCTGAAGTTACCGGGACATGTAGTGAGGAAATAGGGCTTGATAAACCTGATACTCCCTGGACAGGTTCTGGGCATGACAGTAAACTGCATCCGGCAGTAAGGCCTCTGATTAGGAGGTTGTGAGGAGCATGGAACCACCTGTTAATTGTTGTTGTTCCCAGGTCCACCATGAACCGGAGTGGTAGCACCTGTTAGGGTCCCAGCTAGGGGCAAATAGTTAATCTCCAAACTGGGGTTAAAACACTATGAAAGTATAAAAAATAAACTTTTATAGAAATAGATACATAAAAATATACTTTTATAGACAAATATACAATTTTGAAGGAAAAATATTATCAACAATACATTTTTGAAGAAAAAATTATTACCATGGCACAATTTTGAAGGACAAAAATTACTCTCAGCAAACCATTTTTGAATGCAAAACTGGAATACATTTTCTAAAATAATAAAGAATAAACGCAAAAACATTTCATTAAAATCTTACGAAATCAACTTTCTCACCAGAAACAAACATTAAAAAAAAATACCTTAAAACCCCAGCTTTTTGGCATTGAATAACCCACAAAGGTTGATATTTTTTTTAATCATTTCACCCCAAGCAAGGCATTCCACTGCCACTATTGCGCTTGGGGCTACATAGGGGAAGGTAAATAGGAAGAGTGGTTAGATATAGGAAATGTCAGAAGTGGGGTGATATATAGTTGGGTGGGTGGGAAGAGTGTTTGAAAGAATGGAAGTTAGTTTGTTAGGAGGTGTCTATTGACCTTACATTTAAACTCCTGGAGATTGTAGCCGTCAGGGAAGCAGTCATGTGGAAGAGAATTCCACAGTCGGGAAGTGCGAGAAAAGAAACTGTTGGAGTAGAAGTTTCGGTTGCATTTTATCGGTTTCACTGTAAAAGGGTGTGATCTGGTTGCTAATCTAGTATCTCGTGCAAATTCGAACCTAGGGGGCACCAGTGATCTAAGTTCATCGGAGCAGAAGCCGTGAAAGTATTTATAGAAGAGACACAGGGAAGCCACATCGCGCCGGTGAGAGAGAGAGACTGCAGGCGGTCTGCTAAGTCGTTATCGATCATATTACAGACCCTCCGCTGTACCTTGTCTAGAAGCCCAAGGAGAATAGCAAGGGCACCCGACCAGATATGGCAACAGTATTCAATGCACGAGCTGGTGGTAGATTTATAAATGTGCAGGATAGATTTAGACGGAAAAAACTTCCGGGCCCTGCACAGAGAACCGACTTTCATAGCAGCGGATTTAGCAATGGATTTGATATAGTCA
Organism: Ascarosepion bandense; assembly: GCA_037127315.1. NCBI lineage: Eukaryota > Metazoa > Mollusca > Cephalopoda > Sepiida > Sepiidae > Ascarosepion > Ascarosepion bandense. Next base: position 629,613 of record JBBBDQ010000781.1, on the reverse strand, counting down.
TTCCACTTGAGGTCCACTGAAAGTGTGAGACCAAGGAGGCGTAGTGTTTTACTCTCTGGGAGGCAAGCCTGGTCCATGCTAATAGGAGGTAGGTGCGATTGTCTATGATGATTAATTGATAGTAGCTTCGTTTTAGAAGCATTAAAATTTACGAGCCATTTCTTACCCCAGTCCACTACGGATTGGAGGTCCTTTCCAAGCTCGGCTTCAAGGTTAGCTTTGTCGCCCACGCCAGATTTTTGGTCGAGGCGAGAATAAAGTGTGGTGTCTTCGGCGTACATACCTACTTGGGATCTTATGGTATCAGGGAGATCATTAATGTAGATCTCAAACTCAAATGGGACAGATAGAGGTAAGAAGAGACAGGGGAAAGCAATGCGTGACGTACTTGATGAATTTTAGTAAATGGATGGCGTACCAAGGTTTGGTGGGATAAAAAGAAGAAGGAGTGTGAAGAGCAACAAAGGACAGAGAGATGTGGGAGACCATGATTATTTACGTCCTGAAAGGACACGGCAGACAGAAGAAGAAGAAGACGATTATTATTTTATTAAATTTTTCCAGCTTTCTTACATTATTCCGTTTGATTGGAGTAACGAAGTACAGAAATGTTCGATACATGTTACTGTTCCAAGCGCTTTCGGCCAACTCTTTATCCCTTGTCAAGGGGGCTGTTGTTTTTGGTGCTGTTTTTTTCTACTTCATGTCTTGACTGTTTAAGTTCAAGGCTGTAGAAACCACTTAGCGAGGACCTTGACTCACCCTAATTTTTTTCCCAACTATTGTATTTTTAATGGGTTTATTTTAACAAAACACAATAAAGACATATATACAAGAAAGACAATTACTGTCAAAGTAAGGAAGAATATAATTTTCATAAAAACCGGTGAAAGAATACTTCTTTAAATGTGTACAAGGATGTTAACTGCCATTTATCGCGTGGGTGGGTTTTTATTTTTAATTTAAAATTATGGAGAATCCACTGAAATGAAATAAAGTATGAAAATCAAAATGTACAAATAGAAAAGAGCTGAAATTAAATCAAGCTATTTGCTTTCCCTTAATATCCTTACCTATTTTTCGGTTTTTTCTCTTTTTCTCACTGTATAAATAATATAAAAAGAGGAAGAAGACTAACCCCAGTGTTGAAAAAAAAAAAAAAGAAGAAAAAACACTGGATATTGACGGTCAAGTGGTTAAATCATTTATGGCAAAAAGGTTTTATTCACTTTTTGCTTGATAATCTGCAATTTTAGAATTATTTTTGGTAGACTGACTTTTTCCTTTGTAACGTATTTTCCTTATATACGAAACGCCAGACTGTTCTATATTTTTTAAATCTTTCTTTACGCTGACATATCTTATGCAGTCTTCTGCCAATTTTTGAACCGTAATACTTGGTTCGCTTTCCAATTTTGCCAGTGCTAATTTTCTGAACTCTGCGTCTCTTTCCAATACCAGCCCCGGAACAAACACCAAGCACTTAAAATTGTTTGCGCTTAATTCTGCCAGCTTGAATTCTTCACAATGCTTTATTCACACGGGCTGCGTACGTTATTATAGTCTTGTTCATCATCTTTCGTCAGATTTAAACATTTCCACCTTTTGTAGAACAGAGGTGTCCTTTTACTAAATAATTCATTTAATATATTTACTGCCCCGGTAAAAGTCAACCCGCTAGTTTTTTTGTTATGCTCAGCAGTTCCTAATTTGCTTAAAAGAAGCCTAACGTTCTTTCCTTCAGACCATGAGTGACAGTCCTCGTTATACACGTCCGTAATTTTTTTATAGTGCTCCGCTAAAGTTATTCCTTCATCCGGACTGTATGTGAATATTTCAATTGAATTCCATATTGTATTTTCCGGGAAAGAATCATTTTGTAGATTTTTCTCTTTCCTCTTCTCAGTTATTTCCAGAATTTTGTTTTGAAACTCCCTTTGCATCTGTTCCATTTTTTGTTGGAATTGCATTTGTCTATTGAAAGTTTCCTCCTGTATCTGCATCTGGAATGTTTTATGTTGCTCTAATATTTTCGTCTGTTGTTCCGACTTGAACTTAAAGAATTCCAGGAATAGACTTTTACATTCCTTCATTTTAGCAAAGAGTTAAAACAACGCCGAATACTGTAGAGAGAGGGGTTCCTACGAATTTGCAATCCGTGACCTATTTGAGCAAACTATTATTGAGAAAAAATATTTCTTTTCTCAGTTGAGAATACGACAGATTTTTTCGTCAGTGAATTGACGTCTTGGTTTGTTAGAAACATTGCCAAGTTTTTTTTTCCCTTTTTTTCTTTAAACGTGAATCCGAGACTTTGTCGCCAAAATTATTGTGGTGAGCGAATTTTTTCTTCCTCGTCGCCTAAAATTGTTTTTGATGAGTGAAAAAGAGAAATAAACATTTTTTATTACTTCGAGTGGATTGGATCTTCGTCCGATATCTTCGTCCGAATCCTCGTCGCCAAAATTGTCTTCTGGCGAGTGCAAAATATTCTTTTTATCTCCTCCACGTGAGTTTGATATCTTCGTCGTCAAAATTGTCTTTTGGAGAGTGGAAAATAGTCTTTTTATCTCCTCCACGTGAGTTTGATATATTCGTCGCCAAAATTGTTGTGGAGTTATTTTCGTCGTGGATGCTAGTATTTGTGCTAAAGTCGGTCCTAATAGGTTCGACGTACAAGACGTTAGGAATTTGATATAATATGTATTACGCAGTGTAATCTTGCCAGGTCATTGACTACTTTCGTATTCGACTAACCGTCGACTACTATCGTCCAACATCGACTGAATATTTATTCGGTAAAAATACACAAATTGTGGCACAAGGCTGAAAAGTGGGTTGGGTAGAAGGTTGTCTTCAGTATCTATCCTATACCTAGCTAAACACTATCACGACCCAATTACTCATTACAATTTTCACATTCACCACAAGAACCCATCCATCACTTCTCAATCCTTCACGCACAACAATACCACATATTTACAAGGGACACCTAAAAAACGGGAAATTAAACCCATGACAATAAAAATGCTTACAATAATATAATATATATATAAAAGATTTAATGAGAAATGAGATGCTGTGAGGGAGATGAACCCCAAAAAACACACTATAATACGACATAATTTTAAAACTAAAATTAAACAATGTTAGTAAGACAAATAAAAGAGTGGCTGCTGTATTCCGCCAAGCGGCGAAATCAAGAAAATGGGAAAATTAAAAGTTTACCCATCCAAGATAAACGAAGGCCAGAACAAACTGGGGAGGTTGGGAATCACGACTTCGATCATACCAAAAGAGAGAGTCGGGTACAGGCTAGGAACCCATTCATTCACATTAACTAGGTACACAGGAGAGAACTACTTAGACCAGGCTCCGTGGTAAACAGGACCTCGAAATGCTGCCGAAACGTCTCGTACATGTCGTCAGTTGACCAAAGAGTATGTCCATCCGGGTCGCGAACCTGTCAAATGTACCGGTCCCCTTGACAGCCTTATCTAGTTTAAGCTGAACTTGGTAGTGAAAGACCTAATCCTATTCTTAAGATTCTCCCACCACTTATTCCCAATGACTCCCCCAGTTAACGCTCGCGGCACTAAGTTAATTAGCTGGCGCCATAGTCCCGCCTGTCCAGTAAGAACAAGTTGAACTTCCACTAACCAGCCATTCTAGGCCCATTTTCTAAATCTACCCGGGCACAAACGAGTTTGTGGTCCGAGTAGCCTAACCGAGTTTGTGGTCCGAGTAGCCTAACCAGTGGAACGTGGGACAATCTAAAAGATCTATGTCGGCTTTAAGAACTAACATTCTATCCAGGTATATAGCTACCCACCTATTAGCCCACATCCATATTCTTCCACCCTTGTGATCGACCCGGTATCTATCGACGAGTCCTTACTCTTCGATGAGATCGACCAAGCTACGATCACGTGACTTCCCGCTAGCTCTCCGCCCTCTATCCAACTTGGGGTCCAGGATGGCATTCCAGTCCCACACTAAGACGAATCGCGTTGAATCCACCAGGAATGGTCCCAACCGCCGAAAAAAATGAGACACGCTCCTCCCAGTCAATGGGCTCATAAACCGTAACCATTCAAAACGCATTGCTTTTCACTGCAATATCGGCTACGATCAGCCGGCCCTCGGCACCGACATGGACAAGATCCACCTTTGCATCCATGGTACACTTAACCAGCAAAGAAACTCCTCTGGCCAGCCGGTTCTCATAAGATGAATAGACGACAAAGTCATTAGACAGCACACAAGCATTGGCCTTGCAATTAAAGTGAGTCTCTTGGATCTCCGCGACATCCACACCGAAAAACAAAAGGTCCCGAAGGAGGTGAGCAGCCTTACTCCGATCCCTAAGGCCCTTTGCATTCAGACAGGCTAACTTAATTGACATCTTTTAAACCTGTAAAGAGAAAGAGAAAAATTACTCCTAGTCACATACAGAGCGGAAACCAATGGCAGTAGGGACCCCGACGGATTATCCCAGGCTTCCAGAACCAATATCGGACGTAATCCGTCCATCCTGGACAATATCACCGACGTCCGTGAGAAATGTTAGTTTAATAGCCCTATATAAAGAAGAGAGGAGGATGGCAGGGACGTTCCCAGAACAAAAATAGGCAAGTCTTTGTAAATATTTAGATTCTACTTAGGCCATATTAATGTTCGGGTACGCTTTCACAGCTCCCTGAAGTAATTTCCATACTTTAAGGTTTCCGGTGCTCCTGATAAGGATCATAACACTGAGGGCTTTGGTGAAGTTTACTGGATCTTCGACCGACTTTCCGTCGATCGAAGATAGTTTAAATAGCGGCTTCAGTAGAGTCTTCTTTTGGGCGGACAGGTCCTTCTCCAGGGCTGGTCTATTAATTTTACAAATATCTGCATGGCAGAATGGGTTTTCTTTCTTTTTAGATTTTGGGGAGGATTTCTCCTGATGCGGGGATGGATGATCTACTTTAGGGGAAGATGTTTTTGGTTGGAAGGTGGATGTGAGATGTGTGGGGAAAGGAGAAGTTTTTTGTCTCACAGGAGAAGCAGACTGACTCCTTCCCTCAACGTAGAGAGTTCTAATAGGGGACGCAGGGGTGGGTGGGTCTTGGGGGTAACCATGACCCGTTTCGCCCTGCCACATTCTACTTTTTTCCCTTTTTATGCCGCTGATTCCTGCTCCTCCTCTCGGCTCCCTCTTCAATGATGACGAACGTGGTGGAGGCATCTTTTCACATTCCATGCCTTGTTGTTGCTCTAGATGCTGTTGTTGTTGTTGTTGTTGTTGTTGTTGTTGCTGTTGTTGTTGCTGTAGTTGCTGTTGTTGTTGCTGTTGTTGTTGTTGCTGTAGTTGCTGTTGTTGTTGCTGTTGTTGTTGTGGCTGTTGCTGTTGCTGTTGTTGTTGCTGATTTTGCTGTTGTTGTTGCTGATTTTGCTGTTGTTGTTGCTGCTTTTTCAGTTGTTGCTGTTTAGCCTCTTTTTGAGGCTTTTTCTTCACTGGGGACGGAAGTTTCACCGGTTGAGGAGAGGGGGAAGCTGCCTTCTTCCCCCTCCTAACCACTTCCGTCCACTCCTTTAGTCCATCTTTCGCGTCGGCTTCTTTTGTCTAAACGACTGGCTTTTTTGCCCCTGGCGGTGTTGCCGGTGGTACTTGTTCCGTTTCAGTTTTTCTTCCGGGGCACACTTTATACATGTGCCCCGCCGTTCCACAGGACCAACAGTGTGGCCTACTCCCCTCCACAACGACAAACAGCTTTCTGCCCCGACACATCAAAATGTCGGGGACTTTTAAAAAATTTTGCCGATCCACCACAATCTGCACGCACACGTCCTCCGTAGGAACACCGGCATTACTTGTGACTCTCGCCACCTCCACCGACCCCATGCTGGCAAAAAATGCCCCTATCGGTCGCAGGCTATTTCCATTGGTACTCCATGTATAACTACTCTTGTTTTTAGAGTACCAAGGTACTCTGTTTGTAGTCTAATATCCTTTGCTGTGAGTGTATTTCTGGCTAAATTCTTAGCCTCTGTTTTGGTGTTCAATAAAGCATCCCACATGGCGCAGGACCTTCTCTAATATGCAAGGAACAATATTTAAGCTTTTTAAAGCTTCCTCCAGATTCTCCCTCTGACACCAATAAACTTTCGATGTCAGCAGAGAGATTGTTCTCGCTGCACTCACATTCACCACTTCTGGTATGACTACCTTCTCATTATCCGTAATATAGTCTTTATATTTCTCTTGCATTAGCAGGTAATAACTGGAGTCTTTTTTAGTTGGGAACTTCGCTCATACCGATGCTGAAGGAGTCACCGACAGTGAAGGAGTCACCTACGGAACTGCGTTTGATGTTGAAGGCTGGGGAGACAAAGCCATAATTAGCAGTTGCCCCACCTCAACACACAAAAATGTTTTTCAATGCAACAGTAATACAAATAAACAAAAACGAACACAAAAACGGTGCTCAAACAAAACAACGTACTCACAGGTGAAAGACGTAGAAAATCAAAATGATGTGAAGCTAGGCCGTCGTAAACAATCATTCAACATCGACTGACTCTCGTTCCTCTTACTACTCCTATTTAAATTAGGTGGGAGTCTATTCACTATAGAATAGGTTTGTTTCACTATAGCAGTTTAACAGTGTTAAGAATATAACACATCACTCAATAAATTCCGAGTCAAACTAATAAAAAAACAACGTTTAGGCAAAATTCGACTTTATTCATCAACATAGTCTCTTTCTCGGTTGTCACACTGATTCCAACGCTTCTCTAACAATTTGATGCATTTTTTTTTTTTTTTTTGTAGAACGATTGGTCTTTGGCCTCAAAATACGTCTTAATTTTTCAAATATCACTTTTTCATTAGAGCCAAATCTCTTTCACTGGAGCATTCTTTTGAGGTCTGTAAACAGCCAGTCGTCGTTGAGGGTGGATGCTGAAGCAATTCGAAGTGTTATTTATGTAGTTTTGCTATCGTTGTGATCGACTTGTGACGTGGTGCATTGTCGTGGTGAAAGATCACTTTTTCATTTCTTCCGTCATGCGCACCAATAATGTTATATAATATTCGCTATTGATGGTTCTTCTTTTCTCAAGGTAAGCGATGAATGAAATACCTTGAGCATCCGAAAATATGGAGGTCAATACCTTGTCTGCTGATGTTTGCGTTATTGGTTGCTTTGAAGGGCTTTTACCTGCTTCTGTTCACTCAGCGACCGCCGATTTGACTTGAGTGAAATGGAGAATCCACGTTTCATCTTTTGTCACATATTTACGCAAAAAGCTTTTTCTTGTAGCGTTGAAATAGCTGCAACATCAAGCTCTGAATTGTCGACGCGTTGTTGTTTTTGATAGACTGTGAGCAAACACGGTACCCACTTTAAACACATCTTTCTCAATGACAAACGTTTATGCAAAATGGTAAATACACTACCTTCAGATATGTTCCACCCTTCTACTATCTCACGCAACTTCAATTTACGATCAGCCAAAATGAGTTTGTGGATTTTTTTTTAATTTTCCGGGACAGTTTTTAATTTTCCGGGACAGTTATCGATTTTTCAGCATCATTTGTGTCTGTACGACAATGTTTAATGTCAGCATACCAACACTTAACCGTTGTTTCCGACGAAGCAGAGTCCAAATAACACTTATCAAACCATTGCTTTGCTTGAACAGTATTTTCCCATCAGAAAGCAACGCTTTATCAACACACGAAATTCAGATTTTTTCATTGTTTTGAAAATTTGCAACAGTAGCTTCACCTAAATAACTGTCATTTGTAAACTAATAATCCGGTTAAACCCAAATTTTGTCACGTGCCATACTAAAGTTAGTATCTGATAAAAATCATATGGATTTTTTAATACTGGCGCCATCGATATGTCAGGCTTGGGACATATTGAGTGATGCATTTGACTGGCGTAGATCTTGCGGACCGATGACTACATTCCTATGTTAATAAGACTTGTGAAATTTAGACCAACGTAGTTCTTGTGGGAAAGAAATGTACAATTTTCCTTAATTAGCATGACAATAATTAAGCAAAATTGTACATTTCTTTTCATGTAAAATTTTGGAAGATTAAACGTCTTATTTGGAGATGTTCCTTGTTTGCTCGCAGAGTCTCATCAAACTCCACATTTGACTCGTTCGGAGTACCCGGACCCGACTTTCCTTTTAGAACTGAGGTTCAACTGAAAGATGTTTACCCTATCTCTGGTATCTAAGGTAACATCGAAACTTGACACCCATAAGGCGAGCGGAGGTAATGGAATCTCGGTCATTATTCTGTAGAAATGTGCCCTGAACTCTCCTCTGTCCTCTCTAAACTCTATAATTACTGCTTTTCTGCTACCTGTTTTCCTGCATGCTGTAAGTCCTTCTCTGCGGTTCCTGTATTTAAGAACTTAGGGGAACCCTCGGACCCATTCAACTATCGCCCTATCAGCCTCCTACCAAATTTTCGGAAAAGTGTTCGAGGCTATTATCAATGCTGAAATAGTTCAACATCTTTTTTGCCCATAAATTATTCTCCCAAGAAAATAAAATGGATTTGACCGGATTTTGAACTCGGCCCTCCGATTTCACATTCCAAGTTGATAGCCATTACACCACAGTATAAATTATGCTAAGATATATTTCGTTGTTCATTGTACTAATTCACATCGTACAGTTCACTTAGTACATTCCCTTGTTTGAAAAACGAGAAATTCATTCATTAAATTTTGCGTACACATTAATGGTCATGATGTAAATATTTTCCCAAAATCAAATCGGAAAGAAGCAGAAATAATATACGTATATATATTTGACATAAATTTAATCACCTTTAAAATTTGTAAATTTATTAATTTTTTGATGTTTTTCAATCGATTCGCTGTTTTATCTTCTACATTTAATAATCATTAATTCCAATTTTACCTTTCTCTGTACAGCGGCTAGCATTATCATTATTTACTAAGCGTAACTTAGCCAAGAACAACGACTCAAGTCTTATGCACCCAGGGGTTATGGAACTATTTAAAGGTATTTGGCCCATTTTATGACATTTTAGACCCTTGTTGAGTTATGTAATACGTAAATATAAAGTTTTATTAGACATTTTAGTTTGATAAATGTTTTCTATTTGTTTATTTATCATTCAGTCGGATTCTGATCCATATTTGCAATGTATTTGATCCCAAATCACTCACTCACTCGCTCATATACAGCCCTTGGGATTTATTGCTTTACTCGCCCGCAGTCGATGAAAAATCTTGAAATGAAACGTGTTCCTTCAAATATAGAAAAAAGAAATCTGATTCCTTTTACAACCCAAAAGTATGCCATTGAAGATTCACAAGTTACTTAGAATGACGAACAATGACATTACTGAACTTTTTGGTCTTATGCATTGCACTTGATTTACATCGAGTAAATTTTGGGGCGAGTAAATTTTCCCACGGTGCTGACCGCCGGTCGAGTGATGTCTTTTTCAAATTTCAAAGGCTACATATTTATATATATATATATATATATATATACTATTTTAAAAACAATGTATTTGATTCCAACTCACCCACTCTCTCTCATATACAGGCTCTGAGATTTCACTTCCTGATCGACTGAGTCGATTAAAACTTAATTGAGCGATTTAAATTTATTGCTTTACTAGCCCGTGGGCGATGAAAAATCTTGCAATGAAACGTGTTCCTTCAAATATAAAAAAAAGAAATCTGAATCCTTTTACAACCCAAAAGTATGCCATTGAAGATTTACAAGTTACTTAGAATGACGAACAATGACATTGCTGAACTTTTTTGGTCTTATGCATGCCACTTGATTTACATAGAAATGTGTGGTTGAACCAAAAACAGTGTCATTCCGCAATCATCAAAGCAAGATCTGATAAATGGAATTTAGATTGACTAGCTCCTGTCTCGCTTTTATGGTACCGGTCTGAGTAAACATTTGTTGAATTAACTCTTCCACAGTGGAGCCAAAATGGCTCTGCCGCCAAGATTAAAGACGCTCACAGATTTTTAGAAACTCAATTGGAAAAATATCATCCTTGGCTAAAAATCTATATTTCCTTCCCGCTTACGAAATATTAAAACGAACATTTGAAAGAAAGAAATACGCATACTTCTTTCAACCACACACCGAAAATCAAATTTGTTATTTTTTATCATCTATGAAATGGAGGTTATAGTCAAACAGAAGGAAAAAATACGAATTTAGCTACCTCCACTCAATTGCCAATAAAAAAAAAAAAAATACAGCATATCATAATGTTAAAAAAAAAACAAAGTTTTATCATCAAAATGTTCATGCTATTATTAAGAGGAAAGATCAAATTTTGTTCTTATTGTTTTTAAAAAAAATTATATCATTTCTAACAGGTTCGAAATTTTAATTAAAATTTCCTATTTTGTTTTCCGTCAGTGATTCACGCTATGTTTACGTCAGGTGACTATAAAGAAAATGGAGTCGGTCGAGTAAAATGAATTTGGAGCGAGTAAATTTTTCCACCGGTCGAGTGATTTCTTTTTCAAATCTCAAAAACTGTTCATATATATATATATATATATATATATATATATATATATATATATATATATATTAAAGAACAAGGAATTTATTGACAATCCCTAAGGTGTTTCGTCCAACACCTCATCAGGAGAAAATCGTTGGAAATATAAATTAAACGAAAAGAACAGCAACGAAAATGAAACCGAAAAGAGCGTAGTTGTTCTTTTTTTAATTTAATTTATATTTGCAATAATTTTCTCCTGATGGGGACTGTCAATAAAATAATTTTCTCCTTAGCGACTGTCAATAGATTCCTTGATTTTAAAACAGTTTCCAAATTTTGTACCTCTAAACATTTGTTTATATGTATATATATATATATATATAATGTTTGTTTGTTTGTTTGTGTGTGTGTGTGTGTGTGTGAAAAGTGAATGTATATATATATATATATATATATATATATATATATATATATATATAGGCAATTTGTAATATATATATTAAATTATTAATATATCATATATGCGCGGTACTTATTTGAAAGCACTTATTATACGTGATAGAGCTGACATATTCATATAGATAGGTGTGAGTTTGTGACCCTGGGTTTCACGCATCTTGCGATCGTCAGTTATATATATATATATATATATATATATATATATATAATACCGGCCATAATTATTAGACAACCCAAGTTTTTTAAAAGAAATGATATATTTCATAATATTTTTAGTATTTATTGCCAAGTGGATAATTCTAAATGAAAATAGAATGGTTCTTTTGTTATTATTACTTTACAAAATTTTACAAGGCAAGGAAGCAATGATGACCTCGTCCGAATCACCCTAAATTTTCTTCATTCTTTCATTGATGAAACTGCAATATAGGTAATTATTTAATATTTATAAATTTATTTGATGCACATGTTATTGTGCAGTATTAACAAAAGAATAATTTTATTTTTATTTACAATTATTCCTTTGGCTCCAAATAAAATTTAAAAAAATCCATGAATGAAGAGTAATGCATATCAGTGAGTACTTTGTAAGTGAGTACTATATGTAAAACGCCAGCAGATACCGAAATGTTGAAACCAAAGTTGCGTAATCGACTTTCAAACACACACACACACACACACACACACACACATACATATATATATATATATATGTATATATATATATATATATATATATATATATATATGATAAAGTACTACATTATTTACATATATATTAATATTCATGATGTTTCGACCGTTGTATACGCCGACCTTCTTCAGGTGACTGGAATTTTGAACCGGACCCTTAATTTCGATCACTGATTGTATTTGTTCCCAAAGTGTGTCTTGCGAAGAAACATTAGATTTATCAATTTTTTTTTATCCAAAATATCCCATAGATGTTCAACATAGTAGTTTCAAAATTACTTGTTTAATAGAAAATAGAAAAATTAAATATAACTTCTTTTTAATACATTTCTTTTACATCTAGTTTTAAATAATCAATATTTATTAGCAAATTACTTGGCTTTTCATCCTGTATTTAAATTTCAGTGACGTTTTTAAGAAAATCACCCCTGTCCTAATACTTTTGCACACTAACGGTAGTTTGTAAAAGTGTTAGAACAGAGGTGATTTTTTAAATTTATTTTGGTGTCTCGTAAAAGATAAAATAGTTCTTGTCCTAATAATTTTGCACAGTACTGTATATGTATATATATAGAGAGATAAATATTCATCTGTATACAGTACAGTTTCGCTGTATCATAGCACATCAGAACGGTTAGACAACTGATTGCTCCTAGCCAGGATTGAAATTCAACCGAATAGACATCAGTCGGTGATTCTAACTTCTAAGTTATGGGCGCTCGTTAAAGGAAATCGGATTTTAGCGTCTTATATACACAATGTAAACACACACTACTAGTCGAAAGTATGTATATATATATATATATATATATATATATGTGTGTGTGTGTGTGTGTGTGTGTGTGTGTGTGTGTGTGTGCATTTCCGTACAGAAATGGATTGCTCCTTGGTCTTAACCAGTAGATTAAAAATAATAATATTTAAATTATATTAAATAGTTTATTCCGAGTGTGCTGGAATTAAATAAGTGTCATTCTACTGTTTAAAAGTTTTCAAGACCCTATTACCTCTATTGTACAATATGGTGAGGTTGAAAATAGGAACGATATTTTTTTTTTACAGGACCATTTTGAACAGCCCAGAATAGTAACAGCTATTGTTAGTATTGAAAACAACACAAAATCATATTTTATACAGTCAGTTATTACGAAAACTTAAGAACACTCTGAAATTTCACTCGTTGGCATTCGGTTTTCTTGCCGTTTATTTGTGGTCTTTTTTTGTCACTCTCTTCAGTTACCTTTTGGAAGCTAATATACGGATGTCGAAGTTGCAGTTACATTTGACTATTTTAACGGTAAAAAGTTTAGGACCTAGATACCAATCTAGTATTTCGAGTAAATTCATGTAACTGAGGCACCAGGGAGAGAAGCTCATCAGAATTCCAGGAAATTTTTTGTAGAAAATACAGAGGGAAGCTCACATCGGTGAGAAAGTGACTGAAGTCGAGCTGTAAAATCAAGGTCAATTACATTGTATCCTCCTTTGGATTTCTGGGGAACACCCAGATGAATAGCAGGAGACCCTACCAGGTACAGTGCTTAATGTGCGGACGAAACCTAGATTCATGTGTAAGATGGAATCTGAAGGGGAAAACGTTCTGGACACCGATATAGGAACCCATCACGGTATATGCCGGTATGTGTGTTTTGAACTTAACGCTGGAACACTAACCATCAATTAAAGTTACACCACTAATAACCATGGGTATATCATATCCGATTTTGAAAATATCAAAAAAATATTTAATATAAATCCTTACTTAAAATGTTTTACATGCAGGCACGTCAAAATTTGTATTTAAATTAACATTAATAGAAACTTAAAAACATATTATTTAGGTAAGAAAACCAGGTAATGAAGATGTAATTAAATTGTAATTAAAATGGCGTCATTTGCTCTGGGTACTATATACCCGGATGTGCGTTGTGGTGCAGGGGATATCGGCTCGGAACGAGAAATCGGGGAGCCGAGTTCGAATTCCAGTTGAATTCATTGCGTTCACTTACGCGCAAATACCCTTGGGAAAGGTATTAATCCGTCTCTTTCTTCCAGTTATGGGTTAAATAACAGGACAGATTGTGTTCTATAGCTTTGGCTGGCAACCAGTCTACCACAGAAAGCAATGGCAACCTACTGCGGGATAATCTTCTACCCAGTCAGTCATGCCTCTTTCAAGACATGATCGCCCAAGCGTGTTTCACGTATGGCACTTAACTGACTGACTGATTATATACCCATGGTTAGTGTTCTCGGGCTAATTTCGCCAATAAACATTCGTACGCGTAAACCTATACGCACCTGGAGTAGTGTTACTGGTGTGTGCGTGACTTTAACTTTGTATTTTATATGCTTCGACTAAAACAAACATCTGGCGGTGAAGAAGTCCTTCTTTCCTTCGCTGCATACACCTTCCCAATCACCACGAGGGATTGGCATGACGCTTTGACACCCTGTCGTCTTCCCACGCGCGTTCATTTACCGGTGATGTGTTCACCCACTCGAATGTCTTCTTCGTTTGATATTTTAATTCTTAATTAAACGAAACGGTCTGAAGTTGGCCAGGAGGCGATTCAGTGGCTGTGTGGGGGAGAGGTAATGGAGTTAGATGTGCTTCTGTTAGTGCGCCGTGAGTTCAAGCCTCACTGAAAATATTTATAAAAAAGTTTTTTTTAAAATAAAAAGCTGGCCTCATCGTTTTTCACATCTTTATTCTTTTTTAAATTTCATTTTTGTTCTTGTTTTTAAATGACTTTTCATTTTCTTTTTTGACGCATTTCATTCGTTCTTTTTGGCGAGTAAACTTATAATATATTCACAAGTAATATTTGCTAGTTTTTGTTTTCTGTTCTTTCTTGCTGGCTTTCTTTCATTTTTTCTTTCTTTGTATCTTTCTCATTCCTTCCTTCTTTTTTCTTTCTTTCTTTTTCCTTCTTTACCGACATTTTTTCTATACTCTTTCTTTCTTAGTTTTTTGAATATTTCTTTTTTTAATTTTCTTTCTTTCTTTCTTTCTTTCTTTCTTTCTTTCTTTCTTTCTCAGAATATTTCTCTTTTGTCATTGTCTTTTCATTCATTTGTAGCTATCATTATATCCATAAAATATTTCCTCTTTCTTTCTTTCTTTCTTTCTTTCTTTCTTTCTTTCTTTCTTTCTTTCTTTTTTTTTTTTTTAATCATATCACCCAAGCAAGGCGGTAACGCCACTGAAGCGCAGGGGCCTACATAAGAGTGAAAAGATTGGAAAAGAGAAAGCCGGGAACCACATCCTAAACAGGGGAAAAGGGATGAGCCTCTTCACCTGTTCAATAGACGTGGGTGGAGTGTGAACCGGGCGATAGTTAAATCTATCTACTCCAATTGAAAAAAAAAGAAAAGAGTGAAAAGATTGGAAAAGTGAAAGCCGGAAACCACATCCTAAACAAGGAACAAGGGATGAGCCTCTTCAACTGTTCAATAGACTTCGGTGGAGTGTGAACCGGGCGATAGTTTAGTCTATCTACTCCAATTGAAAAAAAAAGAAAAGAGTGAAAAGATTGGAAAAGAGAAAGCCGGAAACCAGATCCTAAACAAGGAACAAGGGATGAGCCTCTTCACCTGTTCAATAGACTTGGGTGGAGTGTGAACCGGGCGATAGATTAGTCTATCTACGCCAATTCTTTCTTTCTTTCTTTCTTTCTTTCTTTCTTTCTTTCATGAGCTCTCTTTTTTCCTTTTCCAAAGTATTTATTTTTCCTTCATTATTTCGTTTCATTCTTTCCTTCTATTGATCATCTTTCATTCTTTTTTGTTTCTTTATCTCTTTCTTTTTATTTTTTCTTTCTTTCTTTTTACTCTCTGTCTTATAACATTCATAGATTTCAATTTTTAATATTTCGCGTTTAATACTTTGCCGCCCTTTGCTTTCTTTTGTTCTTTCTTTCTTTAACTACCTCTCTTTTTCTTTTGTCTATATTTCGTTATTTTCTTTTCCTCTTTTTTCTCTTTCTCGCTCTTTCTTGTTCTATTTCTTCTTTTTCTTTCTTTCTTTCTTTCTCTACCTTTTTTCCTTTGCTACAGTATTTCGCCTTCCTTCCTTCCTTCCTTCCTTCCTTTTATCTTTTTCATATTGGTCATTTTTCTTTCTTTCTTTCTTTCTTTCTTTCTTTCTTTGTTTTTTCTTTCTTTCATTTTACTTTCTTTTTTACATCTTTCATTGTTTCTTTCTTTTGAATATTGCGCGTTGAATTCTTTGTCGCTTCTTTCTTTCTTTTTGGCTTTCTTCCTTTAGCAACCTTACTTTTTTCTTTCTTTGTTACATATTTATTCCCTTTCCCTTTCTCTTTTCTTTTCTTCTTTTCGCTATTTATTACCTTCTTTCTTTCTTCCTTTCTTTCTTTCTTTCTTTCTTTCTTTAATTCCTTTCTGTAATTCCTTTCTTTTATTTCTTTGCCAAAATCATTTATTTCCCCTTCATTTCTTTTAGCTTAAGACCGCATTACGTTAAAACACCGGTTACAGTACGATTAGTGAAGTTAAGCAACGTTTATTCAAATCAGTAACTTGATGGGTAACCACTTGAGAATACCAGAGAATGTTTACAAGAAGCAAACTATGCTCAGAGATAGGAAAACACTTTCCTCGTGCAAAAATTTGTCTTTCTCTTATTTGAAACTGATGACGGCAAAGAGAACATCAGCTTTCACTTCCGAAACGCGTCTTTGAAAAAAAATTATTTCAATTTGTCTCATCAACTCCACTTTTACTTTGGATAATTCGTTGTCGTCATGCATCCTACAAACGTGCAATAACATCTTGCTTGGATTGAAAATGGTATCCTTATAATAATACATTGTAAATGATTTTTTACTGTTAGAATGCATTGAAAATTATATAACTATAATAAGGTATTGAAATAATTTGCTTTGGAAATGATTTTACTATCAGAATGTATTGGAAATGGATTTACTATAAAATATGTATTGAAAATGATTTTACTATAAGAATGCATTGAAAATGATTTTACTATTAAAATGCATTGGAAATGATTTTATTATAAGAATTTTTTTTTTTAATCATTTCACCCCGAGCAAGGCGGAAACGCCACTGTTGTGCAGGGGGTTACATAAATGTAAAAAGATTAATTAGAAAAGAGTGAGGAGTACAAGCTAGTTAGAAAGGAACAATAGAAAGATGAGAAAGTAGGTGCGATGACAGATACATAGGTGGAGAGAAAGGGAAGGTTATACAGGGGAGGGGAGAGAGCTAGAGTCCAGTGGTTAGTAGATGAGCATTGACTTTGCATTTAAATTTCTGGAGGTTGTAGCCGTCAGGAAAGCAAGAATAAGGGAGTGAGTTCTACAGGCGGGAAGTGCGAGAGAAGAAGCTGCAGGAGTAGAATTGTCGTCTGCATTTGGCTAACCTGACTGTGAATGTTTGGGACCCAGTTGCCAGTCTGGTTGCACGAGTAAACACCTGTTGTGGAGGCATCAGTGATTTAAGCTCATCCGAGCAGAAGCCATGAAAGTATTTATAGAAGAGACAAAGGGAGGCCACATTTCGACGATGGGGAAGTGGCTGCTGTTGAGTCGCCAGATCAGTACCTATCACATTACAGACTCTCCTTTGGAGCTTGTCAAGAACACTGAGGAGAACGGCAGGGGCACCTGACCATAAATGGAAGCAGTACTATTCATTGAAAATGATTTTACTATAAGAATGCACCGCAAATTGTTTTACTATCAGAATCCATTGGAAATGATTTTACTATAAGAATGCATTAGAAATAATTTTATTATAAGAATGCATTGGAAAGGATTTTACTATAAAAATGCATTGTAAATGATTTTGGTATAAAAAAAGCATTGGAAATGGTTTTACTATAAGAATGCATTGGAACTGATTTTACTATTAGAATGCATTGGAAATGATTTTACTATAAGAATGCATTGGAAATGATTTTACTATAAGAATGCATGGGAATTGATTTTACTATAAGAATGCATGGGAATTGATTTTACTATAAGAATGCATGGGAATTGATTTTACTATAAGAATGTATTGGAAAAGATTTTACTATAAGAATGCATGGGAATTGATTTTACTATAAGAATGCATTGGAAATGATTTTACTATAAGAATGCAATGGAAATGATTTTACTATAAGAATGCAATGGAAATGATTTTACTATAAGAATGCAATGGAAATGATTTTACTACAAAACTGCATTGGAAATGATTTCACTATAAGAATTCATTGGAAATGATTTTACTATAAGAATGCATTGAAAATCATTTTATTATAAGAATGCATTGGAAATGATTTTACTATAAAAATGCATTGGTAATCATTTTGCTCTTAGAATATATTGGAAATAATCAGAATGCATTGGGAATGATATCTTCTTTAAGATTTCATGGGAAATAATTTTACAATATGAATGCATTACAAAATATTTTACTATAAGAATTTATTGCAAATGATTTTACTATAAAAAATGAATTCGAAATATTTTAACTGTAAAAATTCATTGTAAATGATTTTATTATAACAATGTATTATAAATGATTTTACTGTAAGAATACATCTGAAATAATTATATATTAAAATCTTCTGATACTGTGGACATGAACAGTGTAATGTTTTGAAAAGCAATTTTATGAATATCAGCTGAAAGTATCGCTAACCCACGTATACCGAATAATCTCAAGGCTTATTTTACCCTTGCATTTCTTATATCTATCTATCTATCTATCTATCTATCTATCTATCTATCTATCTATCTATCTATCTATCTATGTCCGTCTTTTCTTTATTCTATCTATCTATCTATCTATCTATCTATCTATCTATCTATCTATCTATCTATCTATCTATCTATGTCCGTCTTTTCTTTATCTATCTATCTATCTATCTATCTATCTACAGCTCTGTTCAATATCTATCTATCTATCTATCTATCTATCTATCTATCTATCTATCTATCTATCCGTCTTTTCTTTATCTATTTTCTTTATCTATCTATCTATCTATCTATCTATCTATCTATCTATCTATCTACTAATCTATCTATCACAGCTCTGTTCAATATCTATCTATCTATCTATCTATCTATCTATCTATCTATCTATCTATCTATCTATCTATCTATGTCCGTCTTTTCTTTATCTCTATCTATCTATCTATCTATCTATCTATCTATCTATCTATCTATCTATCTATCTATCTATCTATCTATCTATCTATCTATCTATGTCCGTCTTTTCTTTATCTATCTATCTATCTATCTATCTATCTATCTATCTATCACTATCTATCTATCTATCTATCACAGCTCTGTTCAATATCTATCTATCTATCTATCTATCTATCTATCTATCTATCTATCGATCGATCTATCTATCTATCTATGTCCGTCTTTTCTTTATCTATCTATCTATCTATCTATCTATCTATCTATCTATCTATCTATCTATCTATCTATCAGCTCTGTTCAATATCTATCTATCTATCTATCTATCTATCTATCTATCTATCTATCTATCTATCACAGCTCTGTTCAATATCTATCTATCTATCTATCTATCTATCTATCTATCTATCTATCTATCTATCTATCTATCTATCTGTACTTGTGAGTGTGTGTGTGTGTGTGAAGATCTGTTGTTATTTTGTGAGATAATTGTGCTGTACGAATACACAACACATTTCGTGTTAATGCTGATGGCTTAGTCGTATGTATTTAATTAGATCTCCATTCTTCGTGTCATTCACCTTTTTTTACTTATTTATTTGTTTCTTTTCACTTCAGGTAGAGAAACAAAACAAAACAAGGAAAAAAAGAGAGACGTGAAAAAACGAGATCTTATTAGATTTCTCGTGTGAAGTAATAATCCCCGATATATTCCTCGTTATATATTAATGTCTTCAATTTTTGATATTTTTTTTATTTTACACAAAGCTGACAGAATCAAGTGCCAGGATTCTTTCCTTAACAAACATTTTTTTCTTTTCTTTTGCTTTTTTTTTTTTAATTAACCGATTTATTTTTCGGGTTGTGTCGAAGCAATGTTACTGAGACAGCGTAAGTGTTAGATTTTTTTTTCTTTTTTTTTTTTGCTATCAGCTATGATCGCTGAAATCAGCCCGATATATATATACAAAATCTTTGTTGTCTTAATTCATAAAATATATTCTTAAACGCATGCCTTTCAGTAATCAATACCTGATAAAATAATGATAATAATAATAATAACAACACCGTAAATTGCGGGGTAACATTTAATTTCACGGTTAACCCTAACAGAATTATTTCCGGCAAAATCATGTGTGGTTGAACTAACATTGATATACGAGGGTGTGTCAAAATGTAGTGTAATTTCATTTATTTAAAAAAAATGACGAACAACCCCAAACATATCGTACATCAAGATACAGCTATACGTTGTAGGTGCGCATCCTTACTTCTCAAGATACGACCTTTCTAAATGACAGTGTGACAAATGAGCACAAGCACGTCAGTTTTAAAAAAATTCAGCCGGAAACTGATGTAGCGAAATCCTTAAAGGAGCTTCCACTACTTCATCGCCAGCCGAACTATTTAACAATCATTGCCCATATCTATCTATCTATCTATCTATCTATCTATCTATCTATCTATCTATTTCAGTCCGTGTTAATTTAATCCTATCTATCTATCTATCTATCTATCTATCTATCTATCTATCTATCTATCTATTTCAGTTTCCGTGTTAATAATCTATCTATCTATCTATCTATCTATCTATCTATCTATCTATCTATCTATCTATCTATATATATATATATATATATATATATATATCCCTGTTAATAATCCCTTTATAATCTATCTATCTATCTATCTATCTATCTATCTATCTATCTATCTATTTCTATTTCAGTCCCTGTTAATAATCTATCTATCTATCTATCTATCTATCTATCTATCTATCTATCTATCTATCTATCACTGTTAATAATTTATTTATCTTTGTCTATTTCTATCTATTTTTGGCTGTTTCTATCTATCTATCTATCTATCTATCTATCTATCTATCTATCTATCTATCTATCTATCTATCTATCCCTGTTAATAATCTATCTATCTATCTATCTATCTATCTATCTATCTATCTATTTCAGTCCCTGTTAATAATCTATCTATCTATCTATCTATCTATCTATCTATCTATCTATCTATCTATCTATCTATCTATCCCTGTTAATCTTAATCTATCTATCTATCTATCTATCTATCTATCTATCTATCTATCTATCTATCTATCTATCTATTTCAGTCCCTGTTAATAATCTATCTATCTATCTATCTATCTAGCTATCTATCTATCTATCTATCTATCTATCTATCTATCTATCTATCTATCTATCTATCACTGTTAATAATTTATTTATCTTTGTCTATTTCTATCTATTTTTGGCTGTTTCTATCTATCTATCTATCTATCTATCTATCTATCTATCTATCTATCTATCTATCTATCCCTGTTAATAATCTATCTATCTATCTATCTATCTATCTATCTATCTATCTATCTATCTATCTAATAATCTATCTATCTATCTATCTATCTATCTATCTATCTATCTATCTATTTCAGTCCCTGTTAATAATCTATCTATCTATCTATCTATCTATCTATCTATCTATCTATCTATCTATCTATCTATCTATCTATCTATCACTGTTAATAATTTATTTATCTTTGTCTATTTCTATCTATTTTTGGCTGTTTCTATCTATCTATCTATCTATCTATCTATCTATCTATCTATCTATCTATCTATCTATCTATTTCAGTCCCTGTTAATAATCTATCTATCTATCTATCTATCTATCTATCTATCTATCCCTGTTAATAATTTATCTATCTATCTATCTATCTATCTATCTATCTATCTATCTATCTATCTATCACTGTTAATAATTTATTTATCTTTTTCTATTTCTATCTATTTTTGGCTGTTTCTATCTATCTATCTATCTATCTATCTATCTATCTATCTATCTATCTATCTATCTAATTAATAATTAGTGGAGGATCAGCTTAATACTTCATGACAATAGAAAACAGATCCCCCACTTTATGCCCAGTAAAAACTTTGATTATGCTTCCAACTATTATATTCAGTCAGTTAAGTGCCATACGTGATACATGTTTTGGACGATCATGTCTCAAACGAGACATGACTGGCTGGGCAGAAGATTATCCCGCAGTATGTTGGCATTACTTTCTGCGGTAGTCTGGTTGCCAACCAAGGGTATAGAACCGAATACACATACAATTTCTATTATGGAATGACCTTATATTAGAAGATACAAGCAAATTTATAGCGCGGAAAAAATCAATCAGTTACGTGCCATACGTGATACGCGCTTGGGCGATCATATCTCGAAAGTAGAAAGTAGAAGATTATCCCGCAGTAGGTCGCCATTACTTTTTGCAGTAGACTGGTTGCCAGCCAAGAATATAGAATCTAATCTGTCCTGGTATTTAACCTATAACTGGAGGGAAGAGAAGGATTGATACCGTTCCAAAAGGTATTTGCGCGTCAGTGAATGCAAAAGATTTAACTGGAATTCGAACTCGAATTCCAGATTTCCGAGCCGATATCTACTGCACCACAATGCAACAAGTCAAAACAAAAAAAGCAAACAAAAAAAAGCTTTTGATGAGAATAATAGCACTAGTAAAACATAAAAAAAACTGTAATTTTATATTAGTGAGAAAATCAGTGCAAATTTGCTTTAAAGAAACAGTAAATATTCTGACTGAAATTTTTAGCGATAAAAGTTCATCATTCAATATTCGCTGGAAGTGAATAAATCTTTCGGAAAAAAAAACATTTTGTTACATATGCTAGAATCGTTAACAGCGAAAAAAGACGTAGAACCACACCCTAGAATCTTAACAAAACTGGAACAGAATAAAAAGCAAACATTATGAGAAATATTGGACGAATGTCAGAGAATCCGTCATCTGAGACGCTATAAGAAGAAAATTGAAGAAAAAGAATGCGCATATGTAAAACTAAAGAAAAATATGGAAAAATTAAACCATGTTTAAGATGTGAAATGTTATATCTCGGATGCGAATTTGTCATATCTGGCCAGGCGTCTCCGCTGTTCATCTCAGGGTTCTTGACAGGCTCCAAAGGAGAATCTGTTATAAGATCAGTCCAGACCTGGCAGCTCGACCCCAGCCACTTTCTCACCGATGGGATTTAGGTTAACTCTGTCTCTTCTACAAAGGTTTTTCATGGCTTCTGCTCCGATGAACTTAGGTCACTGGTGCCGTCTCCACAAGAATATGCTCGAACAACCAAACTTCTTTCTCTCTACCTTTGCAACTGTTTTCACATCTGTGTTCCCATCCATCTCTTGCCCTTTATCTTTCACCCTCTGTAATTGGTTCGTCTTTATCTTCACTCTCCTCCTGCTGAAGCTGTTACTCTCTTATGTAGCCCTTTGCGCATTAGTAGCGGTAGCACCTTACTTGGGGTTAAACGATAAAAAAATAACGTTTTTGTAG
Source organism: Ascarosepion bandense (assembly GCA_037127315.1). Lineage (NCBI taxonomy): Eukaryota > Metazoa > Mollusca > Cephalopoda > Sepiida > Sepiidae > Ascarosepion > Ascarosepion bandense. The sequence goes on along the minus strand of JBBBDQ010000781.1, from coordinate 606,383 downwards.
TGCGGAAAAATAGGACATAAAAAGGCACAATGTAAAGTTAAAGCAAGAAAAAGTTCAAAAAGAAAAAAAGATTCGTTTGTGATGCAGTGGATATCGGCTCGGAACGAGAAACCGGGGAGTCGAGTTCGAATTCCATTTGAATTCCTTGCATTCACTTACGTGCAAATACCCTTAGGAAAGGCATCAACCCGTCTCTTTCCTCTAGTTATGGGTTAAATAACATGACAGATTCGGTTCTATAGCCTTGGTTGGCAATCAGTTTACTGCGGAAAGTAATGGCAAACTACTTCTGGATGATCTTCTGCCCAGTCAGACAAGACACGAAAGAAAGAAAAAAACAAACAATGTATTTGACGTCTGTTTAAGTGAAACAGAAAAAATTGTCAATGTCAAATTTGTTTATTTGGACCTATTTTATAAATTAATGACCACCTTCATATTTATAATTGTCTTTCGAGACATGATCGCCCAAAGTGTGTATCACGTATCGCACTTAACCGACATAACGTTGCGAGAGAAAAAATAATTACAGACAAAAAAAAGGACATTTGTATATACGGAAATTAATAATGTAGATGTAAAAATGCATCTGGACACGAGTAGTGATATCACAATAATCAACGAGGCCTTATAGAATGTGCTATATTATCGTTGCATTGAACGGAGATAACATAATCAAAAAATATAATATGACATGAGGTCGACGTAATCTTGCTGAAATCTATTGTAATATACGAAGTTCGCTTCCAACTACGTAAGCTTCCTATAGACTGTGTCGTAACGGTCTTGCAGCAGTCTATGACGATTCTTACTATACACTTTGGTCGAGTCAACGTCACATTCTGGAGAAAATATCTACGTCTACAAACTCTACTTTTTAAATATGCATTTTTTTTTTTTTAGTCAATACTTTTTTCCGATCTGGGTCTGTTTCCAACGTTTCAGTCAAATTACGCTTTCTCTTAACCTTGCGTTGTATTCGTATTAGGAATAGGTGTGACGCCTTCTTCGTCAGCTCATGGTTTACAGGAACCAAGTATAGCTTTATTTCTTCCCTGCTCGTCCAAAAAGTTCAGTATCGCGGTTGATTGATGAATTGATCGCCTCGATCTTGACCTGCCTTACACCAGTTTGTGATTAGATTGATCGTAAGTAGGCCAAGATTCGATTCGTCGGTAGTATTCTCGCGTCGGAATGATCCGAACAGATGGAAGCGTAAAGTAATAAAAATAAATACTCAGACTAATATAAAGAAACATATATCACTATTTTTATATTGAGTTTTGTATACAGTGGTTGTTACTGGCTGTTTACATGCAGGATTTTCTATCTAAATTCTTCCCACATCGGACGCGACACTTGGTTAAGATGGTACGAATTAGCTTGTATATTTAGTGAACTTAGCTTAGTTGATTTTATAAGTTTGGCTCAAGGCTGATATCGGAGTTACGCTTCGGCAGTTAGTCACCTGTGGGCATGGATGATCTCACATCTTTCTTGCCTTCTCTAAAAGTCTTCTATCCGATCTCTCTTTGATTCGTTTCGCGTATTCATATTTATTGGTGTAAACCAAAAACTGGTGAAGAGGTATGAAATAGTTGGGAATTGGTATTTTTCCCACCTGTCGTCTTCAACTGCCTTTGATCCTGAGAAAAATTATTTTCCCAATTTGGAAGTTACCTTTTTTTTCGGGTGACGGTTGTACGCTATACTCCACCGACATCTTCATCTTTTTTAGCATCACCCACCAACACTCCACAGCGGCGTGGACAACAGTTCCCCTTATTTAGTGGGCCATTTAGGCCCGCTGCTCTTTAGTGGGTGAGACAGCCTCTCCTCCTTTCTTAATGTCCCTTAAAAAAAAATATCGTTTCACACGCACTTTCATCTTTTCTCTGTCTGGTCTGAATGTGAATACAGCGAATTGGATTTTACGAGGCGAACATCATTTAACAAATTGTTAAATTTTTGCAATTTATTTTCACTAAAGCAAATTAGTCAGCTTTTTATGTTCTCTCATTGTGGAGTCAGATATGGGACACCTGGTTTTTCGTTAAGTAACTTTTTCACCTCTTAACGGACACTTATGAATTTTACGGCTTTATTAATCAACTGTCAACACCTCGTCCGTTATATAAATTAGGTATTGTTCCCCGTCAGACATCTGGTTCGATCTTGTAATTTTCAATCTCTGGGTACGAATTATCTCGTTGTTTTTATATTAACTCTTTTCATGAGAAGTTTTTTTTAATCATTTCACCCCAAGCAAGGCATTCTCCTGCCACTATTGAGCAAGGGGTTACATAGAGGAAGGTGGTGAGAAAGAGTGGTTAGATATAAGAAATGTCAGAAGGAGGATATAGATTGGAGGAGTGTTTGAGAGAATAGATGCGAATTAGTGCGTTAGGAGGTGTCTATTGACCTTACATTTAAACTCCTGGAGATTGTAGCTGTCGGGGAAGCAAGTATATGGAAGGGAATTCCACAGGCGGAAAGTGCGAGAAAAAAAGCTGTTGGAGTAAAAATTGCGGTTACATTTGATCGGTTTCACTGTAAAAGGGTGGGACCTAGTTGCTAATCTAGTATCTCGTGCAAATTCGTACCTAGGGGGCACCAGTGATATAAGTTCATCGGAGCAGAAACCGTGACAGTATTTATAGAAGAGGCACAGGGAAGCCACATCACGCCGGTGAGAGAGTGATTGCAGGCGGTCTGCCAAGTCGGTATAAATCACATTATAGATTCTCCGTTCTCTTTATATTCAACTTAAAAATCATTAAAACAGTGTCACATAGGTACTTCAACGATATCATAAAGTATGTCCATCGATAAATGAAATCCTATTGATTGCTTGTTCTGTGCATATTAAGGAATCAATCTATTTATATGTCTTTTATGCCGAATCGTCAATCTTCAATGTACATCAGACCACCAATGCGTTGAGTTATTTTCCTTTCTGCCAATCTTCCTTTCTGGCCTTAATGTTTTTAAAGAAATCTTTATTGTCGATTTTAAAAGATCTCACAGCTTAAAATTTTCAAATTTCTTTTTTATTTTCCGGCAGTAAATTGTCGAAAGTAGATCACACTTTCCTAACAATCATGAGCACTGCAGGTGACATTTTCGCGGTGACGTCATTTGATACGCACCCAAAAATCTTGCAGCGGTGTCTCTTTCGTTTCTAAGCCTTTAGCTTTTCTTAATGCTCTTTGGAAGGTGTCAACAAACCGCTCAGCTTGTCAACTCGATCTCAGGTAATAAATCGAAGTTCTCAAGTGTTCAACCACATAAATTTTGTGCTTACGGCCATATCACGTTGAATACACCGGTTCTCTCTCGATCATTGAAGTTAAGCAACGTTGAGCCTGGTTAGTACTTAGATGGGTGACCGCTTGGGAATACCAGGTGGTGTAAGCGTTTAGTGACGGATGTGCGTTGTGGTGCAGTGGATGTCGGCTCGGAAAGGGAAATCGGTGAGCCGAGTTCGAATTCCAGTTGAATACCCTGCATTCACTTAATTTCTCTTTGGGAAAGGTATTAATCCATCCCTTCCCTCCAGTTATGGGTTAAACAACAGAGTAGGACTTGGGAACCCTGCCCTTAAAAACAAATCCCAATTAATCTTGATACTCGAAAAGAAAAAAGTACTACTAGACACAAAACTCATATAAAAAAACAATAAATTGTTGGAAGAAAAAAGGTATTACCAGCAATGAATAAATAAAATTTAGTTGGCAATAAATGACCCGCCGAGGTTAATATGCCATAGAGCAAACCAACCAACATAAATTTTGCTCCAAATTTTAAACTCACTTAAAGTAAACTGAGTTTATAGCGGGTATCTCTTATTCCTTTTCTAGTTGTAGTTGGATTCCGTAGCAGGTTAACGGAATTTGGCCTTGTGGGAAGATAGCCCACTAAATTTGTAAAATGATTATAAATTCAAGAAAGGCAATTAGAGTATAAAATAACATATATATATATATATATATATATATACATTTCAATTAATGTTTTACAAATAAAGTCATACTTGAAATAAAAGTTCAACGGAAGTTAGAGAGAGTTCATGGCAAAATAATAACGAGCTGAAAGGGATTAAAGAATGTTCATTGAAGATATAATGCTGAAAAGGTAAAAGTCTTAGTAGTGGGATTGATGTTCCTTTTGAAGTTGCCGATTCCCAGGTCAGCGAGTCAGCAAGTTGGTATGTGCAATGTCTTTGAAAAGGTCGGTTAGTACATTTTGAGAACAGGGAGAAAGGAAGAGGTCAACATAGTAGCCGCTCGACTTAGATCAAGGGAGAAACTAATTACACTCTTCTCCTTTCGTCGATCTGTCTGACTAAGCGTTTGTGTCTTCGCTTTTTATATCGGCATTTTGGATCAAACGCAGCTAGTCACGGGCCAATTTTTTGAAATTGTTGGCCACAATTAAATAATACAAACTATTTAATGATTCAGCAAAGTCCATATATAATCTTGCCTATGGTTGATCAATACTCGGCCATTTTATAATTAGAGATCTTGCTGCTAGATTACAAATATTGTAGTTTTTAACTGTAGTTTAATATCCTTACCCAACTTTGGCCAATAAACCTTTTTTAATCACTTCACCCCAAACAAGGTGGTACCGCCACTGATGTGCAGGGGGGTACATAAGTGAGTTAAAAGGTTAGGCAGAAGGAGAGTATAAACAAAGACTAACAGCTACAGGGGGTGAAAGAGAAAGGGCAAGAGAAAGATGTGAACACAGAAGTAAAGACAGTTTCGAAGGTAGAGAGAAAGGAAAAGAACAAGATACACGAGGTGATGCAGAAAGGGCTGAGGTTAAGTAGATAAGAGATGGGAATTGACTTTGCATTTAAATTCCTAGAGGTTGTAGCCGTCCGGAAAGCAGGTATAAAGGTAGTTCTACAGGCGGGAAGGGAGTTCTACAGGCGGGAAGGGAGTTCTACAGGCGGGAAGGGTGTTCTACAGGCGGGAAGGGAGTTCTACAGGTGGAAGGGAGTTCTACAGGCGGGAAGGGAGTTCTACAGACGGAAGGGAGATCTACAGGTGGAAGGGAGTTCTAGAGGCGGGAAGGGAGTTCTACAGACGGAAGGGAGTTCTACAGGTGGAAGGGAGTTCTACAGGTGGAAGGGAGTTCTACAGGCGGGAATGGAGTTCTACAGGTGGAAGGGAGTTCTACAGGCGGGAAGGGAGTTCTACATGCGGGAATGGAGTTCTACAGGTGGAAGGGAGTTCTACAGGCGGGAAGGGAGTTCTACAGGTGGAAGGGAGTTCTACAGGCGGAAGGGAGTTCTACAGGTGGAAGGGAGTTCTAGAGGCGGAAGGGAGTTCTACAGGCGGAAGGGAGTTCTACAGGCGGGAAGGGAGTTCTACAGGTGGAAGGGAGTTCTACAGGCGGGAAGGGAGTTCTACAGGCGGAAGGGTGTTCTACAGGCGGGAAGGGAGTTCTAGAGGCGGAAGGGAGTTCTACAGGTGGAAGGGAGTTCTACAGGTGGAAGGGAGTTCTAGAGGCGGGAAGGGAGTTCTACAGGCGGAAGGGTGTTCTACATGCGGGAATGGAGTTCTACAGGTGGAAGGGAGTTCTACAGGCGGGAAGGGAGTTCTACAGGTGGAAGGGAGTTCTACAGGCGGAAGGGAGTTCTACAGGTGGAAGGGAGTTCTAGAGGCGGAAGGGAGTTCTACAGGCGGGAAGGGAGTTCTACAGGCGGAAGGGAGTTCTACAGGTGGAAGGGAGTTCTAGAGGCGGAAGGGAGTTCTACAGGCGGGAAGGGAGTTCTACAGGTGGAAGGAAGTTCTACAGGCGGGAAGGGAGTTCTACAGGCGGAAGGGTGTTCTACAGGCGGGAAGGGAGTTCTAGAGGCGGAAGGGAGTTCTACAGGCGGAAGGGAGTTCTACAGGCGGGAAGTGCGAGAAGTACATTTGGTTGATCTATTAAAGGTGAGACCTTGTTGCCAATCTGTTTAAAGCTTATCTGGAACTTCACCACACTATTCTCGGATAACCTAGGGAAACTGCTTCAAAATTGTATTTTTGCAGGGATAAAGGAATTACTACACTTTCTGTTTACAAAAGTAGTGCCTCACAAATAGAAAATGGTATTTTATTGTTGGATGTGCCTCGTGGTGCAGCAGATTTCAGGTCCGAACGGGAAATCGGAGAGCCAAGTTCGAATTACGGTTGAGTTCGTTGCAATCTGAATACATCCTCGCAAATGCCTTTAAGAAAGTGTTGTGGACTGTTGGGGCCAGGAAGAAAGACACGAAAACAAGAATGCAGGTTGAACCAGTGTATTTGAATAATAGAACATATATACAAAATAAGAGTGTTAGTAATCAGCAGATAGAATTGTACGTCCGAACTGTCAAGTTACACTTCGTCTCGACTGCCTCACGACTGTCTCCAGACTGCCTCACGACTGCCTCTCCGGAAGTCACACAGGTTAGTATTTATTGAAGGAGGAGGAGGAGTTTATTTGTAGATAGGGCAACATAACAGAAATGTATGAATCCGTCGCGATTTACAATGAACGAGGGCACCATCTTTAACTCGTGAAGTACCCAACCAAAATTTATCTTCAGTTGGTCATCAGTTGGAAAATACAGAGTATTAAAAATACTAAAGTATTAAAAGATTTATTAGCAATACTGTGTAATTTACATATAGTATTTTAAGTAAACACGCCTTTTTAAAATTAATTTTCATATCCTCTGTCTTGACCTGCCATTTTTTAATAATGTGAAACTGTCAACCACAATTAAATATTACTAGCAGTATAACCCGGTGTTGCTCGGGTGTAATGAAAGCTTTAAAACTAATCCATGACCCTGGATTAGTGCCAACATCCTCTTTGGACGTTGGCACGAAAGACTAAAAAGCAATAGTTGTTTCCAGTTAAAGTGAAACCGTAGACTGAAAGAAAAATGAATGGATGTAAGTCAAATTTTGATTTCCTGGTATCGATATCAAATAAGTTTTTTTCGTCGTAAACTGAATTTTGAAGGCTAAATAAGTCCTCTGAGTAAATGGCATCATAGCTGAGACTAAGGACTACAATTATACCTACTTAGAGCAAAACCCGAAGCAAAAACTAAAATAAAATTGCTGAAAAAAATACAGACATACAGGCAGATAAACAGACACACATACACAAACATCTTGCCTTTTATATATATATATTATCGATTTTCTGCACTATTGTAAGAACTGCAACCTTGAAACTTCTGAATATCGTTTCTTATGTCTTTATCTATGAGTGTATCAAATTTGATGAAAATCGGACCACTCCTTCTATAACCCGAGTTTTTTCGATTAACGATTTTCGATATTTATCGGAGGTACCTCGATACAAAATCTAGCTAAGAACACTCGCGGATGCTTATAGCAGAACTGTGTAAATTTTAAAGAAAATTGGTTCAACCTTTTTGTAGTCTATAGGTAACGGACACACACACACACACACACACACACACACACACACGCGCGCAGAGAGACAAAGTTCCATTTATAAATAAGTTTAGATAAACCATTAAGTGGTCAAGCAAAGTCCGCATATATAGTACTTGTGTTTTAGATTTTTCCTTTTGAAAGAACTTTCTTATGTCCTGTCTTTCTTAGAATTATTCGCTAACTGAGTTGGAATATTTAATACGTAAAAATCTGCATTTTTAGATTTACTAGCAAGAGCAATGTTGCAGGTAATTGTTTCCATAATATTTTTTCTCTCGATATAACTTTTGCAAATTTGTCGTATTTTTGTTTTTTATTATTTTTTTAAAAGTTAGGTTGGTATTTCTTTTCAAATTGCAGAAAACTCCATTTGTTACCTGTTTTTACACAATTAAAAGTTTTTAGGGTTTTAAATGGACAGTCGTTTCTGAAATGAAGAATATCACAGCATTAGCATCTTTTACGTTTAGCAGTGTTTCTTTTTGGAATTTTCTTTTCACTATTACTGTCTTCTTCTTCTTCTTCTTCTTCTTCTTCGTCGTCGTGTGCCGTGTCCCTTCAGGACGCAGGCGATTATTGACTTCCACTCGGCTCTGTCTCTTGTCACTCTCAATAATTTTTCTCTTGGTATCTCTTCTAAGCCCCGCTCCGTCAACCATTTGCTCAGACTTAACAAGTACGTCTTGCGCTGCTTTCCCCTGTCTCTTCTTCCATTTATCTGACCTGTGAGTATCAAGTTATCCAGGCCTTCCTTCCTCATTACTTGTCCCAGGAACCTCAATTATCTCTTCCTGATATTCATTATCAGTTTTCTTCTCGTTTACATCCTTTCTAACACCTCCTCGTTGTATACGTGCTCTGTATATAGTATCCTCAGTATCCTTCTGTAAAACCACATTTCTGCTGCCTCAAGCCTGTCCTTCATCTTTGATGAGATCGTCCAGCATTCACTTCCATACAGAAGAACAGATATCACATAAAAATCCAGCAATCAGTTCTTTGTTTCTAATGAGATTTTCCAGTCTTTTAGTACTTTGGTTAGCTTCTGAAATGCGTTTTTGGCGATGGCAATGTATCTTTGGATCTCCATGTCGCACTTTTCATTCTCTTTCAAAACACTTCCCAGGTATTTGAATTTTTTACTTGTTTTACTGTTTTATTATTTATCCTATTTTCGGACACGTTGTACTTCTGACGTGCAATTTTATCCAGCCTGTGAGTATCAAGTTCTCCAGGCCTTCCGTCCTCATTACTTGTCCCAGGAACCTCAATTATCTCTTCCTGATATTCATCATCAGTTTTCTTCTCGTTTACTAACACCTCCTTCTTTTCGGAATTTTCTTTTCACTATTACTGTCTTCTTCTTCTTCTTCTTCTTCTTCTTCTTCTTCTTCTTCTTCTTCTTCTTCGAGTGCCGTGTCCGTTCAGGACGCAAGCGATTATTGACTTCCACTTGGCTCTGTCTCTTTTCGCTCTCAGTATTTTTTCTCTTGGCATCTCTTCTAAGCCCCGCTCCGTCAACCATTTGCTCAGACTTAACAAGTACGTCTTGCGCTGCGTTCCCTTGTTTTTACTTCCCTTTTTCTGACCTGTGCGTATCAAGTTTTCCAGGACCTCCGTCCTTATTACTTGTCCCAGGAACCTCAATCATCTGTTGTCCCAGAAACCTCAATTATCTCTTCCTGATATTCATTATCAGTTTTCTTCTCGTTTACTAACACCTCCTCGTTGCATACGTGCTCTGTATATAGTATCCTCAGTATCCTTCTGTAAAACCACATTTCCGCATATAATAAGTACTCGGTCATGCCTGATAATTTATAAGTGGTGATTTGGCTGCTAAATGCTTTATCTGAATCAATCTCGCAGGATGAAATTCTTCTTCTTTATGTGCCGTGTCCCTTTAGGACGTAGGCGATCATGGACTTCCACTTGGCTCTGTCTCTTGTAGCTCTCAATATTTTTTCTCTTCGTATCTCTAAGCCCCACTCCACCAACCATTTGCTCAGGTCTATCAAGTACGTCTCGCGCTGCTTTCCCCTGTCTCTCCTTCCCTTTATTTGACATGTGAATATTAAGTTCTCTAGACCCTCCTTCCTCATTACGTGTCCCAGGAACCTCAATTATCTCTTCCTGATATTCATTATCAGTTTTCTTCTCGTTTACTAACACCTCCTCGTTGTATACGTGCTCTGTATATAGTATCCTCAGTATCCTTCTGTAAAACCACATTTCCGCATATAATAAGTACTCGGTCATGCCTGATAATTTATAAGTGGTGATTTGGCTGCTAAATTGCAACCATAGTTTTTAACTTTATTTTCAATAACTTTTTTTAAACTTTGGTCACGAAGCGTAGCTTCTTATCAGAACCTTCATCCTTCCTATTCCCGATTTCTTAGGTGGAATTGTTTCAAAATTCTTTTTTCGCATTGATAACGGAATTATTACTCTTCCCACATTTAGTCTTATTCCATATCGATGTAATGCCATTCATAGTTTTTATTCAATAAACGTATCATTTTTAGAATGAATTTTGATATCGTCTATCACGACCTGCAGTTCTTTAATAGTGTTGCACCCCAGGCTTTTAAATTTGCTTCCGAACTCCAGCGAAGCAATCACAGTATCTACAAAATCTTCTTGACATTTCGATATCTATCTAGACAAGCCATCTGCGTATCCCAATTTTTTTAATGATAGAAATTCCATCGTGAAATCATAGTCTAATAAAATTACATTAAAAAATAATTGCCACCATTTAATTCAGCAAATATATCTTGTCCAGTTGGTAGGGGTTCTGTATATGCAACTATCACATTTTCTAACTTTATTTTCAATATCTGTTGAAATTTGGCCAATAAACGTAGCTTCTCATCAGGTCCTTCATCCTCAACATTCCAGTATATTGTTGTGGGAGTTACCCACTTAATAATGGACACTTCTTTGCCTATATTAACCGAGAGTTAATTACTCTCGAGGAGAGAGCCGGGGCGACAGAGACACTGGTTTCCAGTACGACTTCAGTTCAGCTCAGCCTAGTCTGTCTGTTTGTCGGTCACTTGTAGCCAAGCAATAACTACTCTTTCTTTTTGTATCTCTTTGTATCTCTTGTTGACGTAATATATGTTCTTGACCTACCACCGTGTGGACTCATTATTTTATGGTCCCATACCGCGTCCATATCTTATATCTTATGCAGGTATCGCTACTCATTTTTCTTAACCTAAATTGAAATTGAAATTTTATTAAAAAAATAAGTTATCTTCAAACTTTAAAATTAACTTTAATTGAAAGCCAAGGGATTACATTTATTAATTCTAGTAAGCAAAATATCCTGGTGTATTTTAAAGCGAAATTATATTAATCGGAATCAAAGGCTTTCTAAATTGTTAAATAATTTTTTTTTAAATTTCAAATTTTCCGCCATTTTTCATCGATTGTAAACTGAAGCCAATTCTTGGTTTTAAAAAATCTTACAAAAATAAAATATACCTCGCTGACACATTATTTTCTTCAAATTACCGAATTTAAACTTACTTTAAGTTGACTTCAAACAAGAATTACTTGCTTACTGCTTGAAAAATGTTTCAAAAAGCATTCCTCAATCACGGTAGCCTTGTTATCACAGCTGTCAACACCTTATCGGCACCTTAGGAGCAGCCGACAACTGATGCTTTAGCATCCGGCCAAAAGTATGGAAGACGAATTTAGTATCTTATTCCTACAAATCTTATTCATACAAATCGTTTGTTTTTTATTTTTAACTATGTTAAAATTAAAAATTTAGCAGTTTTCAGCAATTATTCAACATTTGATGGAATTTTAGTTAGTTTAGATTTGTAGACTTACGTTTAAAGATGTTTTGTGAATAATGAAAATTAAAATAATATAAAAGTTTCTCTTAAAAAATGTACAATTTAATAACAGAATGAAAATAACGGTAGATGTAACTCTATAATCTTTGAAATGTTATGATATTTATTAGTTTTTATTTTTAATATCTATTGTTCATATTATTTTTAGGTACCTCTACAAATTATGAATTTCACAATTCTTTTTTTTTCTTAACAAAATTAGAAAATTAGGAATTAAAATGTAAAAGTTGCTTTAAATGTTTAAGGAATGACTTGCAAAACAGGCGTCTGAATTTTATAAACGTCTCGAAGAGACTTCAACCAGAATCAAAGTGCGGTTTATGTCGTTTTCCATGTAAGAGGAATAATCCAAAACACTTGTAAACTTCTAAAATATATACGACACCTATGAAAACTTGTTATGACACCTATGGAACATCATACTAAAATGAAAATATTTATTTACACACACACAAAAAATTTTTAATTATTTTAAAAATATGAGGGGTGAAAAGTTTTTAATAATTTTTTAATTTTTTGATAGGCTATATAATCATAAATTCTTAATTAAAGAAAGGATAACAGTTCTTTAAAAGATTTTTTAAAATATTTCAAAAAATTTATTAATTATTATACTAATTAAAAAAATGAAAACAATTCTTTTAAAATTTTATCAGTAATTGAAAAAAAAAAATTCTTCAAACAATAATCTCCTTAATTCTTATTATTTGTTCCAGCAATTAAAAGCTTATCAAACTAAATTATATCAGAGTTTTATTGCATTTTTGATTTTACTCTTTGGAACAGATTTTCGGATAGTGCCGAATAATTTTAAATAAAAAAATTGATGATTTATATTCCCCGATGAGTTCTGCGTTGAACTAATAAAAAATAATTTGCAGAAATTAAAATTTATTAAAATTTCATGAATTTACGTGGAGGTTGGGGGGGAAACAGAGTTAAAAAAATTTTTGATCAATATTTAAAATAAAAATAATAATTTCAAAAATAATTTTATTCATTTGTGAATGAATATTGAAAGTTTCATTAAAATCCGACAATTATTTGATTTTTGAAAGAATTTCGAAATTAATGTTTGTCACCGAAAAAGTGAGTTACATAAAAAAGTACGTAACCAATTGTAAACAGTCGTAAGATTTTCTGCAACGCTAACTCAAATCAAAACAAAATTTTCTGCCAAAATTTTGAACATGTTCAAAGGGATTAAAAAATTTTATAAAATAAATAAAAATTACCTTGATCTTTCCTCTTAATAATATTATAAACATTTTGATAGAAAAAGTTCGTTTTATTAAGTTTTGAACCTTTTTAATTCATACTATGCTGGATTTGGGGGTACCTAAATGTGAAATTGTTGCAAAATCTTTTTTTGTAATGATAACAGAATTATTTCGTGTATAAAAATACAACGTCATAAATGAAAAACGCTGCGTGAACAGGTTTAATTTTAGTTTTATTCCATTTTGATTTAATGTCATTCATGATGTTTTCAACAAATGTATCATTTTTAGAATGAGTTTTGATATTGTCTAGCGTGGCCTGCAGTTCTTTAATAGTGTTACACCCTAGGCTTTTAATTTCACTTTTGGATTCCAGCGAAGCAATCACCGTATCTACAAAATCTTCTTTAAATTTCAATATCAATCTAGATAAGCCATCTGCGTATTCCAGTTTTTTAGATGATAGAAATTCCATCGTGAAATCAAAGTCTAATAAAATTACATTGAAAAATAATTGCCACCATTTAATTTAGCAAATATATCTTGTACAGTTGGTAGGGGTTATGCAGATCGGACGTGGCGGTCATTACAACCATCACATTTTCTAACTTTATTTTCAATGACTTTTCGAAATTTGGCCAATAAACGTAGCTTCTCATCAGGTTCTTGATCCTCAATATTCCAGTACATCTTATGTGAAATTGTGTCGTAATCTTTTTGTAATGATAACGGAAGTATTTTTTCGCGTATAACAATACTGCGTCATAAATTAAAAACGCTGCGTTATTGTGACCAGGTTTAATTTTAGTTTTATTCCATTTTGACTGAGAGTCATTCATGATATCTAAACTTATATAATAAATGGAACTGTGTGTGTGTGTGTGTGTGTGTGTTTGTGTGTGTGTGTTTGTGTGTGTATGTGTGTGTCTCCCCCTGTGTATGTCCGTTACCTATAGACTCTGAAACGGTTGAACCGATTTTCTTGAAAGTTTACACAGTTGCACTATAAGCGTCCGTGAGTGTTCTTAGCTAGGTTTTGTATCGCGGTACCTCAGATAAATATCGAAAATCGATAATCGAAAAAATCGTGTTATAGAAGGAGTGGTCCGATTTTAATCAAATTTGATACACTCATAGACAAAGACATAAGAAACGATATTCAGAAGTTTCAAGGTTGCAGTTCTTACAATAGTGCAGAAAATCGATAATATATATATATATAAAAGGCAAGATGTTTGAGTGTGTCTATTTATCTGCCTGTATGTTTGTATTTTTTCAGCCCTTTTATTTTGGTTTTTGCTTCGGGTTTGGCTCTAAGTAGGTATAATTGTAGTTCTTAGTCTCAGCCATGATACCATTTACTCAGAGGACTTATTTAGTCTTCAAAATTCAGTTTACGACGAAAAAAACTTATTTGATATCGATACCAGGAAATCAAAATTTGACTTACATCCATTCATTTTTCTTTCAGTCTACGGTTTCGCTTTAACTGGAAACAACTATTACTTTTTAGTCTTTCGTGCTAACGTCCAAAGAGTCTGAGCTCCAGGACCATGGATTAATTTTAAAGCTTTCATTACACCCGTGCAACGCCTGGCTATACTGCTAGTTTCCAATAAATGTATCATTTTTAGAATGAATTTTGCTATCGTCTTTTGTGACCTGCACCTGTTTGATAGTGTTCCTGTGTCTTAATACTTTACTCAGAACTTTGTCGATATTGTCCAACATTCACTGCCATATTGAAAAAAAAACAAAACAAAAAAAACCGATATTATATAGCAATCCAGTACTCTTTTCTTTGTTTCTAGTGAAAGATTCCTGTCTCTTAATACTCTACTCAGTTTCTGGAACGCGTCTTTCGCCATGCCAATTCGCTTACGCATCTTTGTGTCGCACTTTTTGTCTTCTGTCTTTTTGTCTTGTGTCGCACTTTTTGTCTTCCCAGGTATTTAAATTTTTGTACCTGCTTGATTTTAGCATCCCCCAACTTTATTTGGCATTTTGGCCTGCTATTTTTGCTGATGACCATGCATTCGGTTTTCGTGCAGTTTATTTTTGTTATGCTTTTTTGTCACTCTCTTCGGTTAAGTCTCTGAAATACTTGTTGAAACAGTTTTACTTGTATTTTCGTAGGGCTCTTAACAAGTATGCTATCTATTTAAGAGACAGTACCATCTCGTCCAGCCATCATTTGCCAGAAAAAGGTTGAACACATCTGAACAATTTGCACATAAACGAATCTTCTTATTTTCCTATCTGATATAAACCGCTGCCGTGGCTCATTCTATTTTTTCAATAAGTCGGGTGGTTTTCTAAGTTATCCATTTTAGTACGAATCGACTCCAATACTATGACACGATAACTAGGCATATATGTATTTTATTATAATAGATTAAAACAGAAAATGGTTAAGAATAGAAAATAGTTTAAAAACATATTTAACAAAAGTGAAAAAGAAGAGGAAAAAATAAATAAATAAACGTTTTTTTCTTTTATGAGGAAAATTGTGGAAGAGACAACGGTATCCGATTACTGTTTTAAATCCTACCACTCCTCCGGTAAATATTTGACTCGGTGATTTAATGTGATAAAGAGATAAAGTTCAGGAAAGTTCGGTGGGGGGGGGGGGTTCTCGAATAACCTGATCAAAGGCTGTGTTTTACTGTATCTTGACCACACATTAAGAATTTTCCGGCGGAAGCTTTATTAAGATAAAAAAAAAAGATAACTGAAATTTCAGACTTACAGTCGCCAATGTTTATCACCGGTGGTCTAAAGCATTTCCGGATTTCCGGATTCATTTTAAATAAATAGAAGTTAGTGAGTTTAAAGGGAGTTCAGCCGGGCGCGAGCTTGAAGTAAGAATCTCCGTCCGTCTTGTTTCGGTCAGTTCGGATTTGTTGATCTCCATTAATTAGAGTTAGAGCTGTGTGTCACATTCGCCTGCCCCAACCGAAAAGGCTAACTCTAAACGAAATAAAGTATCCTTTCAACTCATCCAAGTTGTGGAAGTTCGTTCCTTATAGTTCAATCTTGTACCCCCAGCTTGAGACTCCGACATTTTCAACAAACTCCCGGCAAACATCACAGCGTGGAGAACGGCCGCCGGAGAAATTGTTCGGACGGGTCCGTCCGTTGGGTGTTACAATACTGCAAATGGTATCTTACTTGTTAGTTTAAAAAACTATCAATTTTTATTTAAAAATGCTTTTGATTTGATACATTTTCCTTGTCAGTGAGTTATGTACCATACCTGATACACGCTTTGGGCGATCATGTCTCGAAAGAGACATGACTAACTGGGCAGAAGATTATCCCGCAGTAGGTTGCAATTGCTTTCTGCGGTAGACTGGTTGCCAACCAAATTTACACAACCAAATCTGTCCTGCTATTCAACCCATAGCTGAAGGAAGAAGAGGTGGATTATATTATTATATTAATAAGTAGTAATTAGTGGGGGCTCAGTTTACTACTTCATGAGAATAGAAAACATATCCCCCTTTATGTCCAGCACAAACGTTAATTATGCTTCCAACTATTATATTCAGTCAGATAAGTGCCATACGTGATACACGCTTTGGGCGATTATGTCTCGAAAGAGACTGGGTAGAAGATTATCCCGCAGTAGGTTGCAATTGCTTTCTGCGGTAGACTGGTTGCCGCCAAGGCTATAGAACCAATTCTGTCTTGATATTCGACCCATAGCTGTAGGAAGAAGAAGTGGATTATATTATTATATTAATAAGTAGTAATTAGTGGGGGATCAGTTTACTACTTAATGTCAATAGAAAACCAACCCCCTATTTTATGTCCAGTAGAAACTTTGATTATGCTTCCAACTATTTTATTCAGTCAGTTAAATGCCATACGTGATACATGACTGACTGGGCAGAAGATTATCCTGCAGTAGGTTACTTTCTGCGGTAGACTGGTTGCCAACCAAATCTATAGAACCTAATCTGTCCTGCTATTCAACCCATAGCTGTAGGAAGAAGATGTGAATTATATTATTATATTAATAAGTGGTAATTAGTGGGGGATCAGTTTACTAATTCATGACAATAGAAAACAGATCCCCCACTTTATGCCCAGTAAGAACTTTGATTATGCTTCCAACTGTTATGCTCAATCAGTTAAGTGCCATACGAGATACACGCTTTGATGATCATGTCTCGAAAGAGACATGACTGACTGGGTAGAAGATTATTCCGTAGTAGGTTGCCATTGCTTTCTGCGGTAGACTGGTTGCCAGCCAATGCTAAAGAACCCAAACTGTTCTATTATTTAACCCATAACTGGAGGGAAGAAACGGATTAATACCTTTTCCAAGAGTATTTGTGCGTAGCTAAATACAGGGAATTCAACTGGAATTCGAACTCGCCTCCCCGATTTTTCGTTTCGAATCTCTATTTACTGTAGCACAACGCACAGCCTTGATTCTCTCAAGAACATATACATTAATTCATTTCCTTAGACTAATCAGTGCATCTTTAGCTGTAACATTTTCATCTAACAAACAATGAATAAATCGGCCAATTAAAACAGTTAAAATAATTCTAACCAATTGACACATAGTAAATTGAAGCCCAGAATTTCTTAATAAATAAACATCTGCTCTTTAAGTTCTACCCGCCAGAGTGACGTTACACATAATTTTCGTGTTTTTGCAAGTTAGGATTATCAATTATGTTCCAATTTTGATAATTGTAATATCGTTACCAGCGTCCAATTGAAATCTCGCCGTAGCGTTATTCATTTATACTGTAATGAATGTTCTAATATTTGAACTTTCCAGTTCTTTTTTTTTTTTAATCATCTCACCCCAAGCAAGAAAATTCCACTGCCACTATTGCCCATGGGGCTACATAGGGGAAGGTAAAGAGAAGGAGCGGTTAGACATAGGGAATGTCAGGAGGAATGAATGTTAGACATAGGGAATGTCAGGAGGAATGAATATTAGACATAGGGAATGTCAGGAGGAATGAATGTTAGACAGAGGGAATATCAGGAGGAATGAATGTTAGACATAGGGAATGTCAGGAGGAATGAATGTTAGACATAGGGAATATCAGGAGGAATGAATGTTAGACATAGGGAATATCAGGAGGAATGAATGTTAGACATAGGGAATGTCAGGAGGAATGAATGTTAGACATAGGGAATGCCAGGAGGAAGGAGTGGTTAGACATAGGGAATGTCAGGAGGAATGAATGTTAGACATAGGGAATGTCAAGAGGAATGAATGTTAGACATAGGGAATATCAGGAGGAATGAATGTTAGACATAGGGAATGTCAGGAGGAATGAATGTTAGACATAGGGTATATCAGGAGGAATGCATGTTAGACATAGGGAATGTCAGGAGGAATGAATGTTAGACATAGGGAATGTCAGGAGGAATGAATGTTAGACATAGGGAATGTCAAGAGGAATGAATGTTAGACATAGGGAATGTCAGGAGGAATGAATGTTAGACATAGGGAATGTCAGGAGGAAGGAGTGGTTAGACATAGGGAATTTCAGGAGGGATGAATGTTAGACATAGGGAATGTCAAGAGGAATGAATGTTAGACATAGGGAATGTCAGGAGGAATGAATGTTAGACATAGGGAATGTCAAGAGGAATGAATGTTAGACATAGGGAATGTCAGGAGGAATGAATGTTAGACATAGGGAATGTCAAGAGGAATGAATGTTAGACAGAGGGAATGTCAGGAGGAATGAATGTTAGACATAGGGAATGTCAGGAGGAATGAATGTTAGACATAGGGAATGTCAAGAGGAATGAATGTTAGACATAGGGAATGTCAGGAGGAATGGGAGCAGGTTAGTGTGTTGGGAGGTGTCTATTGACCTTACATTTAAACTCCTGGAGATTGTATCCGTCGGGGAAGTAATCGTGTGGAAGGGAATTCCACAGTCGGGAAGTGGAAGCTTTAGCTGGCAGCACTGCATTCAGCAAGTTAATTTGTTTATTTCTTTTAGACTTGCAGTAAATTCCTTTGTTACTAATCTTACCACAATTAAAATACTTCTTGGTTATAAATCTACCGATCTTTCTGAAATGAAGCATACCTCTGCTCTAGTATGGGTTGATTTTTGTAGTACTTGTGTTTTAGATTTTTCCTTTTGAAAGAACTTTCTTATGTCCTGTCTTTCTTAGAATTATTCGCGAACTGAGTTGGAATATTTAATACGTAAAAATCTGCATTTTTAGATTTACTAGCAAGAGCAATGTTACAGGTAATTGTTTCCATAATATTTTTTTCTCTCGATATAACTTTTGCAAATTTGTCGTTTTTTTATTTTTTATTATTTTTTTAAAAGTTAGGTTGGTATTTCTTTTCAAATTGCAGAAAACTCCATTTGTTACCTGTTTTTACACAATTAAAAGTTTTTAGGGTTTTAAATGGACAGTCGTTTCTGAAATGAAGAATATCACAGCATTAGCATCTTTTACGTTTAGCAGTGTTTCTTTTCGGAATTTTCTTTTCACTATTACTGTCTTCTTCTTCTTCTTCTTCTTCTTCTTCTTCTTCTTCTTCTTCGTGTGCCGTGTCCCTTCAGGACGCAGGCGATTATTGACTTCCACTTGGCTCTGTCTCTTGTCACTCTCAATAATTTTTCTCTTGGTATCTCTTCTAAGCCCCGCTCCGTCAACCATTTGCTCAGACTTAACAAATACGTCTTGCGCTGCTTTCCCTTGTCTCTTCTTCCATTTATCTGACCTGTGAGTATCAAGTTCTCCAGACCTTCCTTCCTCAGTACGTGTCTCAGGAACTTCATTTGTCTCTCCCTGAAATTTATTATCAGTTTTCTTCTTTTCCAACACCTCATCGTTACACACGTGCTCTGTCAATGGTATCCTCAGCATCCTTCTGTAAAACCACATTTCTGCTGCCTCAAGCGTCTCCTACATCTTTGATGAGATCGTCCAGCATTCACTTCCATACAGAAGAACAGATATCACATAAAAATCCAGCAATCAGTTCTTTGTTTCTAATGAGATTTTCCAGTCTTTTAGTACTTTGGTTAGCTTCTGAAATGCGTCTTTGGCGATGGCAATGTATCTTTGGATCTCCATGTCGCACTTTTCATTCTCTGTCAAAACACTTCCCAGGTATTTGAATTTTTTACTTGTTTTACTGTTTTATTACTTATCAATTTTTCGGACACGTTGTACTTCTGACGTGCGATTTTGTTTAATTTTCGCAGCATCGTGACTTAAGCTGACTATCGTTTGACACTCTTCCGCAACATTCAGTATCGTTTACTTTGAAATCAGTTTGAGCGTATTTCTGCATTATTGTTTGTTGTTTTCCCTTGAACGAAGATTAGACATTTACATCTCTTTGGTGAGAGTTCCTCCAGTTTACATTTTTCACACTCACAGTTGAGTTTACCGTCATATGTGACAAAATTTTTATCTGCGTTCTTAGTAAGGTTCATGCACTGCCAACGTTTATAAAAAAGTGAGTTCTTTTCACCAAAGATCTATGATAAAATCAACATAGTTTCGTTAAATGACACTAGTTCTGGAGTATTAGATAAAATTAAATTCTGATATTTTTCATGTTCAGCGAGACACAATTTTTGTAACATGAGTCGTACTTTCATTTTATCCTACCTTTCTTTTATATTATTCTCTAAAAATAGACTCGTACCTTCTAAATTACGTTATGAGGGTAATATATTTTTCTCTGACGTACTTAAATTCTCTAATTGAATTAGAGACTAAGTATGCCGAAAATAAATTTGACATATTGTCTTGTCTTTGCATTTCTAAAATTGCTTTTACCTGTTCTTTCATTTATTGCAATAGCGTTTCCTGGAATTCTTGCTGTTGCTAAATTCTTCAACAGTGTATTATGTTCGCAGAATCTAAAAAGAAAACTTCTTTTGTTCGTGTGAATTAGAATTTTTCGTCGTCACTTTTACAATTTATCGTGTTAGTTCGAATCCACTTCGCCACTGTTGTCTTCACTACGTTGAACGAAGATGACACAATAAATAATTTAATCTGAAGCAAATGTAGTCTTGCTGAAGCTGTTGTAGTATTCGAAGATCGCTTCCGGTTCGCAGTCGTGTAGCTGTCTACTGACTGTGCCGCTTACGGCATATCACGTTGAATGCTTCCGGTATATCACGTTAAATACACCAGTTCTCGTACGATCACAGAAGTTAAGCAACGTGAGCCTGGTCAGTACTTAGATGGGTGACCGCTTGGGAATACCAGGTGCTGTAATCGTTCAGTGACGGATGTGCGTTGTGGTGCAGTGGATGTCGGCTTGGAAAGAGAAATCGCTGAGCCGAGTTCGAATTCCAGTTGAATACCCTACATTCACTTGAGCACTGGTACCCTTGGGAAAGGTATTAATCGGTCACTTCCC
The DNA here is from genome assembly GCA_037127315.1 of Ascarosepion bandense. Classification (NCBI taxonomy): domain Eukaryota; kingdom Metazoa; phylum Mollusca; class Cephalopoda; order Sepiida; family Sepiidae; genus Ascarosepion; species Ascarosepion bandense. The sequence continues at coordinate 585,436 of JBBBDQ010000781.1, read as the reverse complement.
TCCAGTTATGGCTTAAATAACAGGATGGGGCCTAGAGGCAACCCATCCAGTGTTGGTGTCACAATAAAAACACCCTTGGTAGCCCTGGCGAAGAATCAAGTATTCAGCTACAGGTTTTGAATTTCGCCAGAGTTCCAAATACACAGGGAATACTGGAAGGGTGTGGTGAGTTCTATCTCGGCCAAGGCCGCAGGACAACGACGACGTCCAATGACTGTCTCGTAGCAGGCGTGATTTGACGATTCTCGGCATCAGTATTCTACCAATTTGTCGAGTCCACTCTGGAGAGGAGTGTACATCTCCATAAGAGAAAGCGAACATATATGATAAAGAACTTCGAAAATCGCATGTGGCGTGTCAGGTGAGAAATTGTTTGTTGTTGGTGAAATGAATTCAAACCTTTTCATCACATAATAAGTGTAACAAATATGGCTTATGTGTTAAAAATACTACAAACTCATTAATTACTGGCTGGATAAAATTTTTTGAGTTATGGGATTTTCCTATAAACGTTCATTACGAAAATGTAAGTAAACAAGCCGGTGAGAAAGTAACTGTATCCGAGCTTCCAAGTCGGGATCGATCACATTACAGATTCTTCGTTGGATTTTGTCAAGGATACCTAGGTGGATAGCAGAAGCATCCACCCTGATATGGCAGCAGTATTCAATGCACAGGTGGATGGTAAATTTTTATATTATCAGGATTGTTTCAGACGGGAAAAACTTCCTGACCCTGCACAGAAAACCGACCTTCTTAGCAGCGGATTTAGCTATGGACTCTTTTAAAAAATAAAAATAAAATAAAGTGACAATTTAAAGGAAAAATTGAAAAATTTCTCGGATGTTCTGTCAGAGGAGTTGGGTAGGTGTTTCAAAATCAAAGTAAAATTTCAAGTGAAAAATGCGTTCATTTAAATCGAAACGTCGTGTACCTTTGGTTGTGTTTGATCACGTCAACGAAAAATCATACAGACTTGAAAAAATTACTGTAATTGAGAAAACTGACCATTCAAATGTGCATTGCTGCAGTGGATATCGACACGGAATGAGAAATCGGGGTGCCGAGTTCGAATTCCAGTTGAATTCCTTGTATTCACTTACGCACGAATACCCTTGGAAAAGGTATTAATCCGTCTTTTTCCTCCAGTTATGGGTTAAATAATAGAACAGTTTGGGTTCTATAGCCTTGGCTGGCAACCAGTCTACCGCAGAAAGCAATGGCAAACTACAACGGGAAAATCTTCTACAAAGTTAGTCATGTCTCTTTCGAAACATGATCGCCAAAAGCGTGTATCTCATATGGCACTTAACCGAGTGAGTATAATAGTTGGAAGCATAATCAAAATTTCTACTGGGCATAAAATGGGGGATCTGTTTTCTATTGTCATGAAGTGGTAAACTGATCCCCGTCTAATTACTACTTCTTAATATAATACTATAATCCACCTCATCTTCCTAGAGCTATGGGGTGAATAACAGGACAGATTAGGTTCTATTGATTTGGTTGGCAACCAGTCTACCGCAGAAAGCAATGGCAACCTACTACGGGATAATCTTATGACCAGTCAGTCATGTCTCGAAAGAGACATGATCGCCCAAAACGTGTATCACGTATGGCACTTAACTGACTGACTGACCGACCATTCAAAATGAGCAGCACCAGCAATTGCAGTGAAAGAAAGAAAATCGTGTTTGTGTTGATTTTTCGTCTGGGTTAAATAAACGTTTAGAATCACATAAGTAATGATTACCAAGTCCAGAGGAAATTTTTTGAAATAAAACGCTAGAATATATATTTTTTTTTTTCGAAACTGGATCTTTTTGAGGCGAAATTGCAAACACAGGCTGAAGAAATAGGTTCGGAGTTGATACTGATAAATACACACAAGGGATTATATAAATTCAACCGACATTCTTTTGGGATAAAATTGGCTCCAGTCATGTTTCAACAAACTTGCAGATTGGGATTTCACAGTTAAGCAACTGGATGATATATTGATAGAAAGTATCTAAGGAAAAACATATCAAGCATATGAAAATATTTTTTTAATATGAGAGTACGGGTAAAAAAATCAATGAGGAAAAATACGAATAGTTCCTAACTAAAATCAAGTGCCTAGAAGGAAACAGACGAAAATGGTCGTCAACCAGATCCGTGATGGCAAGTACAAATAAACATATGTCTTCTCTCACAAATATTACTAGTTTACAAATTTTCCTTTGACTAACAAATTGTTATCAAATCTATGAACCTAATGCATAGAAAAAAAGAGACTCGTTGAAGAATTTGCTTTAAAAAAGCGTGTAACTGGACAGATAAGTGTCAAAAGGCGTTTGAAGAAATAAAGACAATACTAATTCCAGACTTATCTGCGATCCGAAAGCAGAAATCTCATTTGGTTCAGATGCTAGTGACTATGGTATGACAACAGTAACTCTCCACGAAGATGATGGTATCATGAAAGCCGTCGAACATACTTCGCGTTCGCTACTACCAGCAGAAAACTTCTAGAACCAGATCTAAAGAGGCGTTATCAAGAATATTTGCAGTAAAAGAATTTCAAACATTTTAACACGGAAAGCGTTTTCGTTTACAGACAGACCACAGGGGAACTTTTGGTTCGAAAAAAGGATTTCCAGACCAAAAAAAGATAAAAACATTATAAAAAGAAAGACCCCAAATGATGTCCGGATGTAATTTTATAAGAAAATATATTTTAGGATCATACAAACATAGATGAACGTGTGTCAGATCCTTATAAAATAACCCCCTAATTGTGAAAATTTCAGTTACTTTAATTTTCTAGTTACACATTCTTAAAATATTTGTGAATGTTTGAAAACGTTGGAAACACAGTTATTATAATCCCTTGACGATACTGAAAAGTTGAAACCTAGGTTGCGTAAATAACTAGTTTCCAAATGAAAAATATTCAAAAACTCTACATTATATATGTATTAAGCACTTTTTAATACAACTGTCTAATTTAATTATGACCAAAGACTGGTTAACAATAGGTTTCGGATGAGCTGTGATACAGCGAAACAGATCTGTCTGCGGATGAATATTTACGCTCTCACACCCTGATTGAGCACTCTGGAAGAATGGTAGACTTTGAAAAAACAGTAGCTACTTTAGCATCTACGCATCGCTCATTCATTAGTGAATTAGAGCACTCTGGCTATTGTCGTATGATACATCATACGCTAAAAGGCTGCCTCCTTCTACCGAGCACCTATAGCTCAGAGCTAGAATCACCGACTGACGCCAATTCGGTCGAGTTTCAATCCTGGGTTAAAAGCAATCGGATATCTAACGGTACTAATGAGCTGTGATACAGCGAAACAGATCTGTCTGTAGATGACTATATATATATATATATATATATATATATATATTATAATCGTGTCGTCCCAAGCAAGGCATTTTACTGCCACTGTTGGGCAGGAGTTACATAGGAGGAATGTTATGAGAAAGAGTGACAGGTTACAGGGGTGTCAGGAAAAGAGTAGGAGAAGGATGAGAATACTGATGAGAGAAACGTGTGAGATAGAAGATGATCGTTGACTTTACATTTGAATTCTTGAAGACTGTAGCCGTCGGGAAAGCAAGTAAACGGAAGTAAATTCCACAGGCGGGAAGTGCAAGAGAAGAAGCTGTTAGAGTTGAAATTGCAGTTACATTATATTGGTTTCACAGTAAACGTGTGGGACCAAGTTGCTAAACTTGTGGCTCGAGTAAATCCATATGTAGGGGGCACCAGCGAGCTAAGTTCATCTGAGAAGAACCCGTGAAAGTATTTGTAGAAGAGACACAGGGAACCACATTGCGCCGGTGAGAATGTATCTAGGCTGCCAAGTCGGGATCGATCAAATTACAGATTCTCCGTTGGATTTTGTCAAGGATACCTAGGTGGATAGCAGGAGCACCTGACCAGATAAGGCAGCAGTATTCAATGCACGGGCGGATGGTAGATTTGCAGGATTGTTTCAGACGGGAAAACTTCCTGGCCCTGCACAGAGAACCGACATTCTTAGCAGCGGATTTAGCTATGGACACTATATAGTCATTCCACTTGCGGTCTGTTGTGAGAGTTAACCCAAGGAGGCGAAATGTTTTACTTTCAGAGAGATTCGACTTATCCATGCTAATGGAGGGAGGAGCGATTAGCTGTGGTGGTTAATAGATAGCAGCTTGGGTTTGGAAGCATTGAAATTTGCGAGCCATTGGAGGTCCTTTCTGAGTTCGGCAGCGAGGTTTGCTTTGTCAGCCTCGGCATATTTTTGATCAAAGCGGAAGTTAAGCATAGTGTCGTCAGGGTATATACCTAGTTGGGATCTTATTACGTCGTGAAGATCGTTAATGTAGATAAGGAAAAGTGTGGTACCTAAAATATATATATATATATATATATAGTCATCCGCAGACAGATCTGTTTCGCTATATCACAGCTCATCAGTACGGGTAGACAGCCAACTGCTTTTTACCCAGGATTGAAACCCGACCGAAGTGGCGTCAGTCGGCGATTCTATCTTTGAGCTATGGCCGCTCGGTAGAAGAAGGCAGACTTTTTAGCGTGTATATTATCATTATACACGCCCCATAGCTGATAGTGTTCTCATTCATCGCTGAATGAACGATGCCTAGATGCCAGAGTAGCTACTGTTTTTCAAAGTGTACCATTCTTCCAGATTGCTCAGTCAGGGTGTGAGAGCGTAACACAAATATATTATATGACATCACAACAAATGTAGCCATTTTGTTTCGAGAGTATCCGTGTTTTATCAAGTGATGAGTTCCATTTCAAGTTGGAGGGTTTTAAAAAGTTCAAGATTGTTTTCCTCTTTCTTTTTTTCTTTCGAAATCAGGGAGGGGTTGTTTCATAGACAGAACGGACCAATCAAAACAAAGCAATCACTTATCTGAAGAGTACAAGCGCAGACACTAAAACTAATTTGTTAGGGGCCTTAACAATAATATTTGAGTAAAATAGAGATCAGCATATGTAAACGTACATATGTGGACGTGCGGATATACATATCGATTTTTGATAATCAATATTATTCACTCTACTTTTGTATTGAGCACATTTTAAGAATAGTGTTTCTGTGAATACGGAATTTTATTCCATCCATAGTACCCTATACTCGGATATATATATATATATATATATATATATATATATATATTATTTCTCACTGGTAGCACGACACAAAATTTCATGCACAACGCAATCTTCAGGTGCTGAGTAAAGACTAACAGTTACATATTTAATATTTTGTATAAATGGAGATGAATGGTATTTTAAAAATTATATCAAAGTGTAGTTCTGTCCCATTTTATCCAAGGTTTCTTGTCGACTAAGCGGTTAGTTAATCTGAGATTAGGTACACATGTGTTCTTTCAACACACACAGAGCCCAACTGTGGTATATACTGCAAGTACGCTGAAAGAGATCGCGTTATTTAACGTGGACAACTGTCTGAACAAGGGCAAGACGCACAAATTCTCGGTCACGATGACTTGTGACTCTGTGCTGGCGCAACCATCGCCCTCCAAATTCACTCACAAGGTTTGGGTCAAAGGTGCCGCACGCTGCGATCGCCTCATTCAGACCATTAACTATAATCGCCATCATGACAGATCGACCATGGTTAGATTCGAACACGGGTTATATAGTAAGAAGGCTTATGCTCTAACCATACGACACGCGCCCATATACTAAAAATCGCAGACCTAAAAGTGTCTAAAGAATTATTTTGTATTTAAAATTTTCTTTTAAATAAGAAATGACGATGTGTTAATCTTTCTCACTCAATTTTTTAAAGCTTCAAACTGATTCAGTTGACGTTTTTTTTTATTGTTTTTTGACTGCAATGGTCTGCTCAGGATTTTTTTCTTGGTATCGGCAAGTGCATTGGTAGAAAATGTAATTGTTGCAAGTCAAAGATTATGTACAAAAAAAAAAAAAAGAAAAAGAATGTACAACTAAAAGCAAAAAATGAAAATGCCGTTCAGGTTTTCTCCATTCTGTATTAAAAACGTTGAGAAAAAATGAAGAACTGGAAAATTTAAAGAAATACATTAATGTGACAAAGACTTACAGAACTATGCTAATAAAAAAATAAATAGAAACAGAAAGAAAGAAAGAAGAAAAGAAAGAAAGAAAAAAGAAAGAATAAAAGGATACACGGGTGGATTGGAAAGAAAGACATAAAAGTAACAAAGAAAGACGGAAAGAAAGTATTACAGAAAGAAAGAAAGAAAGAAAGGAAGAAAGAAAGACAGAAAAAAGGAAAGAAAGTATACACGAGAGGATTCGAAAGAAAAAGATAAAAAAACAAATAAAGACAGAAAGAAAGTATTACTGAGAGAAAGAAAAGAGAAAAACAAAGAAAGAAAGAAAGAAAGGATACACGGGAGGATTCGAAAGAAAGACATAAAATGAACAAAGAAAGACGGGAAGAAAGTATTACTGAATGAAAGAAGTAAAGAAAGAAAGAACGAAAGAAAGAAACAAAGAAACAAAGAAACAAAGAAAAAGAAACAAAGAAAAAAAAGAAACAAAGAAAGGATAGACGGGAGGATTCGAAAGAAAAACATAAAAAGAACAAAGAAAAACTGAAAGAAAGTATTACTGAAAGAAAGAAAGAAAGAAAGAAAGAAAGAAAGAAAGAAAGACGGAAAGAAAGAAAAAAGAAAGAAAGAAACAAAAAAGAAAAAGAGAGAAAGAAAGGATACACGGGAGGATGAGATATAAATGGAACAAAAACAGACGGAAAGAAAATATTACTGAAAGAAAGAAGTAAAGAAAGAAAAAAAGAAAGAAAGAAAGAAAGAATGACGGAAAGAAAGAAAAACTAAAGAAAGAAAGAAAGAAAGAAAGAAAGAAAGAAAGAATAAAGAAAGGATACACGGGAGGATTCGAAAGAAAAAAAGAAAGAGGAAAAGAAAACACCGGGAGTGGAGTTCGAGAGAAATACATAAATGTAAGAAAGAAAGAAAGAAAGAAAGAAAGAAAGAAAGAAAGAAAGAAAAAGAATGGAAGAAAAAAGAAAACACGTGGAGTCGTAAAAAGAAAGAAAGAAAGAAAGAAAGAAAGAAAAAGAATGGAAGAAAAAAGAAAACACGTGGAGTCGTAAAAAGAAAGAAAGAAAGAAAGAAAGAAAGAAAGAAAGAAAGAATACACGGTGGGGGTTCGAAAGGAAAAAAGAAACAAAGAAAGACCGAATTAAAGGAAGATTGTGAGGAAAGTAGACAGAAATAAATAAGTAAATAACGACGAATGAGAAATAAAAAATAAAACACAGACTGAAATAAAGAAAGAATAAAAGAAGGGGTGAGAAATAAATAAATCAAATCAATGAAAGAAAGAAAAAATTAAGAAACAGAGAAATTGCAAAAAGACTGAACGAAAGAAAGACTAAAAAAGAGGATAAAGAAGGGCGTTTGAAAGAAAGGAAAACAGAAAGAAATCGCAAATATAAATAAAGTTATAATTTTTGTAAAGTGCACACGAACTTTATGGACTCCCTATATTTATATATATATATATATATATATATATATATATATATATATATATATATTAATGCAGGTTTCATTGAATAATATAGACAATTTTTGTCTATTAATTTTGTGTAGGATCCGTTCATACCGTCTGATATACTTGATGGTGATGTCGTTGAAAGACAACAAAAAATCACAGTAATTGTTAATTTTTTGTTGTCTTTCAACGACATCACCATCAAGTATATCAGACGGTATAAACGGATCCTACACAAAATTAATAGACAAAAATTGTCTATATTATTCAATGAAACCTGCATTAATGAAAAAATGCTGCCAAAATACACACAATATATATATATATATAAAACAGGGAAAAAAGGAGGAGCCTCTACATCTGTACAATAGACGTGGGTGGTTTACACTCCACCCACGTCTATTGTACAGGTGCAGAGGCTCATCCCTTGTTCCCTGTTCAGGATGTAGTTTCCGGCTTTCTCTTTTCCAATCTTTTCACTTTTCTTCTTCATTTTTTTTCTCAATTGGAGTAGATAAACTAAATTATCGCCCGGTTCACACTCCACCCACGTCTATTGTACAGGTGTAGAGGCTCATCCCTTGTTCCCTGTTCAGGGTGTGGTTTCCGGCTTTCTTTTTTCCAATCTTTTCACTCTTACGTAGCCCCCTGCACATCAGTGGCGTTACCGCCTTGCTCGGGGTGATATCATTAAAATATATATATATATATATATATATATATATATATATATATTGTATGTGTGTGTATTTAGGCAGCATTTTTTCATTGATGCATGTTTAGTTAAATAATATAGACAAATTTAATTATTTTATGTAAATTTTATCTTATCGTCTGATAAGCTTAATGGCATTATCGTTGAAAGAGGAAAGAAAATCACGATCGCTTCCAGCATGCACGCACGTGTTCGCCAATCTTCCATACAAACAAAATAGTTGACTACTATTATCGTTCGTCCGCCAACTGTTCATTGCAAGCAACACAATTGTCATCTTTAATAACGGCTGATGTAAGCCGAAAGCCCAGAAAGGATTAATAAAAACATGTATCAATATTGTGATTTTCTTTCCTCTTTCAACGATAATACTATTAAGTTTATCAGACGGTATGAAAAAAAAACTTTACATAAATAAATCGACAAAACTTGTCTATATTATTGTCAATATTATTTAATGAAACATGCCTCAATATATATATATATATAACGTAGAATATTTGGTATTTAAGTCAGGCAAATTCCGATAGAGACGAACTCAAAAGAACTCAATGTTAAAATTTAACAGTGTAACATAATCTAGAAATTTTTTAGATATTTTTTAAGATTGCTTTTAATATTTTATTTATAAGTTTCTTATATAATTTTTGATTTATTGTTTTAATTATTTTTACTATATTTATAATATAATACTACTAGTGGTTATTTTTTAATTTGTATTAAAAAGTTAGATTTATAGTTTATTTTTTACCATAAATTATATTTAAAACTAAACGTTAATGTTAAATTTCCATGCCATGTTTTCCTAAGAAAGCAGATAAATTGCAATAGACGCTGGCGTCGATCTAAGAAGTTAACTTTAACTTCCTTTCTCTTTCTACTGTTCGTTCTCCTTCCCTTTCTTTTCTTTTTTTCCCTCTTCTTTCCGTTTATCAATTTTCTATATTTTTCTTTTTCTTTCTCTCGTTGTTTTTTTTTTTTTGAATGAGGGAGGAAAGTTTTTTGTAGATTAGAGTTAACTGTTTATTCGCGATATAGGCACGTGAGTTTCTGTGCAAATTTTTTTTTTCCGGATTATTTTGAATATTAACTGTTGTATCTTTTGGGTCCGACGAGCAGCTTTTTTTTTCTTGCTGCGAAATACGTATTATCCATGAAATTGTAGAATATCTAAAATGTTTTCTAGAGTATATATATACATATATATATGTATATATATACTCTAGAAAACATTTTAGCGTAATGTTAAAGAACTGGTAGATTAAAAACTCTCTCACACCTTGATTGAGCACTCTGGAAGAATGGTAGACTTTGAAAAACAGTAGCGACTCTGGCATCTATGCATCGTTCATTCAGCAATGAATTAGAACACTCTCAGCTATTGGGCGAGTATAATGATAATATACATGCTAAAAGTCTCCCACCTTCTAACGAATAGGTAGAATCGCCGACTGACGCCAATTCGGTCTGATTTCAATCCTGAGTTAAAAGCACTCGGAGTCTAACCGTACTGATGAGTTGTGATACAGCGAAACAGATCTGTCTGCGGATGACTATATATATGTATATATAGAGAGAATGTTCGGTTTATATATATATATATTTGTTCCGGATTAATTTGAATATTAAATGTTGTATCCCCAAAACTGTAAAACTGAAAGCAGTACCCCCCCATATATATATATATATATATATATATATATATATAGGGGCTTTCATTCACTTCAAGTTTATAAGACTGCCGTTTTCTCTGTCCAGTCTCTCTCTCTCTCTCTCTCTCTCTCTCTCACTCTCTCTCTCTCTCTCTATATATATATATATATATATATATATATATATATATATAAACCGAACATTATCAATCTATATACATATATATAGTCATATATATATATATATATATATATATATATAGGTGGGGTTACTGCTTTCATTCACTTCAAGTTTATAAGAATGCCTCCTTCCACCGAACGCCCCGTGGCCCAGGGGTAGTGTCGGCGACTGACGCCAAAATCGGTCGGGTTTCGGGCCTGGGTTGTGTAGCAATCGGTATCTGACCGTACTGATGAGCTGTGATACAGCGAAACAGATCTGTCTGCGGATGACAATAATATATATATGTTGATTCTTCGAGAGGCATTAGTCTTTTGCAGATTATTTAAAACTGTAACATATTTATATCTTTTAAGAATATTTTTAAAGGTAGAATTTCTTAATACAGGCTTTACTAATTAACTCATAGCAGGGATAAAGAAGTGGGTTCAAATCTTTCGTAACGGTATTTGCGCGTATGTGAAGATAACCAACCCGACTGGAATTGAAATTCGGTTGACTGGTTTCTCATTCCGAGTCATTATCTTTCGACTTCAAGTGGAATCATTACATTTAGTCAATAGCTAAATCCACTGCTAAGAAGATTGGGTCACTGTGTCGGGCCAGGAAGTTTTTTCTGTCTGAATCCATCTTGCACCTATACAAGATAACCAACCCGACTGGAATTGAAATTCGGTTGACTGGTTTCTCATTCCGATTCAAGTGGAATCATTACATTTAGTCAATAGCTAAATCCACTGCTAAGAAGATTGGGTCACTGTGTCGGGCCAAGAAGTTTTTTCTGCCTGAATCCATCTTGCACCTATACAAGATAATCAACCCAACTGGAATTGAAATTCGGCTGACTGGTTTCTCATTCCGAGTCATTATCTTTCGACTTCAAGTGGAATCATTACATTTAGTCAATAGCTAAATCCACTGCTAAGAAGATTGGGTCACAGTGTCGGGCCAGGAAGTTTTTTCTGCCTGAATCCATCTTGCACCTATACAAGATAACCAACCCGACTGGAATTGAAATTCGGTTGACTGGTTTCTCATTCCGAGTCATTATCTTTCGACTTCAAGTGGAATCATTACATTTAGTCAATAGCTAAATCCACTGCTAAGAAGATTGGGTCACTGTGTCGGGCCAGGAAGTTTTTTCTGCCTGAATCCATCTTGCACCTATACAAGATAATCAACCCGACTGGAATTCAAATTCGGCTGACTGGTTTCTCATTCCGAGTCATTATCTTTCGACTTCAAGTGGAATCATTACATTTAGTCAATAGCTAAATCCACTGCTAAGAAGATTGGGTCACAGTGTCGGGCCAGGAAGTTTTTCTGCCTGAATCCATCTTGCACCTATACAAGATAACCAACCCGACTGGAATTGAAATTCGGTTGACTGGTTTCTCATTCCGAGTCATTATCTTTCGACTTCAAGTGGAATCATTACATTTAGTCAATAGCTAAATCCACTGCTAAGAAGATTGGGTCACAGTGTCGGGCCAGGAAGTTTTTTCTGCCTGAATCCATCTTGCACCTATACAAGATAACCAACCCGACTGGAATTGAAATTCGGTTGACTGGTTTCTCATTCCGAGTCATTATCTTTCGACTTCAAGTGGAATCATTACATTTAGTCAATAGCTAAATCCACTGCTAAGAAGATTGGGTCACTGTGTCGGGCCAGGAAGTTTTTTCTGCCTGAATCCATCTTGCACCTATACAAACCAACCATCCGTCCATGCATAAAATACTGCTGTCACATCTGGTCAGGCGCTCCTGCTGTTCATCTCAGTGTTGTCGACAGGCTCCAACGGAGAATCTCTAATGTGATAGGTCCCAACTTAGCAACTCGACTACAGCCACTTTCTCACCGGCGGGATGTGGCTTCCCTCTGTCTCTTCTACAAATATTTTCATAGCTTCTGCTCTGACGAACTGAAGTCACCGGTATCCCCACCACAAGAATTTACTCGTGCAGCCAAACTGGCAAGAAGATCCAACCCTTTTACAGTTAGATCAGCCAAATGCAGCCACCACTTCTACTCCATCAGCTTCTTTTTTCGCACTTCCCGCCTGTGGATTATTGAAGCAAGTTTAAACCAAAGGGAATAATAAAATGATAAAAGAAAAGGTAGAATTGTAAGGAAGAATAAAAGAAATACGATAAAAAGCAAAAAAAAAAACAAAAACAAAAGAGAGACAGATAAACTGAATGGATGAAAAAAAGAAAGAAAGAAAGAAGGAGGCAGAGCAATAGAAAGAAAGAAAGAAAGAAAGAAATAGGAAAAAAGAACAAAACAAAAGAAAGATTGAACAGATGAAAACAGAAAGAAAGAAGGAAAGAGAAAAACAGAAAGAAAGAAAAAAGAATGAAAGAATGAAAGAAATATAAAAAAAAGAAAGACAGATAAACTGAATGGATAAAAGAAAGAAAGAAAGAAAGAAAGAAAGAAAGAGACAGAACAAAAAAAAGAAAGAAAGAATGAAATACGAAAAAAAGAACAAAAGAAAGACAGATAATTTGAATGGATGAAAAAAAAAAGAAATAAAGAAGAAAAATGAGTAATAGAAAGAAAGAAAGAAAGAAAGAAAGAAAGAAAGAATGAAAGAAATACGAAAAAAGAACAAAACAAAAGAAAGACAGATAAAGTGAATGGATAAAAAAGAAAGAAAGAAGGAATCAGAGCAATAAAAAGAAAGAAAGAAAGAAAGAAAGAAAAACAGATAAACTGAATGGATGAAAAAAGAAAGTAAGAATGAAACAGAGCAAAAGAAAAAAAGAATGAAAAAAGAAAGAAAGAAAGAATGAATGAATGAATGAATGAAAAAATACGAAAAAAAGAACAAAATAAAAAACAGATAAATTGAATGAACGAAAAAAGGAAAAAAGAAGGAAACCGAGCAATTGAATGAAAGAAAGAAAGAAAGAAAGAAATACGAAAAAAAGAACAAAACAAAAGAAAGGAAGATAAACAGAATGGATGAAAAAAAGAAAGAAGGAAACAGAGAAAACAAGAAAGAAACAAAGAAACAAAGAAACAAAGAAGAAAGAAAGAACGTAAGAAAGAAGGAAAGAAAGAAAGAAATAATGAATAAATGAAAGAAATATGAAAAAGAACAAAACAAAAAAAAAAGACCGATAAACTGAATGCAAGCAAAGGGAAAGAAAGAAGGCTACAGAGCAATAGAAAGAAAGAAAGAAAGAAAGAAAGAAAGAAAGAAAGAAAAATAGAGATATAGAGTGAAAAGATGAAATGAAGGGAACAACGTATACAAGAAGAACATTCCAAAATGAAGAAAGAGTATGCGAACGAATAAAATGAAGAAAGAGAAATGAAATATAAAATAAAAAGAATAAGAGAGGAACAAAGAAAGAACGTAGGAAACAAATAAGAAATAAAAAGGAGGGACTAAAATGAAAAAAACGAAAAATATTGTTTGAAAGAAAGAAAGAACAAAATGAAAGAAAAATGGATCAACGACAATTTTTTTTAAAGTATTAATGAAAATGAAACATAGAAAGAAAACTCATAGAGAAATGAAAATAACGAAGAATGAAGAGTTTGAGTTTGAGTTTGAGGTTTGTTTAACGGCATATCAATACCTGTGTGGGTTATTTAATCCCAAAAAGGTGGGGTTTTAAGTTCCTTTGTAACGTTTGGCTATAGTGAGAAAGTTGATTTAGTCAGATTTTGAAGAAAAACTTTTATATTTTATTTTAGAAAACTGAAGATGTCTACTAGTTTTGTATTAAAAATGTGTTGCTGGTAATAGTTTTTTTCCTTCAATATTTTTCTATTAAAGTCCATTTTTATACTTTCATATTGTTTTGACTCCAATTCGGGAATTAACTATTTGCTCATAGCTGGGACCCTAACAGGTGCTACTACTTCGGATCTGGTGGACCTGGGAACAACAGCCAGTAAGAGATGGTTCCATGCTCCTCACAACCTCCGACTCAGAGGTCTTGCTGCCAGATGCAGTTTACTGTCATACCCAGGACCTATAAAAAAGTGAATCATTTTTACAAATATCTTTGATAAAATCGACACAGTTTCGTTTTTCTGGGGTATTCGGCAAAATGAAATTCAGATATTTTTCATGTTGCGCGAGGTACAATTTTTGTAAAATAAAACGTACCTTCTTTTCATAATACCATTCTTGACGTTCTTTTCTGAAAATGGCTAGCTAGCTTCTGAAGGTGGGGTTTTAAGGTATTTTTTAATGTTTGGGTATAAAGAGAAGGTTGGTTTAGTCAGATTTTAATGACATTTGTTTATTCTTTTTTATTTTAGAAAACTGAAAATGTCTTCTAATTTTGTAATAAAAAATGTTGTGCTGAAAATAAATTTTTTCCTTCAAAAATGTCTTATGGCAATATTTTTTTCTTAAAAAATATATTGTTGATGATATTTTTCCTTCAAAAATGTATATTTTTTTGTAAAAGTTTATTTTTATGTATATATTTCTGTAAAAGTCTGTTTTTATACATTCATAATGTTTTGACCCCAGTTTAAGGGTCAACTATTTGCCTATAGCTGGGATCCTAACAGGTGCTACCACTCGGGGTTGCAATTAAGAGGCGGTTCTATTCTTCCTACAACCTTTCAATCAGGGTTCTTGCTGCCGGATGCAGTTTACCGTCATGCCCAGGACCAGAAAAATGAAGAACCGAAAAAGAATGAGACACGATTTTAATCTTCTTTTATTGGCCGTGTCCATTTAGGACATAAACGATCATGCCCCTCCATATCCACCTGCTCCCTGTAGCTCATTTTTTGTTTTGTTTTGCCATCCATTTACTCAAGAGGTTGCAATTTGGCTGAAGTGTTTCGAGGCAATGGCTAGGATAAAAGAATGGAAGGGACAAAGTACAGCCGTGGTTTTCAAAAATGGCAGAGGAATATTGGCCCATGCTGACCAATTAATGTGGTGTCAAAACCATAAAGGCTCGGAGACGGAAGATGCTAAAGAATTAAATGAGGAAACACAAGAACAGAATAATAGTTCTACAAATACTTTCACGGCTTCTGCTCCGATGAATTTAGCTCACTGGTGCCCCCTATGTATAAATTTACTATTAATTTACTTTAATGATTTAGTGCAGTAATTCTCAGCTCATTTGGTATGCTATCTGCTGTTTTTCATATCCTGTGAATGCTGAATTTTCCAAACCCTCTTTCCTTATTATACACACTAAAAATTTTACCTACCTATGTCTGTTAAAAGTGCTTTTTTTCTTTCTAATTTCTCTAATATAAATTATATCAATATTTACCTATAGACCTGTAACAATATTATGGAACATTACAATACACACAGACAGAAAAATAAAAGCTAATAACCCAGGCATCGTGATCAAAGAAAATAAGAACAGAATGTGATTTCTCATTGACCTGCCAGTCCCTGTAGATGGAAATAAAGCTCTAACAAACTGGTATGAACATCACCCAGACCCGGTTACAGACATAGGACCTGTAACAATATTATGAGACTTTACAATACACACAGGCAGAACAATCACTGACCACAAGAACAAAATGTGCCTTGTTATTGACATGGCATTCTCTGAAGACTGTAATGTATTTTTAAAAATACTCAAAAATGCAAAAGTTTTAAGGTTTAAGTTTTTTAATCAATAATTCCAGTCATAATTGGAGCCTTCAGATTGATTGGAAAGTGCTCCAATAGACTAATTGTGATTTCTGCTCGGACATACCTTAATGAAATACAAAAACTTGTACTCACATATACATTATGCATGGCTTTATCCATGTAAAATGTGTGCGATCTTCGTTTTTTCTTGTTTTTTATTTACAAAAATGATCAGTGAAAAAGGGATGAAGCCATTTCTGGACTTTTGTAAAAGAAGAAGTAAATATTGATTGAAAATTCTTTTAAAATGTAAAAGGATTTTGTCCCGAATCAACCTAAAACGGGGTTTTAAAATGAGAATATAAGCTGGCGTAATATAGTCAAGTTCTTTTCTCCATTCACTCAACAAATTATTTGCTCTTGTGCCATACTTAGAAAAAACAGAGAAAATATAAAAGTTGAAACAAAGAATCAAAGAGAGAATCGAGTATAATCGAATAGAAGTTGGTGAGATGAAACAAAAGCGGAGACGGCGCGAGAAAGGCCGGACATAATTGCCGGCGCATGCGCAAACATGTCTACCAAAAGAAGAGATGAGGAAACATGACGAGGCGTTCAGCGGGAAAAATCGCCAGGATACCAAACGCATTTTACATTTTGATAAAAGAAAATAAATGGATAAAATTGGGATAAAAAAATGTAAATAAATAAGTGAGTCACTCAGACAGAATCGACGCAAAATAAAATGAAATCAAAGTAAATGTCGAAAAGTCATTGAATATGGCAAAAAAGCAAATAAATAACAAAAACAAAAAAAAAGAAATGAAACAAAAGTAAGGAGTAAGTGAGTCAAGACAGCGATAGAAAAATCGAGAAAGGAAACGAGAAAGAGAATAACTTTTGCAAGACGTCGCAGGTAGCTTTTATTATATTTGCGAAACTTTCACTTTTGAATCTATCTATCTATCTATCTATCTATCTATCTATCTATCTATCTATCTATCTATCTATCTAATTGGTCATATCTATCTATCTATCTATCTATCTATCTATCTATCTATCTATCTATTCATATCTATCTATCTATCTATCTATCTATCTATCTATCTATCTATCTATCTATCTATCTAATTGGTCATATCTATCTATCTATCTATCTATCTATCTATCTATCTATATATCTATCTATCTATCTCATTCTCTTTATATCTATCTATTTATCTCATTCTCTTTATATCTATCTATCTATCTATCTATCTATCTATCTATCTATCTATCTATCTCTTCATATTTCAGTCTGTTCAATCTTTATCTCAGTCTGTTCTGATCTATCTATCTATCTATCTATCTATCTATCTATCTATTCTCTTTCTATCTATCTATTCTATCTATCTATCTATCTATCTATCTATCTATCTATCTATCTATCTATTTCAGTCTCTTCATATTTATCTCAGTCTGTTCGAATCTATCTATCTATCTATCTATCTATCTATCTATCTATCTATCTATCTATTTCAGTCTCTTCATATTTATCTCAGTCTGTTCGAATCTATCTATCTATCTATCTATCTATCTATCTATCTATCTATCTATCTATCTATCTATTTAAAACTTCAATGTTTATCTATCAATTTAAAACTTCAATGTCTATCTATCAATTTCAAACTTCAATGTCTGTCTATCCATCAATTAATACTTATATGTCTGTCTCTCAATTTCAAACTTCAATATCTGTCTAGCAATCAATTATTACTTATATGTCTGTCTGTCAATTTAAAACTTCAATGTCTGTCTATCTATCAATTTAAAACTTCAATGTCTGTCTGTCTGTCTATCAATTTAAAACTTCAATGTTTATCTATCTATCTATCAATTTAAAATTTCAATGTCTGTCTATCTATTAATTTAAAACTTCAATGTCAGTCTATCTATCAATTCATCAATGGAAAATTCGTCTGTCTATCGATCATTTTAAAACCTCAATGTCTATCCATTTATCTATTTACATTTTCAGTATCTATCTATCTATCTATCTATCTATCTATCTATCTATCTATCTATCTATCTATCTATCTTAATTTGGGAGGCTCCTATCTGTAAAAATCCGAATATATAGAATAAAGGATTGGATATCGTTTGAATGTTTAGCATACGAATAAATATAGAGTGAAGAGTGTCAACTAACGTTTCATCTGTGAGAAAGGGCTGTTTATATATATATATATATATATATATATATATATATATATATATTATAGCTTAGAACATATACCAATTATAATTTACTACAAAAGTTTTTTGTAGTAAATTATAATTTACTACAAAATTTGTACATGTTCTAAACTATAATTTATAATAAATATTCATAGCTCTATTTCTATACTGAGCACTGTTTAAATTAATGTTTTGAACGTTGTTAATATTTTCTTCGTTTTTATTCACTTATATATATATATATATATATATATATATATATATATATATATATATGTTAGCACCTATATATCTTTGTCACTCTGTCTTGATCGTTGTCTCTATTTCTCTTTGTAAACTTTTATGTAGATACTTATATTTGCGTTGATGTTTTTCTTCTTTTTAGTTCTATCTCCCCAAGCAAGGCAACAAAGCTATTGAGACGTAAGAGGTTACTGAGTGTTAGGTTACTGAGTGTTAGGTTAATGAGTGTTAGGTTACTAAGAGTTAGCTAACAATAAAAGACAATAAAAGAGGAACAAAAGACAAAAATCCAGTATTGGCATTGCATTTACACTTCTGAAGCTCAAAGTTGACTTGGAAGAAAGAAGTCTTAAGAGAGTTCCACAAGAAGGCCGATAAAAGAAACTGTTAGCATAGAACTTACGGTTAGATCTATCCATTTTAAACGAAAATGATGAGATCTAAAAAGGAAAGTGATTATTTCTTTTGCATCAAAAACAAAAACGTGATACAAGGCCAGAAGGAGGATTAGAAAGGCTGCTCCTTTTTGTATTAAGTAAACTTAGTATTGTGGGGACCTACCCACAAATGGACTCCTCCACACCTCCACAATTATAATTGTTATGGGGAAACACACCTATTCCTCAGATAATGGACTCTTCCTCCTATATTAATAAGAGTTAACGGGAAGTTAACGGGAAAAGTTCTTAGGCATTCGCCTGACTGCTCTATGACACTGTCAGCCCTCTGCCTTCGGGTAGAGGGCGCTCTCTGCTTCCGAGCAGAGAGCACAAACCCAGTCGTGGTTCTGCCGAAGGGTAGATCCACGACTGGGGGAAAATAGACAGATATTTTTTGGCCCGGCTATATGGCCGGGAATAACCACTATAAAATGACCATGTGTCACATCTGGCCTTGCGTGGGATGGCTAGTAAATACAGAAGGTTCTCAGGCATTCGCCTGATTGCTTTATGGCACTGTCAGCTCTCTGCTTCCGAGCAGAGAGCACAAACCCAGTCGTGGTTCCGCCGAAGGGTAGAATCACGACTGGGGAATAATAGACAGAGATTTTTTGGCCCAGCTATATGGCCGGGAAAACCCACTATAAAATGACCATGTGTCACATCTGGCCTTGTGTGGGATGGCTAGTAAATACAGAAGGCTCTCAGGCATTCGCCTGATTGCTCTATGGCACTGTCAGCTCTCTGCTTCCGAGCAGAGAGCACAAACCCAGTCGTGGTTCCGCCGAAGGGTAGAATCACGACTGGGGAATAATAGACAGAGATTTTTTGGCCCAGCTATATGGCCGGGAATACCCACTATAAAATGACCATGTGTCAGATCTGGCCTTGTGTGGGATGGCTAGTAAATACAGAAGGCTCTCAGGCATTCGCCTGATTGCTCTATGGCATTGTCAGCTCTCTGCTTCCGAGCAGAGAGCACAAACCCAGTCGTGGTTCCGCCGAAGGGTAGAATCACGACTGGGGGAAAATAGACAGATATTTTTTGGCCCGGCTATATGGCCGGGAATACCCACTATAAAATGACCATGTGTCACATCTGGCCTTGCGTGGGATGGCTAGTAAATACAAAAGGTTCTCAGGCATTCGCCTGATTGCTCTATGGCACTGTCAGCTCTCTGCTTCCGAGCAGAGAGCACAAACCCAGTCGTGGTTCCGCCGAAGGGTAGAATCACGACTGGGGAATAATAGACAGAGATTTTTTGGCCCAGCTATATGGCCGGGAATACCCACTATAAAATGACCATGTGTCACATCTGGCCTTGTGTGGGATGGCTATTAAATACAGAAGGCTCTCAGGCATTCGCCTGATTGCTCTATGGCACTGTCAGCTCTGTGCTTCCGAGCAGAGAGCACAAACCCAGTCGTGGTTCCGCCGAAGGGTAGAATCACGACTGGGGGAAAATAGACAGATATTTTTTAGCCCGGCTATATGGCCGGGAATACACACTATAAAATGACCATGTGTCCCATCTGGCCTTGCGTGGGATGGCTAGTAAATACAGAAGGCTCTCAGGCATTCGCCTGATTGCTCTATGGCACTGTCAGCTCTCTGCTTCCGAGCAGAGAGCACAAACCCAGTCGTGGTTCCGCCGAAGGGTAGAATCACGACTGGGGGAAAATAGACAGAGATTTTTTGGCCCGGCTATATGGCCGGGAATACCCACGATAAAATGACCATGTGTCACATCTGGCCTTGTGTGGGAAGGCTAGTAAATACAGAAGGCTCTCAGACATTCGCCTGATTGCTCTATGGCACTGTCAGCTCTCTGCTTCCGAGCAGAGAGCACAAACCCAGTCGTGGTTCCGCCGAAGAGTAGAATCAGGACTGGGGAATAATAGACAGAGATTTTTTGGCCCAGCTATATGGCCGGGAATACCCACTATAAAATGACCATGTGTCACATCTGGCCTTGTGTGGGATGGCTAGTAAATACAGAAGGCTCTCAGACATTCGCCTGATTGCTCTATGGCACTGTCAGCTCTCTGCTTCCGAGCAGAGAGCACAAACCCAGTCGTGGTTCGCCGAAGGGTAGAATCACGACTGGGGGAAAATAGACAGATATTTTTTGGCCCGGCTATATGGCCGGGAATACCCACTATAAAATGACCATGTGTCACATGTGGCCTTGCGTGGGATGGCTAGTAAATGCAAAAGGTTCTCAGGCATTCGCCTGATTGCTCTATGGCACTGTCAGCTCTCTGCTTCCGAGCAGAAAGCACAAACCCAGTCGTGGTTCCGCCGAAGGGTAGAATCACGACTGGGGGAAAATAGACAGATATTTTTTGGCCCAGCTATATGGCCGGGAATACCCACTATAAAATGACCATGTGTCACATCTGGCCTTGTGTGGGATGGCTTGTAAATACAGAAGGCTCTCAGGCATTCGCCTGATTGCTCTATGGCACTGTCAGCTCTCTGCTTCCGAGCAGAGAGACAAACAAACCCAGTCGTAGTTTCGCCGAAGGGTAGAATCACGACTGGGGGAAAATAGACAGATATTTTTTGGCCCGGCTATATGGCCGGGAATACCCACTGTAAAATGACCATGTGTCACATCTGGCCTTGCGTGGGATGGCTAGTAAATACAGAAGGCTCTCAGGCATTCGCCTGATTGCTCTATGGCACTGTCAGCTCTCTGCTTCCGAGCAGAGAGCACAAACCCAGTCGTGGTTCCGCCGAAGGGTAGAATCACGACTGGGGGAAAATAGACAGATATTTTTTGGCCCGGCTATATGGCCGGGAATACCCACTCTAAAATGACCATGTGTCACATCTGGCCTTGCGTGGGATGGCTAGTAAATGCAAAAGGCTCTCAGGCATTCGCCTGATTGCTCTATGGCACTGTCAGCTCTCTGCTTTCGAGCAGAGAGCACAAACACAGTCGTGGTTCTGCCGAAGGGTAGATGCACGACTGGGGAAAAATAGACAGAGATTTTTTGGCCCGGCTATATGGCCGGGAATACCCACGATAAAATGACCATGTGTCACATCTGGCCTTGTGTGGGAAGGCTAGTAAATACAGAAGGCTCTCAGGCATTCGCGTGATTGCTCTATGCAGTTGTCAGCTCTCTGCTTCCGAGCAGAGAGCACAAACCCAGTCGGTTCCGCCGAAGGGTAGAATCAGACTGGGGAATAATAGACAGAGATTTTTTGGCCCAGCTATATGGCCGGGAATACCCACTATAAAATGACCATGTGTCACATCTGGCCTTTGTGTGGGATGGCTAGTAAATACAGAAGGTTCTCAGGCATTCGCCTGATTGCTCTATGGCATTCTCGTCAGCTCTCTGCTTCCGAGCAGAGAGCAATAAAACCCAATGTGGTTCCGCCGAAGGGTAGAATCACGACTGGGGAATAATAGACAGATTTTTGGCCCAGCTATATGGCCGGGAATACCACTATAAAATGACCATGTGTCACATCTGGCCTTGTGTGGGATGGCTAGTAAATACAGAAGGCTCAGGCATCTGCCTGATTGCTCTATGGCATTGTCAGCTCTCTGCTTCCGAGCAGAGAGCACAAAAACCCAGTCGTTCCGCCGAAGGGTAGAATCACGACTGGGGGAAAATAGACAGATATTTTTTGGCCCGGCTATATGGCCGGGAATACCCACTATAAAATGACCATGTGTCACATCTGGCCTTGCGTGGGATGGCTAGTAAATACAAAAGGTTCTCAGGCATTCGCCTGATTGCTCTATGGCATTGTCAGCTCTCTGCTTCCGAGCAGAGAGAGTACAAACCCAGTCGTGGTTCGCCGAAGTGGGTAGATTCACGACTGGGGAATAATAGACAGAGATTTTTTGGCCCAGCTATATGGCCGGGAATACCCACTATAAAATGACCATGTGTCACATCTGGCCTTGTGTGGGATGGCTAGTAAATACAGAAGGCTCTCAGGCATTCGCCTGATTGCTCTATGGCACTGTCAGCTCTCTGCTTCCGAGCAGAGTATTGAAACCCAGTCGTGGTTCCGCCGAAGGGTAGAATCACGACTGGGGAATAATAGACAGAGATTTTTTGGCCCAGCTATATGGCCGGGAATACCCACTATAAAATGACCATGTGTCACATCTGGCCTTGTGTGGGATGGCTATTAAATACAGAAGGCTCTCGGTGCATTCGCCTGATTGCTCTATGGCACTGTCAGCTCTCTGCTTCCGAGCAGAGAGCACAAACCTGTCGTGGTTCCGCCGAAGGGTAGAATCACGACTGGGGAATAATAGACAGAGTTATTTTTTGGCCCGGCTATATGGCCGGGAATACCCACTATAAAATGACCATGTGTCATATCTGGCCTTGCGTGGGATGGCTAGTAAATACAAAAGGCTCTCAGGCATTCGCCTGATTGCTCTATGGCATTGTCAGCTCTCTGCTTCCGGAGCAGAGAGCACAAACGCAGTCGTGGTTCCGCCGAAGGGTAGAATCACGACTGGGGGAAAATAGACAGATATTTTTTGGCCCGGCTATAAGGGCCGGGAATACCCACTCATAAAATGACCAGCGTCACATCTGGCCTTGCGTGGGATGGCTAGTAGTCATTAAAAAGGCTCTCAGGCATTCGCCTGACTTTCCATGGCACTGTCAGCTCTGTGCTTCCGAGCAGAGAGCACAAACCCAGTCGTGGTTCCGCCGAAGGGTAGAATCACGTATTCGGGGAAAAATAGACAGGAGATTTTTTTGCCCGGCTATATGGCCGGGAATACCCACAATAAAATGACCATGTGTCACATCTGGCCTTGCGTGGGAAGGCTAGTAAATACAAAGGCTCTCAGGCATCTGCCTGACTGCTCTATGGCACTGTCAGCTCTCTGCTTCCGAGCAGAGAGCACAAACCCAGTCGTGGTTCCGCCGAAGGGTAGATCCGACTGGGGAAAAATAGACAGAGATTTTTTGGCCCAGCTATATGGCCGGGAATGCCCACGATAAATTGACCATGTGTCACATCTGGCCTCGCGTGGGAAGCCTAGTAAATACAGAAGGCTCTCAGGCATTCGCCTGACTGCTCCATGGCGCTGTCAGCTCTCTGCTTCCGAGCAGAGAGCACAAGCCCAGTCGTGGTTCCGCCGAAGGGTAGATCCACGACTGGGGAAAATAGACAGAGATTTTTTGGCCCGGCTATATGGCCGGGAATAACTCCACTATAAAATGACTATGTGTCACATCTGGCCTTGCGTGGAAAGGCTAATAAATACAAAAGTTCTCAGGCATTCGCCTGACTGCTCTATGACACTGTGAGCCCCCTGCCTTTCGGGTAGGCGCTCTCTGCTTCCGAGTAGAGAGCACAAACCCAGTCGTGGTTCCGCCGAAGGGTAGAATCACGACTGGGGAAAAATAGACAGAGATTTTTGGCCCGGCTATTTGGCCGGGAATACCCACTATAAAATGACCATATGTCACATTTGGCCTTGCGTGGGAAGGCTAGTAAATACTAAAAGCTCTTAGGCATTCGCCTGACTGCTCTATGGCGCTGTCAGCTCTCTGCTTCCGAGCAGAGAGCACAAACCCAGTCGTGGTTCCGCCGAAGGGTAGATCCACGACTGGGGAAAAATAGACAGAGATTTTTTGGCCCAGCTATATGGCCGGGAATGCCCACGATAAAATGACCATGTGTCACATCTGGCCTCGCGTGGGAAGGCTAGTAAATACAGAAGGCTCTCAGGCATTCGCCTGACTGCTCTATGGCGCTGTCAGCTCTCTGCTTCCGAGCAGAGAGCACAAACCCAGTCGTGGTTCCGCCGAAGGGCAGATCCACGACTGGGGAAAAATAGACAGAGATTTTTTGGCCCAGCTATATGGCCGGGAATGCCCACGATAAAATGACCATGTGTCACATCTGGCCTCGCGTGGGAAGGCTAGTAAATACAGAAGGCTCTCAGGCATTCGCCTGACTGCTCTATGGCACTGTCAGCTCTCTGCTTCCGAGCAGAGAGCACAAACCCAGTCGTGGTTTCGCCGAAGGGTAGATCCACGACTGGGGAAAAATAGACAGAGATTTTTTGGCCCGGCTATATGGCCTGGAATACCCACTATAAAATGACCATGTGTCACATCTGGCCTTGCGTGGGAAGGCTAATCAATACAAAAGCTCTCAGGCATTCGCCTGACTGGTCTATGACACTGTCAGCCCTCTGCCTTCGGGTAGAGGGCGCTCTCTGCTTCCGAGTAGAGAGCACAAACCCAGTCGTGGTTCCGCCGAAGGGTAGAATCACGACTGGGGAAAAATAGACAGAGATTTTTGGCCCGGCTATATGGCCGGGAATACCCACTATAAAATGACCATGTGTCACATTTGGCCTTGCGTGGGAAGGCTAGTAAATACAAAAAGCTCTTAGGCTTTCGCCTGACTGCTCTATGGCACTGTCAGCTCTCTGCTTCCAAGCAGAGAGCACAAACCCAGTCGAGGTTCCGCTGAAGGGTAGGTCCACGACTGGGGAAAGATAGACAGAGATTTTTTGGCCCGGCTATATGGCCGGGAATACCCACAATAAAATGACCATGTGTCACATCCGGCCTTGCGTGGGAAGGCTAGTAAATACAAAAGTTCTTAGAAGTGGTTGTGAAGTTCATAAAAGTTCTTTAGAGTTCTATTGGAGTTCAGTAGAACTACTAGGCAGTTGATATTAGTCGGCAGTTAGTCGAATACTAAGGAGCCAGCTTTCAAGTTCCTAACATTTTGGGTACGTTAAGTTGATTAGCAACCGACATAGCACGATTATAACCTTCAGTGCAAAGACTACTCCACAACAACAATATGGCTACCAACTCTGAGTGAGGAGTCACTGAGTTGTAGCCACAGAGTGAGTGAATGAGTGAGTCAGGACTCCCTCGAGAGAAATTACTCTCCTGTCCACATTTACCTTTGACCAACGTTTCTCGAGAATATACTATTCAACCATATATCCGACTCCGTGTTATCTTTCCATGGCCCTTCGGTCATAAAACTCAGTCAGTCAGTTAAGTGCCATACGTGAAACACGCATAGGCGATCATGTCTCGAAAGAGACATGACTGACTGGGCAGAAAATTATCCCGCAGTCGGTTGCCATTGCTTTCTGCAGTAGACTGGTTGCCAACAAAATCTATAGAACCTAATCTGTCCTGCTATTCACCCCATAGCTCTAGGAAGATGAGGTTGGTTATATTATTATATTAATGAGTAGTAATTAGACGGGGATCAGTTTACCACTTCATGACAATAGAAAACAGACCCCCACTTTATGCCCTGTTGAAAATTTGATTATTCTTCCAACTATCATATTCAGTCTGTTAAGTGCCATACGTGATACACGCTTGGGCGATCATGTCTCGAAAGAGACATGACTGACTGGGCAGAAGATTATCCCGCAGTAGGTTGCCATTGCTTTCTGCGGTAGACTGGTTGCCGACCAAGGCTATAGAACCCAATCTGTCCTGTTATTTAACCCATAACTAGAGGAGGAAGAGATGTATTATATTATTAAGTAGTAATTAATGGGGGATCAGTTTATTATTCATAACAATATAAAACCGATCCCCCGCTTTATGTGCAGTGGAAGCTTCAATCATGTTTTCAACTCTTATAGTCAGTCAGTTAAGTGCCATACGTGAAACACGGTTCGGGCGATCATGTCTCGAAAGAGACATGACTGACTGGGCAGAGGCTTATCCCGCAGTATGTTGCCATTGCTTCCTGCGCTAGACTGGTTGCCGACCAAGGCTATAGAACCCAATCTGTCCTGTTATTTAACCCATAACTGGAAGGAAGAGACGGATTAATACCTTTCCTAAGGGTATTTGCGCGTAAGTGAATGCAATGAATTCAACTGGAATTCGAACTCTCCCCACCCACGATTTCTCGTTCCGATCCGATATCCACTGCACCACAACGCCAGCCAAAATTGCTACCCGAACTAGCCACAGTTTTTCTTTACACAAAACAGCGCATTTGCACTTACCATTCTAAGTCCACCATAATATCTCAGAACCTCTATGAAGTCGGAACTTGAACGTATATATAAAATTCTTGTCTGTGGTGGGGAATAAAACAAAAATTTAAATGCATAAATTGTAATTTGTATTTACAACAAACTATTTACAAGAAACCAAATAAAATAATATTAGTAATTCTCCCAACCATTTCTTTTATTCTGGTAGAAACATCATCGAAATTAATGCGAAACTTATGTAAGTCATCACTCAATAAGTCCCGGTCCTGACATATAAATGGAGTCACTAATAAAAAATTCATATGATTTTTATAAACTACTAACCTTCAAATAGCATGGGAAAAAATTTGAGCCCAAACGAATCATTAGTTTATAATTAAAGTTTTTTAAGTGAAGGTGCTGTTGCACATTTTTAAAACAATGGAAAAATATGAATTTCGTGTGTTGATAAAGCATTGCTTTCTGATGGAAAAACTACTGTTCAAGCAAAGCAATGGCTTGATAAGTGTTATTCGGACTCTGCTTCGTCGGAAACAATGGTTAAGAGGTTGTATGCCGACTTTAAAAGCGGTCGTACATACACAAATGATGCTGAACGCTCAGGTTGCCCAAAATCGGCAGTTATACCGGAAAAAACACACAAAAATTCCACAAACTCGTTTTGGCCGATCGTAAATTGAAGCCGCGTGAGAAAGCAGAAAAGTTGAACATATCAGAAAACAATGTATTCAGTACTTTCCATGAACATTTGCCACTGAGAAAGCTGTGTTCAAAGTGGGTGCGGCAATTCTGTACAGTCGAGCAAAAAAAAAAAAAAAAAACTTTTTCAACGCGACAAAGGGAGTGTTTGCGTAAACATGTGACAATGAATGAAACATGGATCCACCACTTCACTCCGGATTCAAATCGGCAGTCAGCTGAGTGGACAGCAGCAAATGAAAGCCATCTAAATCGACAAAAGATGCATAGATCAGCAGGCAGGGTTTTGACCGCCGTATTTTGAAATGTGCAAGGTATTTTGGTCATCGATTATCTTGAGAAAGGAAGAACCATCAATAGCAAATATTATATAACATTATTGGTGAGTTTCAAGGAAGAAATCGCCAAAAACGGCCGCAAATGAAGAAAAAAATTGATCTTTCACCAGGAAAAGAAACTGTGTCACAAGTCGATAGCAACGATGGCAAAATTCCATAAATTGCAATTCGAATTGCTTCCGCATCCAGCCTATTCTTCAGATTTGGCCCACAACGACTACTGATTGTTTGCAAACCTCAAAAAAATGCTCCAGGGAAAGATATTTGGCTCCAATGAAGAAGTGAGGACGGGAACTGAGGCGTATTTTCGGAAGAAAGACAAATCGTTCTACAAAAATGGCATCGAATTGTTAGAGAAGCGTTGAAATCAGTGTATCACTCTAGAAGGAGACTACGCTGATTAATAAGGTCGAATGTTGTTGTTTATTAGTGAGGCCCGGGACTTGTTGAGTAATGTCTTGATTAAAACACTCATTTGTTCAACCACTCACACAAACATATATTTATTCAAACAACATCAACAAATACGAAAAAGGCACTCCCGAAATACGAAAGGCGTCCCACAGCTACCAGAGAACTGACATCTAAGCAGGATCAACATCTAGGCAGCGGAGAAGGAATTAAACGAAAAAAGTTTAGGGCAGAAAAAAAGAGACCAATGAGCTTACATCCATAAGCTAAACAAACTTTGAAAACATATACCAAAAAAAAATAACGCTACAAACATAAACTAATCTAAATTTAGATGGGTTTGCCAATGTTCACTAGCGGTAATATCCTAATGCCTTACCGCGATCAAATTGCTACCCTAAATCAGCCCTTTTAGTCGACGAATACGTGTAAGATACAGCCACATTTTGCCAAATTCTGATGTGGGGCTGGGGAAGCGCCTTTCTGTCATAATCTCGATTTGAAACTGATAACTTAAAGATCAATTCTTTCCCCAATAGAATTAATTTTAATGCGTCGTCTATATATATATTTTTCTTTTATGTGTCTTGTCCTTTCAGTGATCAGTTTATATATTGATTATAATATAGAATTGATCCCTCATTTTATACCCACATTACAATTTCTTCTCAACCGTTGGCATATATATTCTTCTTCTATATGCCCTGTCCCTTCAGGACTTAGGCGGTCATGGCTTTCCACGTCTTCCTATACCTGTTGGCTCTTAGCACGCCTTCTCCTGTTACACCATGCAACCCCCGTTCTGTCATCCACTAGCCCAAGCCTATAAATCTAGAATATAATTGTATAGAAACAGGCATGGCTACAAATCGAGTGATCAGTTTATATATTGATTATAATATAGAATTGATCCCTCACTTTATACCCACATTAGAGTTTCTTATCAACCATTGACATATATATTATTCTTTTATGTGCCCTGTCTCTTCAGGACGTAGGCGATCATGGCTTTCCACGTCTTCCTATACCTGTTGGCTCTTGGCACGCTTTTTCTTGTTACACCATCCAAACCCAGTTCTCTCATCCACCTGCTCGGGTTCTTCAAATATTTTAACCGTTGCTTTTCTCAATCTATTTTCCACTCTATCTGGCCTGTTAGTATCAGGTTCTCCAAGTCTTCCTTCCTCATTGCGTCTTTTTTTTTCTTGATGATCATTATTAATTTCTTTTTCGTTTCTATCCTGTATACAATTCTTAGAACGTCTAAGAAGCAAAAGAACGCATGGTATTCAACCTTTGTCAAAAACGATAACACATTGATGCAGACTGAAGTGAACATAAGTACGAAAAATGTCTGTTCAGCATACGAACAATGATATTTTAAATAAACATACATAACGGGGCTACGGCCCTATAGTGACAAAAGGCGTAACTTAGAGTCTCCACCGCTGCAAATGCAGTTTCAAGATTTTTCCAAGCCCACCGAAAAGAGTCTTTAACCGACCAAAAGATCCCCTTGAATCATCAGCCAGGTAAGTGATGCCTCATACTTCTTGAGGTATTTTAACGCAGGTGCCAAAGGCCATATGGAGCGAAACTCTTGCTTCGGAATACCAAGCTCACCTATCAAATCATCTTGAACGGACCCCCTTACTAACACATGATATATACTTTACGGAACAAAGCACGAAAGTCGGAGAGGCAAAACTTCATCCGGAAGAGGTGATGGAGAGAAACCCGACTTTCACGGTAGAAGCAGCAGTCACCTCGGGACAAACGGGGACCCCTTCATCGCAGTGCATGCTTTTCAGGGATGGAAAGTTCTTATGTTTGTCTTCCTTTCAGAATTCGGCTTCACCATGCGATTGCTGATACTTTGATCAGAGTTTGAGTTTTATTTAACGGTATATCAACCTCTGTAGGTTATTTAATGCCAAAAAGGTAAGGTTTTAAGGTATTTTTTTTAATGTTCAGTTATAGTGAGAAGGTTCATTTAAATTTTGATGAAAAGTTTTGTTTTATCTCATTTTAGAAAACTGAAGATATCTTCTAGCTTTGTATTCAAAATTTTATTGCTGGTTTTATTTTTTCTTCAAAAATGTATGATGGCAATATTTTTTTCCTTCAAAAATGTGTTATGGTAATAATTTTTCTTTCAAAAATGTATTGTTGATAATATTTTTCCTT
Organism: Ascarosepion bandense; assembly: GCA_037127315.1. Taxonomy (NCBI): domain Eukaryota; kingdom Metazoa; phylum Mollusca; class Cephalopoda; order Sepiida; family Sepiidae; genus Ascarosepion; species Ascarosepion bandense. The sequence continues at coordinate 555,228 of JBBBDQ010000781.1, read as the reverse complement.
AAAAATGTATATTTTCATAAGAGTTTATTTTTATGTATATATTTCTATTTTTATACTTTCATAGTGTTTTGACCCCAGTTTGGGGGTTAACTATTTTGCCCATAGCTTGGACCCTAAAAAGCGCTACCACTCCGGGTCTGGGTGAACCTGGGAACAACAACAATTATGAAGTGGTTCCATGCTTCTCACAATCTCTCAATCAGGGACTTTGCTGCCGGATGCACTTTACCGTCACACCCAGAAACAAATTTGATCAGAACTCTATCTTTATTCAGTCCAATTCATGATTTTTAAAAAGAATACCTCACACCTGTTAGAAGTATGATATTCTTGGACACCATCCAGTTCCTCACCTTCTCTTCATGTGATCTTTCTGCTTAACGTTACAATTGAAAAATGCTTTTCTTTCCTTTACTGTTATATTGCAACTTAGTGAGATTTTCCATCTTTAAATCATTTAGCATTTTCTTCTACTAAGCATAATATGTATAGAATATTTAAGCAATTCAACATAAGCAATTCAGCATCCGATTTTAATTTAAACATTCTTGTCGATTTCAAAAACGTATTTTTAAGAATAAGATATTTTAAATATATTTTTAGAATAGCAAATCCATATGTGTAGACATATGCACACAAAAACATATTCAGCATGAATATGTGTGTAAGTATATATATATATATACGCATTATCGGCCATAATTATTAGGCGACCGGAGTGTTTAAGAAAAATGATGTTTTTATACTATTTTTTAGTATTGATTGCCAATTTAATAATTGTAAATGAAAATAGAATGGTTCTTTTGTTAATACTGCACAATAACATGTGCATCAAATGAATTTATAAATATTTAATAATTATCTATATTGCAGTATCATCAATGAAAACATGAAGAAAATTTAGGGTGATTTGGGTGAGTTCATCTTTGTCTCCTTGACTTGTAAAATTTTGCAAAGTAATAATAACAAAAGAACCATTCTATTTTCATTTGGCAATAAACACTAAAAATATTATGAAATACATATTTTTTTTTAAAAAACCTAGGGTTGCCTAATAATTATAGCCGGTAGTATATATATATATATATATATATATATATATATATATATATATATATATATATAGGAAAGAATATTAATAAAAAGTTTTGAATTTAAAAATGTACTTCTTTTGGACAGTATTTGTTTATTTTTATTATTGTATTTTATATTTCAAACCGCCCTCGGTCCTTCATCAGAAACGAGTGATTTTTAAATTTGAATTAGAAGCGTACACCACGTGATGTAAACACAAAAAAATATTCGGACGCTATCGTGAAATACGTTTCTAATTCAAATTTAAAAATCACTCGTTTCTGATGAAGGACCGAGGGCGGTTTGAAATATAAAATACAATAATAAAAATAAACAAATACTGTCCAAAAAAAGTACATTTTTAAATTCAAAACTTTTTATTAATATTCTTTCCTATACATATTAAGACAGTATACGTGGATCATCACTTTTTTTTATATATTGCTGTAAGCAATATTGACGTCATTGTGCTAACCTGAGGAACCTTTTGGTCAACATTTGTCAAAGGTATTCGTTGGCGTTATTATGAAGAATTACGCAGGACAAGGAAAAACAACAAAAGTTTTACTTACAAGACGGGGGAAAGAAGAAGCTCGTCTAAAAGCCAAAGCGCCGGGAGGGGTTTTTCGTCACTACAGTTTTTCGTAAACCTACTTTTCCTGGTTTATATACCAATTGGAACTCGTTCATTCCAAAGTCCCGCAAGATAGGTTTGATAGAGACTCTGGTTCACCGTGCCCTTAAAATGTGTTCCTTTGAATGTTTGGACAGTGAACTTGTTTACCTGCAAGGTATTTTTGAGGCAAATGGTTATCCTACTAATGTAGTCAAACGTGTGATTGATAGGAAAGTCAGACGTTATAAAGTGCCAGTAGTCTTTGAACCTCGTCGCTGTCCGATATATTTAAAATTGCCGTGGCTTAGTAGGAGGTGTCAAATTGTAACTGACAAGGTTTCGGCGTGTGTTTCGTCTGGATACTTTTCAGTGAAATTACGTGCTGTTTCTTAAACTAGACCTGCGTTTCTATCCTTTACTAAAAATGGGTTTTCCTATTTTCGCAGAAATTTTATTGTTTATCAATTCAAATGCCGCTGTGACGCGGTTTACATAAGACGAACCAATCTTAGGTTGGAGATGCGAGTTTCGCAGCACGTTCCTGTAAATATCCGTTCGGGTAGCCCTCAATATAGGTCAGCTATAGGTCAGCATTTGCTCGATAATCAGGAGTGTGCTTCTCAGTACTAGGACACGTGGTTTTCTGTCCTGCGCAGTGCTCGTTCAGCTTATCATTTACGTGTTTTGGAAGCTGTTTGGCTTAAGATTCATCAGCCGAGCCTGTGCAGGCAGAAAGAGCAAGTTATTCGCTCCTTACAACTACTGGAGGGTCTGTCAGTGCTATATTTTTCTATTTTATCACTCTTATGGAGCTGTGTATTTACACCCCCCTTACATTTTAATTATTTCATTAAAATTTACTTTTAGACGAGCTCCTTCTTTCCCCCCGTTTTGTAAGTCAAACTTTTGTTTTTTTTTTCTTGTTCTGCTTTATTATTCATAATAACGCCAACGAATACCTTTGAAAAGTGTTAGCCGAAAGGTTCCTCAGGTTAGCACAATGACGTCAATATTGCTTAAAGCAATTTGTTTTTTCTGTGGGTACAAATCTTTGTTTATATATATATATATATATATATATATATATATATATATATATATGTATTATGCGGGTTATAAGCTTTCGGCTCACATGAGTCAACTTCTGAGCGGTTACAGGGACGTTAACATAAAGACATTCGCCATCAAAGATGGTTTTATCTTGTGTTGACATAAAACATTGCTATGCGACGATAACAGTCACCGAAAAGCAGACGCAGTTCGTAAATTTGTAATGCGGTTCTACGACGTTACACCACGCGAGAGACCAAAATGTTAACAGAACCATTTGTCTAAATGCAATGTAAGGTGTTGTGACCAGATTGCATTGTGATCTTATTTAAGTGTGGTTTGTTTTGATTTTGGCCTCCAATATCTGAAGGTTCTTTTTACTGTGTGTATCAGTGAGTATCATTGTGTTATCGACTAAAATCTGTCTAATATTACCTACATGGCTATGTTTTTCTAAGAAATGTTGTTTAATTGAACTCTGATCAGAAAGGTTGCAGGTAAGTCTACGGGAGAGCGTGGTTGTAGTAAAACCAATATATGTAGTGGGTTCATTATTAGTAGCAGAAATACAATCTTTGAACGGGCATGTAAATTGATACACTACATTTGTTTTCTATAGAGGATTTAGCTGCATGGTTGTTGGGTTATTAGAGACTATGGGATCAATTGTTTTAAACTTTTTATAATATATGATGAGATTAATTTGATTATTATTATTATTACTATTATTATTATTTATAGGTTTAACATTTGTACGTATCATGTTTTTGAGTGTTGTTTCATCATGTTTGTAATTATTATGCATTTGGTTGCAATAGTACAAATTAACAGTGTTATGTTTATTTTGACGTACACTATAATTATTAAAATTATCACTATTGTTAGAGGTATTATTAAGTTTATTGAGATACATTTTAATTTGGCGGTCAATGACGGAGTTAGGAAATCCATTGTTAAGTGTTTCATTAATGTTGTGTAATTCTTTATAGAATATGGATTTGGAAGAAGATATTATTTGTGTGGGTTGAATTAAGTTTTTATAACAGCTAACTTATATCACTGGGGGCATTGATTGTTATAATTAAGAAGACACGAGTTTACGCTAGTTGGTTTCCTATACAGAAAAGTAGTAAATTTATGTGTGCTAGAATCAATGAATACATCAAGGAATAGAATTTTATTTGTAATATTAAGTTCTAATGTAAATTGGTAGACGGAGTGACTTTCAAGTTTGTTTTTAAGTTGCGGAATTTGATCACTAATTTTAGATAAAATTAAAATGACATCTAGGAATCTTACATATGTGGGGGGTTTATGATTGTCATTAATTAATTTATTTTCTTCAAATATGAGTGCATGTATATCTCATATACATATATTTATATATATGTATATATACACCATATTAGGACACTCCAGTTTTTTTTTCAAAGAAATGATATATTTCACACTATTTTAGTATTTATTGCCAAATGAAAATAGAATGGTTCTTTTGTTATTATTACGTTGCAAAATTTTACAAGGCAAAGGAAGCAAAAGTGAATTCTTCCGAATCATTCTAATTTTTTTATTCTTTAATTGATGAAACTTCAATACAGGTAATTATAAAGTATTTATGAATGTGAAATATTAACAAAAGAACCATTTTATTTTCATGCACAATTATTCAGTCAGTCAGTTAAGTGCCATACGTGATACACGCATGGGCGATCATGTCTGGAAAGAGACATGACTGACTGGGCAGAAGATTATCCCGCAGTAGGTTGCCATTGCTTCCTACGCTAGACTGGTTGTCGACCAAGGCCATAGAACCCAATCTGTCCTGCTATTTAACCCATAACTGGAAGGAAGAGACGGATTAATACCTTTCCCAAGGGTATTTGCGTGTAAGTGAATACGATGGATTCAACTGGAATTCGAACTCGGCTCCCCGGTTTCTCGTTCGGAGCCGATATCCACTGTACCAGAACGCACATCACTTGGCAATAAATACTACAAAATAGTTTGAAACACTTCATTGTTTAGAAAGACTGGGGTGTCTTAATAATTTTGACTGGTAGTATATATTTGGGACATATACTATAAATATATATATGCATGTGATATATATATATATATATATATATATATATATATATACGTGGGACCTATACTATATATATATATGCATGTGATACATATATATATATATATGCATGTGATATATATATATATATATATATATATATATATATATATATATATCACTCGCCCAATCGACTCAGTCGATTAAGTACTTTATTGGGGGATTAAAGTTTGTTGCTTTACTCGCCTGCTGTTGATTAAAAATCTCGCAATAAAACGTGTCCCTTCAAATATAGAAAAAGGAAATCTGATTTCTTTTACAACCCAAAAGTATGCTATTGAAGATTCACAAGTTACTTGAGTGACTTACAATGACATTATTGAAATCTTTGGTCTTATGCATGGCGCCTGATCGTCCCGGTTAGTGTAAAAATTCGTTTCATTAACGCTTCCAGAGCGGAGTCAAAATATCTCTGTCGCCCAGATTAAAGACACCCACATATTTTTAGAAACTCATTTGGAAAGGTATTATCCATTTTCTCCCCGCTTACGAAAAGTAAAAACTAACATTTGAAAGAAGGAAAAAAATACTCATCCTTTTTTTTTTTTAACCACGCATCAAGAAACAAATTATACAAGTAATTTTTTATAAAGAAAATATTTGAGAAAATTAGATTTGTTATTTTTTATCATTTATGAGATGGAGGTTGTGGTTAAACAGAAGAAAGAAACTATGAATTTAGGTACCTCCACTCAATCAACAAACAAACAAAAAAAAAAAAAAATAGCATATTATGATGTTAAAAAGACTCAAACTTAATAAAAACAAAGTTTTATCATCAAAATGTTTATGCTATTATTAAGAGAAAAAATAAAATTTTGTTGTTATTATTTTTTTAAAAAATCCTTTTTAATCGTTCGAAATTTTATTTAAAATTTCAGTTTTTGTTTTCCGTTTGCGATTCACGCTATGTTTATGTAAGAAGACTATTAAGAAAATGGAGTCAGTTGAAACAAATGATTTGGGGGCGAGTAAATTTTCCCTCGCTCTCGACCGCCGTTCGAGGGATTTCTTTTTCAAATCTCAAAGGCTATATATATATATATATATATATATATATATATATATATATATATAGCATACAATAATTCATTCGTTTGCGAACTTATAAATATTATATATACACACACATATGTATTCACAGATATATATCCATTTACACATGTTTATACATACACACAAATACATATATATATATATATATATATATTATGAAAACATAAATATATTGATGCATACAATATACACATATATTTGTAAATTACATATGTATTATATATTCATATATTATATATATACATATGTAAATATATATATATATATATATATATATATATATATATCATACACTAAAACATTCGTTTACAAACATGTATTTATATATATATATATATATATATATATATATATATATATATATATATATATGGATGTATTTATTTATTTGAATAATTTTTGCTGATTTTGCAGTTTCGAACATCTGCCAAAACGTTAGACTAAAACGTTCGTTGTTGGAGACGTTAATATTAGAAAGGTATAAAGTTTATATGAAAACGTACAATTGGTTTTCCGCATTTTAATTTTGACTATCTATTTTTGAATTTTGCTCAAACGTAATTAATTTTGTTTTCTCAATTGGCTTTTAACTTTTTTCTTTTTTCATTTTCCTGTTCTTTCTTTGCCTTTTAGTTTACATAATTTTTCTTATAAATTTTGTTTCGGCTTATGGCTTCTATATTTTCGACCGACTTTTCTTTTTCCCGATCAGTCGTCTGCTTCCTCACTTTTGCTTTTTATGCAATTTTTTTCTTCTGTTTTTATTCCTTCTTCAATCCGCTGCCGTTTTCTTAGGTTTATCTTTTATTCTCTCTATTTTTATTTCCACCATTTCCATTTAAAATCTTTTCCTTCTTTCTCCTCCTGTTGTATGTCTTCTCTTACACAATTTACATTATTCGGATTGTTGTCCTTATTTTTATTGCCGTATTCACGACGGTTTGGCCGCTGTAAGCTCCGGCCTCTTTTAGGATCTGTCTATATTTCCTAAATGTCTTTTCGTAATTATTTACACTATTTACATTGTTCGGACTGTTATTATCAACTTTATTGTAATATTTCCGAGGTTTTGGTCGTTGTGCGACCCGGCCTCTTTTAGGATCTGGTTGGTTGGTTCATTTAACCAGCATATCAACCGTCATTAGGTCATTTAATGCTGAAAATCGTTTTGATTTCTTTTATTTCGTCTATTTGTTTTATTGTTTTTGTTTTGCAAGATTCGTTGTGATTTGCTTTTAAGGGCAGGGTCCCCAAGTCCTATCCTTGTTATTTAACCCATAACTGGAGGGAAGGAACGGATTAATACCTTTCCCAAGGGTACCAGTGTTTAAGTAAATGCAGGGTATTCAACTGGAATTTCAACTCGGCTCACCGATTTCCCTTTCCGAGTCGATATCCACCGCACCACAACGCACATCCGTCCATAAACGCTTACAGTATTCCCAAGCGGTCACCCATCTAAGTACTTACCGTTCTCAACGTTGCTTAACTTCGGTGATCGAGCGAGACCATGTATTCAACGTGGTAGGCCGTAAGCATTTTTAGGATCTGCTTATATTTCTGAGATGCGCGAACTTAATTATTTACACTATTTACATTATTCGGATTGTTTTCCTCATTTTTATTGTCTTATTCACGACGGTTCGGCTGTTGTCTGCTTCGGCCTCCTTTAGGATCTGTCGATACTTCTGAGATGCGGTATTGTAACTATTTACATTATTTTTATTTGTTTGGTTGTTTTCCTCATCTTTATTGTCATATTCACGACGGTTCGGCTGTTGTACTCTCCGGCCTCCTTTAGGTTTTGTCTATATTTCCATGACTAGATATTATAATTATTTACACTATTTATATAGATTACTTTTTACTCATCTTTATTGTCATATTAATGACGTTTCGGCCGTTGTACGCTCTGGCCTTCTTTAAGGATATGTCTCTATATCTGTGATTAAGTATTGTAATTATTTACATTATTTATATTGTTCGGGTTGTTGTCCTCATCTTTATTGTCATATTCACGACGTTACGGTCGTTGTATGCTCCGGCCTCCTGTAAGATCTGTCTATATTTCTAAGATGAGGTATTGTAAGTATATACAGTATTTACATAGTTCGGACACTTTTCGTCATTTTTATTGATATATTGACGACGTTTCGGCCGTTGTACGTCCCGGTTTTTTTCAGGTGGTTAGAATTTCAATCCAAAACCTTTAATTCGATCACTGGGGTTTAATTTTCCCATTCCATGAGCCATTCCACTTCCGGATTTAATTATCTTCTTTTAAGTCAATTCTCTAATATAAGTGTTCACTACTGCTATAGCCAGGTATTGAACTCACAACTCGTTTGGTCAAGTCACTGGATGTAACCACCGCTTTTATCTACTGTACTATTACTTTACTTTTTCAATTCTTCTTTCTCTCTACTTCTTTCACAATTTCGTTGTCAATCACTTTCTTTAAATTTTATTTCTGCATTCAACGTCTCTTTTTGATGTTGTATAATATCTTGGTCGGTTTGGAATTTTACCAAGAAGTGTATTTTGCACTGGGCAACGCCGTAAGATGTCACTGAATAGGAAACACGGGTGTCGAGCTAGATTTTGTTTTGACAAACGGGGTCAAGAATAAGTCTGCACCTGAAGTGTGACTGAATACAATAAAATAACATGTGTCGGAAGTGTTAACTACTTAAGTGACGTCAGCTGTCACAGAGAGAGCTTAGTTTAGTAGTTTGCAGAGAGCAGTTGAAGTGAAAACACAGAAGCCGGACTCAGCACCCACTGCTCCGGTTAACTCGTGTCTAATTTTACCAGACCCGACACGACCACATTCACTCCACGGTTAACTCACTGAAGAAAAGGCGAATAAAATTAATGCCATTTTTATTTTGAATATGAAGTGTTGCAGTCCGTCATTTTGAAGAGAAAAAGATAGTCGATTTTATAATCGCGAAAATTTGGGTCAAGTTTATATGTTTCCTCATTTTGAGTGAGAAGAATTTTCGTTATATCAGTTGTGAAAAGATAATCAGCATTTGGTTATTCTCGCCGAATGGGTTGCCATTATTCTTCGTAAATTATGATTGAAATACATAGGTTTACGGTCTATCACGTTGAATACACCGGTTCTCGCTCGATCACCGAAGTTAAGCAACGTTCATCTTGGTCAGTATTTAGATGGGTGACCGCTTGGGAATACCAGGTGCTGTAAGCGTTTAGTGACGGATGTGTGCGCTTACGGCCATATCACGTTGAATACACCGATTCTCGCTCGATAACCGAAGTTAAGCAACGTTGAGCCTGGTCAGTATTTAGATGGGTGACCGCTTGGGAATACCAGGTGCTGTAAGCGTTTAGTGACGGATGTGTGTGCTTACGGCCATATCACGTTGAATATACCGGTTTTCGCTCGATAAACGAAGTTAAGCAACGTTGAGCCTGGTCAGTACTTAGATGGATGACTGCTTGGGAATACCAGGTGCTGTAAGCGTTTAGTGACGGATGTGCGTTGTGGTGCAGTGCATATCGACTCGGAAAGAGAAATCGGTGAGCCGAGTTCGAATTCCAGTTGAATACCCTGCATTCACTTAAGCACTGGTACACTTGGGAAAGGTATTACTCTGTCCCTTCTCTTCAGTTATGGGTTAAATAACAAGGTTAGGACTTAGGGACCCTGCCCTTAAAAACAAATCTCACTGAATCTTTATATTCGAAAAGAAAAATGCATTACTAGACTCAAAAACTTATATAAACAATAAATTGTTGAAAGAAAAAGATATTACCAGCAATAAATAAATAAAGTTTAGTTGGCAATGAATGACCCACCGAGGTTGATTTGCCCTAAAAACAAAACAACCAACCAACTGAAATATATACTCAGAAGATGTATGCAGCATAAATATCTTCCATTACTTGCTTCACTTTTAAAATGTCTCTTCTGTTGGTTTGTACAGTTTTAATATTCTTCATTTGTTTTCTTCAAAGTTCCTTTCCCTTTAATGTAATTTCTTTGACATTCTTTACTCATTTGTTTTAGAAATAACATTTTCAAATTTTTTCTTTGCTTCTATTTCTTTTGTTTCGTTCTTTTTTTCAATTTCTTTTTTTTTTAAGTCCATTGCAATTTCCTTTTGTTCTTTATCTGCTTTCGTTATTTTCCATTCTCTCTTTGTCATTTTTAAAAAATGATTTTATTTCTTTGACATTCTTTCCTCATTTTTTTGTTACAATTTTTCTTTTTCTTTCATCATTTGCTTTCTTTTTAAATTATTTCTTTGCCTTTTCTTTCGTCCTTTTTATAAAAAATGTATCTCCTTTTTACGTGTTGCAATTTCTAGATTTCTCTGTTTAATTCATTTTCAGTTTTCTCTGCCACTTTTTAATAATTTTTATTTCTTTCGTTTCTTTTCTAATTTCTCTTACCTTTTTTTACCTATTGCAATTTCTGCCTCTCTGTTTCCTTTTTTTTACCTGTTGCAATTTCTGCCTCTCTGTTTCCTTTTTTTTACCTGTTGCAATTTCTGCCTCTCTGTTTCCTTTTTTTTACCTGTTGCAATTTCTGCCTCTCTGGTTCCTTTTTTTTACCTGTTGCAATTTCTGCCTCTCTGTTTCCTTTTTTTTTACCTGTTGCAATTTCTATTTGCTTTCTTCTTTTTCAATTATCAGTTTGTCATTTTTGAAAATGATTTCTACTTCTTTGAAATTCTCTTTTCTCATATTTCTTTACAAATTCCCTTTTCCTTTTTCTTATTTGCGATTTTCTCAATAGCACATTTCTTCTCTTTCTTTTTCATTTACGTTTCCTTCTTTTTTGATGTTGCATTTCTAACATTCTTTTTGGAGAATTTTTGACATTCTTTGCTCATTTGTTTTAGAAATAACATTTTCCAATTTTTCTTTGCTTCTATTTCTTTTGTTTTTTTTTTCAATTTCTTTTTTTTTAGTCCATTGCAATTTCCTTTTTTTTTCTATCTGCTTTCGTTATTTTCCATTTTCTCTTTGTCATTTTTAAAAAATGATTTTATTTCTTTGACATTCTTTCTTCACTTGTTTTAGAAATACAATTTTTCAGTTTTCTCTTTGCTTCTATGTCTTTCGTTTTTTTTTCAATTTCTTTTTTTAGTTCATTGCAATTTCCCTTTTCTCTTTATCTGCTTTCGTTATTTTCCATTTCTCTTTGTCATTTTTAAAAAATGATTTTATTTCTTTGACATTCTTTCCTCATTTTTTTGTTACAATTTTTCTTTATCTTTCATCATTTGCTTTCTTTTTAAATTATTTCTTTGCCTTTTCTTTCGTCCTTTTTTTAAAAAAGTTATCTCCTTTTTACATGTTGCAATTTCTAGATTTCTCTGTTTAATTCATTTTCAGTTTTCTCTGCCACTTTTTAATAATTTTTATTCCTCCGTTTCTTTTCTAATTTCTCTTTCTTTTTTTGCCTGTTGCAATTTCTACCTCTCTATTTGCTTTCTTCTTTTTCAATTATCAGTTTGCCATTTTTGAAAATGATTTCTACTTCTTTGAATTTCTCTTTTCTCATATTTCTTTACACATTCCCTTTTCATTTTTCTTATTTGCTATTTTTTCAATAGCACATTTCTTCTCTTTCTTTTTTCTTTCTTTTTCATTTACGTTTCCTTCTTTTTTGATGTTGCATTTCTAACATTCTTTTCTCTATGTTTTGTTTCATTCAATTTCGCCTTTGCTTTCTTTCTTTAATTTTTTTTCTTGTTCTTTCTTAAGTTTTTCTTTTGTATTTCCTGTCGGTCTCCCCTTCTTTAAAAAATCATTTTATCTTTTTTGTATTTCCTCTCTTTGTTTTATATTTATATACCGTCCTCTTCGTTTATATATTCCAACCTTTTTTTCTTGTTTTACTTTCTTCCAAATTTCTACTCTAATAGCTTCTTTTCTCGCACTTTCCGCCTGTGAAATTCCCTTTCGTCTACTTGCTTCCCCTACAGCAATATTCTCCAAAAAATTTTAATGTAAGGTCAATAGTCATCTCTTATCTCACTAACTCGCATCCTTTCTCTCAAGCTCTTTTCACTATCCACTCCACCCCATCACACCAGTATTCTCATCCGTCTATTACCATCCTCCTGACAACCCCTATAACCTACCCCTCTTTCTCATCCCTTTTCCGCCATATAACCCCTGTGCTTGGTGCGAAATGATTTAAAAAAAAATTATTAATCACTTTTCTTGATTTGTTGTTTTCCAATACTTTTTTCTTTTTCCATCTTTTTTTTCTTCCCCTTTTTTAAAAAAAATCTTACACGTTTTCTCTTTCCTTCCCTTATTGAATTTGATCCTGGGTATGACAATAAACAGTATCCGGCAGCAAGGCCTCTGACTGGGAGGTTGTGAGAAACATAGAACCACCTCTTAATTGCTGTTGTTCCCAGTTCAACCCTGACCATGGGTGGTAGCACCTGTTAGGGTCCCAACTATGGGTAAATACTTCATCTCCAAACTGGGGTCAAAACACTATGAAAATATAAGAATAGACTTTTATAAAAAATATATACATAAAAATAGACTTTTGCAGAAAAATAAACAGTTTAGAAGGAAAAATATCACCAACGATACATTTTTTAAAGGAAAAATATTATTACCAGCAATACATTTTTGAATACAAAACTGGAAGCCATTTTCTGTTTTCTAAAATAAAAATAATAATTTTTTTTATCAAAATCTGACTAAATCAACCTTCTCACTATAATTGAATACTAAAAAAATCTTAAAAGCTTACCTTTTTGGCATTTAATAACTAACGGAGGTTGATATGCCGTTAAACAAAACTCACAAAACCTATTTAATTTTTCTTTTTAATGTCTCTCCTTCCAACAAGTTTTCAATTTTTTCTTTTTCTTCTAATTTCTCTCGTGAATTCTTCTTTTTCTTCTTCCTCTTCATGTTTTCTCTTTCTTACTTCATTTAGTTGCATTCTTTAATTTCCTTCTTTCTTTTTCAGTTTTTCTCTCTCTTTATCCACACTTTATTTCTCTTTCTTTAATTTATCTGCCATTTTATTGCTCTTTTTCTTTCTCCTTGTACTTCGCCTTTGTTCGCTTTCACCTTCTTTTTTGAAGAATAATTCAAAATAATTTTTCTTCTTTTTCTCTTTATTCTTTTTTTTTCTTCTTTTCCTCTTCAGTTTCCTATTTCGTCTTCTTTTTCCTTTCCTTCTTGTCTGTTTTCTCTTTTTGTATTTCTTCATCTTCTTGAAGTTAGCATATAGATTTTGCTTTCTTTCTTAACTTCTTCGAATTGTCATATCTTTCTTTCGCGTTTCTTCTTCTCTTTCTGTCTATTTTTCGATATTGTACTTCTTTCATTTTCTGTTTCTTCTTCTCTTTTTTCTTGTTTTTTCTTCCTTCTTCTGTTTTTCTTTCTTTCTCTTTTTTCTTGATGTTAAAATAGAGCTTTTCTTTCTTTCTTTCTTTCTTTCTGGTGAACTAATTTGGAGAAGAATTAAAGAAAGAAGTTCTTTAATTCTTCTCCGAATTAGTTCACCATTTTTCTTTCGCGTTTCTTTTTTTTTCTTTTTTGTCGTTTTCCTTTCTTCTTTTTTTCTTCAATTCCTTTTTCTTCCTTATCTTCTTTATCGTCTTGTTCTTCTTTTTTCTTTTTCCCATCTTCTTTTTTGTTCTTATTTTTCTGACACTTCTTTTTTCTTTTTCTTTTTTCTTCTTCTTTTTTTATTTTTCTTCTTTTTTCATTGTTCTTTTTTCGTCTTCTTTTAATTTATTCTTTTTTTTCTTCTTTTTCTTTGTTCTTTTTCTTCTTCGTTCCTTTTTTCTTCCTCTATTTTCCCTTCTTATTTTTATTCTCCTTTTTCTTCCTCTTCTTATGTGTCCTTGTTGTTTTGCTGTCCATCTGTTTTCTTCAGTCGTGTCCATATTTAACCCTCAAGCCAAAAATACCGAACAATGATCGACGTTTTTGATCGATTCCGGCATCGTTACTCATTTAATTGCACCCCATTTCATTCTATTCCAATTTTTTCTATGTCATAGTTCAAAGATCGCCGACGGCTGAATCGATCAATTCTAAATGGAATTGGGGGGCGGAAATCTGGCTCTTTTAAAATCTTTACTATCGACATTAGCATCAACACAGCGCTTTTCACCAAAATGAGCAATATCAGTAACTTAATTTAATTTCATTTTCAACTCGTTGTTTAGATAAATAAAATGCAAGAATTATCACTGTTCTATCCCAGTGCTGTCTGCATTTAAAGCTTTTCACAGTGATTTTTAAAAAAATATTCGCATCGCCCCAAGCAAGGCATTTTACGACCACTGTTTTGCAGGGGGTTACATAGGAGGAAAGTTATGAGAAAGAGTGACAGGTTATATAGGGGTGTCAGAAAGTGGGTAAGAGAAAGATGCCTGTGGACATAAATTGAGGGATCAGTTTATATATTGATTGTAATGTAGAATTGATCCCCCACTTTATAACCACATTATAATAATATAGTTTTTCTTATATAATCATATCGCTCCAAGCAAGTCACTGTTTTGCAGGGTGTTATATACGAGGAAAGTTATGAGAAAGGGTGATAGGTTATAAGGGTGTCAGAAAGTAGGTAAGAGAAGGGTGAGAATACTGATGTGAGTGGAGTGGACGGAGAAGGGAGCATGAGAGAGAGGATGCAGGTTAGTGAGGTAGGAGATGACTATTGACTTTACATTTGAAATCTTGGAGATTGTAGCTGTCGGGGAAGCAAGTAAACGGTAGGGAATTCCACAAGCGGGAAGTGCGAGAAAAGAAGCTGATGGTGTAGAATTTGCGTTTACATTTTATTGGTTTCATAGTAATAGGGTGGGACCTAGTTGCTACTTGTGGCTCGAGTAAATTCGTATATACGAGGGAACTAGGGAGCTAAGTTCATCGGAGCAGAAGCCGTGAAAGTACTTGTAAAAGAGACCCAGCGAAGCCACACTGCGCCGGTGAAAAAGTGACTGTATCCGAGCTGCCAAGTTGGGATCTATCACGTTGCAGATTCTCCGTTGGATTTTATCAAGGAGCCCCGTTTTTTATTTTTGTTAACGTCTATTTCAAAAGTCAAGTGTTTCTTGTTTCTGCTCGACTAGTGCCGTAAAAAATGACGATCGTAAAATAATGAAGTTTGAAATATTTAACCGAAAAATTGGTTGTAACACTAAACGGAAATTTAAATTGTCCATTGAAAATTGTGAAGAGATGTCAGTGATTTTTCTTACTTCCTTTCTATTTCTTTATTTTCAGTCACCATATTTCTTTTTTTATAATGTCTTCTTATATCACTTGCCGCTCATTTTTTAATTTCAATACTCACCTACTAACCACTGGACTCTAGCTCTCTCCCCTCCCCTGTACAATCTTCACGTTCTCTCCGCCCATGTATCTGTCATTGCACCTGCTTTCTCAGCTTTCATTGTTTCTTTCTAACTAGCTTGTACTCCTCACTCTTTTCTAATTAATCTTTCTACATTTATGTAACCCCCTGCACATCAGTGGCGTTTCTGCCTTGCTCGGGGTGAAATGATTAAAAAAAAAAAAAACCTCTTTCTTTTCCTGTTTCTTTCTTTCTTTTCTATGCTAAAGACTTGCTATACCTTCATTTTCTTTCGGCCATCTTTTTCATTTTCCCATCTAATCTCTGTTAAATTCTTCTGTTGATCCTTCCTTTTCTTTTTCTATTTCTTTCTTTCTTTTTCTCCTCATTGGTCTGCTAAAATTTTGCTATACCTTCCTTTTCTTTCTTTCATTCTTTCTTTATTTCTTTTGGACATTTTTTTTTTATTTTCTCCTCTTTTGTCAGTTAATGATTTCTGTTAATCTCTCCTTTCCTTTTTTAATTTTTTTTTTCCCTCTTTGTTCTGCTAAGATTTTGCTATACCTTCTTTTTTTTCTTTCATTCTAATTTTATTTCTTTCGTTTTTCCCCTCTTTTGTCTTTTAATGACTTCTGTTAATCTCTCCTTTCCTTTTTCCGTTTTTTCTTTTTTCCCCCCTCTTAGTTCTGCTAAAATTTTGTTATACATTTTTTTCTATCTTTCATTCTTTCTTTATTTCTTTCGGTCATTTATTTTTCATTTTCCCCCCTTTTGTCTGTTAATGGCTTATGTTACTCCTTCCTTTTCTTTTTCCACTTTCAGCACGCTTAGAAACTCATTGTTCGTCACCTCAAAGTGATCTAATGGTTAACAAGCTTGTCTCGCTAAATCAATTACAAGTGAATTGTGTCTTCGGACCTCACTGGGTGACCCATACATTAAGCTTTGTGCCACATCCAAGCTACGTTTAGAAAAGTTTTGATGGGCACTTTGACATGATGTTATGGTTAACAAGCTTGTCTCGTTAAATCAATTACAAGTGAATTGTGTCTTCGGACCTCACTGGGTGCCCCATACATTAAGCTTTGTGCCACATCCAAGCTACGTTTAAAAAAGTTTTGATGGGCACTTTGACATGATGTTATGGTTAACAAGCTTGTCTCGTTAAATCAATTACAAGTGAATTGTGTCTTCGGACCTCACTGGGTGCCCCATACATTAAGCTTTGTGCCACATCCAAGCTACGTTTAGAAAAGTTTTGATGGGCACTTTGACATGATGTTATGGTTAACAAGCTTGTCTCGCTAAATCAATTACAAGTGAATTGTGTCTTCGGACCTCACTGGGTGCCCCATACATTAAGCTTTGTGCCACATCCAAGCTACGTTTAGAAAAGTTTTGATGGGCACTTTGACATGATGTTATGGTTAACAAGCTTGTCTCGCCAGATCAATTATAACTGAATCGTGTCTTCAAAATTCAATACGTGCCTCATAAATTCAGATTAACGCCACAGCTAAGTTACGCTTAGAAAGTCACTGATAGGCACTTTGACATGGTGTAATGGTTAACAAGCTTGTCACGCAAGATCAATTATTACTGAATTGTGTTTTCAATTTCAATGGGTGCCCCATAAATTCAGCTGTTTGCCACATCTAAGCTACGCTTAGAAAATTATAGATGGGCATTTTCACATGATGTAATGGTTAATAAGCTTGTCTCATCAGATCAATTATAACTGAATTGTGTTTTCAATCTTCAATGGGTGCCCCATATTTTCTGCCTAGTGAACATCGCCATATATTAATCAGTTAAGTACCATAAGTGATACACAACCTGGGCGACCGTGTCTTGAAAGAATGATTGGGCAGTAGGTTGCCATTACTTTTTGCGGTAGACTGGTTACGAACCAAGGCTATAAGACCCAATCTGTACTGCTATTCAACCCATAACTGGAGGGAGAAAAGATGTATTTATACCTTTCCCAACCATAACCGTAATTCGAACTTGGCGCTTCGATTTTTCATTCCGTACCGATATCAACTGCACCACAACGCACATATGTTAATAACTGTTACATTTTAGTCACTGTTCCTGTAAAATTTCTAACAAATAAAAAAAGATTGGTGGTTAACAAAAACCGATATTTTTCGGAGTTACTTTTAAACTTTCTCCTAAGTTTAGTATTTCGTTATTTTACTTAATAAAGATGCCAACCAGACTTCTGAAATCACAGATTGTACAAATGACGTTATGATCTCTGATCAAATAAGCAAATGATTGATCTTTTCCCCAAGGGTTCCGAGCTCAGTTTAACTCACATATAGAAGAGTGATTTCAGCGCATGCGCCAGTCAACGTCAGCTTAATTCTCGGCCTTGGCGAGATGACATGCAAAACGGCTTCGATTGTATTCATTTCTCGGCAAAGCCTATCTTTTTTGGACATCAACGCCTTGAGTCCAACATCGGTTCTCGTTACAGAAAATCTGCTTGATTGGCTGGTATTATATGGGATGAAGTTTTCATTTCTGCGATAGGAGAAACGAAACGGAATGAATATAAAGAGGCGACAAGGAAGAAGAGAAAATAACAAAAAAAAAAAAACTCCAAAAATACGAAATGTAAAAATGCAGACGATAAAGTAGATGGTCGGGAAAAGGAACAGAGGAAGGAAAAGCTGAGGAAGAGAAAGAAAAAGGATGCAGCGGGAATGAAGGCTGGAGGTGAAGGGGAAAACCTGTAAAAAGAGAGAGACTTCAGCTGGATTACAGACAAAAAAAAGAGTGTAACGTTGAAAAGAAAAAGGCAGAAAAAGAAAGTGAAGTAGAATCAAGATTTAGACTGCAAGTTAAAAAAAAACGGAAACAGGAAGAGGAAACGCATTAAAATTTGAAGAAACAGAAGCAGCAGCGGCAGAAGAAGAAAATAAAAACTAAAATTATGAAATCGAATGAAAAAAAAAACAAGAAGAAGAAGAATGATGATTCCGATTAGGCAGAAGAGTGAGAAAAATATGAATGAGAAAGTAAGCAAAAAAAAAAAAACAAAAAAACAAAAAACAACTATAAATAAATCAGGACCAAAATAGAAAGAAAGTGGGTAAATTTCAGAAGAGTAAGAAATAAAGAGAAGAAGAAGAAGAAAAAAAGTGTCAAAAAAGAAAAGAAGAAAAATGTGGAAGAAGCGAAGATGAATAATAATAATAATAATAATAAGAAGAAGAAGATGAAGAAGACAAAAAAAAAAACCTCCAAAAATACGAAATGGAAAAATGCAGACGATAAAGTAGATGGTCGGGAAAAGAAACAGAGGAAGGAAAAGCTGAGGAAGAGAAAGAAAAAGGATGCAGCGGGAATGGAGGCTGGGGGTGAAGAGAAAAACCGATGAAAAGAAAGAGACTTCAGCTAGATTACAGATTAAAAAAAA
Source organism: Ascarosepion bandense (assembly GCA_037127315.1). Lineage (NCBI taxonomy): Eukaryota > Metazoa > Mollusca > Cephalopoda > Sepiida > Sepiidae > Ascarosepion > Ascarosepion bandense. The sequence continues at coordinate 536,555 of JBBBDQ010000781.1, read as the reverse complement.
AGAGTGTAACGTTGAAAAGAAAAAGGAAAAAAAGAAGGTGAAGTAGAACCAAGATTTAAACAACAAGTTAAAAAAATAAATCGGAAACAGAAAGAGGAAATGCCTTAAAATGTGAAGAAACAGAAGCAGCAGCAGCAGTGGCAGAAGAAAATACAAAGTAAAAGTTTGAAATTGGATGAAAGAAAAAGACGAAGAGGAAGAAAATAACGATGTTTCCGATTAGGCAGAAGTGTGTGAAAAATATGATTGAGAAAGTAAGGAAAAAACTAGAAATAAATCGACACCAAAATAGAGATTCGGGAAATTTTAAAATAGAAAGAAGAAAGAGAAGGTGGAGGAGAAAAAAGTGTAGTAAAAACAAAGTAGAAAACCAAAAAGAATAAGAAGAGGTGGAAGAAGCAAAGTGAAAATAATAATAATAATAATAATAATAATAATAATAATAATAATAATAATAATAATAAGAAGAAGAAGAAGAAGAAGAAGAAGAAAGTGACAAATGTGTGAGTCTTAAAAGATCAAAAAAAGAAAACGTGATGATGAAGTTGTAGAAGTCAGGAAGAAGAAGAAGAAGAAAAGAAGAAGCTAGAATTTGAAGAAGAAGAAGAAACATATTAAGAGAAGATGAAGTTGATGAAGGTGGAGAAGAAGAAAAAGAAGAAGGTGATGATGAAAAAGAAAAAGAAAAAGGACCTGGAGATGATGAATGTGAAGAAGGTGGAGATGATGAAGGTGAAGAAAAAGAAGCAGGTGGAGATGATAAAGATGAAAAAGAAAAAAGGAAAAGAAGAAAGTGAAGATGATGAAGAAGAGGAAGAAGAAAAAGAAGAATAAGAAGGTAGAGATGATGATGTTGGAGAAAAAGAAGAAGGTGTAGAAGAAGAAGAAGAAGAAAAACAAGAAGAACCTGGAGATGATGAAGGTGAAGAAGAAAAAAAAGAAGAAGGTGATGATGAAAAAGAAAAAGAAAAAGGACCTGAAGATGATGAATGTGAAGAAGGTGGAGATGATGAAGGTGGAGAAGAAGAAGAAAAAGAAGAAGGCGAAAATGATGAAGAAGAAGAGGAAGAAAAAGAAAAAGAACCTGGAGATGATGAAGGTGAAGAAGAAGAAGAAGATGAAGATGATGAAGGTGAAGAAGAAGAGAAAAAGAAGAAGAAAGTGAAGATCATGAAAAAGAAGAAGAAGAAAAAGAACCTGGGGATGATGAAGGTGAAGAAGAAGAAGAAGAAGAATGTGGAGATGATGAACGTGGAGAAGAAAAGTAAAAGAACAAGGTGAAGATCATGAAAAAGAAGAAGGAGAACCTGGAGATGATGAAGCTGAAGAAGAAGAAAGTGGAGATGATGAAGGTGGAGAAGAAGAAGAAAAACAAGAAGAAGAAGAAAAAAACAAGAAGAAGGCGAAGATGATGAAAGGAAGAAGAAAAAGAAGAAGAAGAAGAATCAGGAGATGATGAAAGTGGAAAAGAAGAAGAAGAAGAAGAAGGTAAAGATGATGAGGGATGTGGTGGAGATGATGAAGGTAGAAAAGGAAAAGGTGAAGGTAGAGTTGACGAAGGTGGAGAAGAAGAAGATGAATAAGAAAAAGAAAAAGGAGAAGGTGGAGATGAAGGTGAAGAAGAATAAAAAATAGTAGTAGTAGTAGTAGAAAAAGAATAAGGTGGAGAATAAACCAAGAACAAGAAAATGATGATGGTCTTGAAGAAGGAGAGGAGAAGCAGGAGAGACCGGGGAAGATGAACGTGTAGAAGAAACAAAGAAGAAGACAAAAGACGAAGAAACCGGTAGAAAAACAATAAGTAAAATTATAGCAAAAAGGAATCTGATTAGAAAAACAAAACAAAAAAGCAATAATTCACTCGCGTGGCAAAAGAGTTAATAAAAAAAAAAGATGTCGTTGGAGATAAACGGTAAATAATCCAAAGAATTAATAAATGAACAAATACGAAAACAATGGCACCCATACTGGAGAAAGGAAACCTTGCAGAGATCGGAAAAGACCCAAAGCGATTCTTTTTCGGGTCAGCTGATGTAACCAAAGATGCGGCAATTGGAAAAGCTGAACATAATTTTTCATTTATTTTACAGCTTGTCTTTCTGATCATTATTTGAAAAAAAAACAAAGAACAAAAAAACAAAAAAACAAAACGAAAATCTAAAAGATAATTAAATCAGATCTATTTGTGAGTTCAAATCTGTTGTTTTTTTGTTTCTTTTTCCTGCTTTTTTATTTTTTATCGGTTTTAAATCGTGATTGTCTTTTTTTTTTGCCTTCTTTTTTCACTGCGTCCTTATGCTCGCGGTTAAGAGTATTAAATGTAATTTCGAGTCTTCGTTTTGGGAGATGAAAATCAGGGGAGATAAGCGAAAATAATTGCAGTTAAAAAGTGGGCACTGGAAAAAAAAAGAATCGAAAACAGTGTGATAAAGAGAAAATGGCGGAATATATGCCGGAACCTAAAGAAATCGGAGAGAAATGACCGGAAGCGGAATTACACGCTGGCAATTTTAAAAGAATGAAACACGTTAAGGACGTTAGGGAGAAAAATTGAATTACGTGACATGAAAGATAGGCTAAAACGAAAATGGAGAAATATAAATGATAATGTATGTCGAATAAAGATGTGCAATAATAATAATAATAAATGTAAAATTAAAAATAAATATAGAGAAAACAACAACAATGATTACAACTGTCATATAGTATTACTGACACACGGGAATTGGTAAGCACTCAGCTACCTCATGAGTAATAGCTGTAGCTATTTATACTCCTGCTGACTTCCTATATAAATGAATCATCATCTTGGTAAGCACTCAACTACCTCATGAATAATAGCTGTAGCTATTTATACTCCTGCTGACTTCCTATATAAATGAATCATCATCTTGGTATTACTTCGAACTATTATTCTCATCTTGGTTGATATAGATGTTATAATAGACACAATATTTCAACCACGTACTCTCTGGTCATCATCAGGTGTTTACTGATTGACTGATATGGATTATCTTGTTGATTATTGCGATATATCCTGTGAAATTAGTTATTCTTTTTTCTTGTGGAATTTGGTGCGTCACTACCAGATCCAATGATCGAACTCATGACCACTAGATGATACTAACACACGTGTAAACAAATACTATATCCACTACGCTACCGTCCCGAAGGACTTTAGTGGTGTATTTTTGGAGCCTTTTATGTTCAGTGTCAGACGAATTTTGACAACTGGATTATTTTAGTTAGTTTGTGCCATGTCATAATTTGTATTTATTTCTGAGATGAGTAATTTACAATATTTTGGTATTATTTCGAAATATTATTATCATTTTGGTTGATATAGGTGTTGTAAGAGACACAACCTTTCGACGAAGTCCGCCTTACAGCCATATCACGTTGAATACACCGGTTCTCGCTCGATGACCGAAGTTAAGCAACGTTGAGTCTGGTCAGTACTTAGTTGGGTGACCGCTTGGGAATACCAGCTGCTGTGAGTGTTTAGTGACGGATGTGCGTTGTGGTGCAGTGGATATCGACTCGGAAATAGAAATCGATGAGCCGAGTTCGAATTCCAGTTGAATACTTTGCATTCACTTAAGCACTGGTACCCTTGGGAAAGGTATTAATCCGTCCCTTTCCTCCACTTATGGGTTAAATAACAAGAGTAGGACTTGGGGACCCTGCCCTTAAAAACAAATCCCAATGAATCTTGATACTCGAAAAGAAAAAAAAGCATAACTAGACACAAAACTTATATAAAAACAACAATAAATTGTTGAAAGAAAAAGGTATTAGCAGCAATAAATAAATAGAAGTTTAGTTGGCAGTAAATGACCGCCGAGGTGTTGATGTGCCATAAAACAAAACAACCAACCAATCGACCAAGAACCCTCTGGTCATCATCAGGTGCCCATTGAGTGACTGATATGGATTATTGCCATGTATCAGTCAGTCAATTAAGCGCCATACGTGATACCCGATTGGGCGAGACATTACTGACATTACTGACTGGGCAGAAGATTTTCTCGCAGTAACTTGCCATTGCATTCTGCGGTAGACTGTTTGCCAGCCAACACCTATAGAACCAAATCGGTCTTGTTATTCAACACATAGATGTAGGAAGAAGAAGTGGATTATATTATAACATAAATAAGTAGTAATTAGTGGGGGATCATTTTACTAATTCACGACAATATAAAATCGATCCCCCACTTAATATCCACTAGAAGGTTTAATTATGTTTCCATCTATTATATTCAGTCATTTAAGTGCCATACCTGATATACGCTTGGGCGATCATGTCTCGAAAGAGACTTGACTGACTGGGCAGAAGATCATCCAGCAGTAGGTTTCTTTTCTTTTGTAGTAGACTGAATGCCAACCAAATCTATAGAACCTAATCTGTTCTGCTTTTCAACTCATGTCTGTAGGATGAATAGGTAGATTATATTATTATATCAATAAGTAGTAATTAGTGGGGGATCATTTTACTACTTTATGATAATAGAAAACCGACCCCCGCACTTTATACCCAGCAGAAGCTTTAATTCTGTTTCCATCTATTCAGTCAATTAAGTTCCATACATGATACACGATTTGGGCGATCATATTTCGAAAGACATGACTGACTGGGCAGAAGATGAACCCACTGTAGGTTGCCATTTCTTTCTGTGGTAAACTGATTGCCAACCAAGACTATAGAACTTGTCCTGTTATTTAACCCAAAACTGGATGGAAGAGACGGATTAATACCTTTCCCAAAGGTATTTGCTCGTAAGTGAATGCAAGGAATTCAACTGAAATTCGAATCAGATTTTTCCTTCTGAGCCCATCTCGACTGCGCCACAACGCTCGTCCAAATGTATACTTTGTTTTATAATTTTGTTCGTTTGAGTTGCTGGAGGAACGATAACGTTTCCAAATGGGACCCTTTTCAGCAGTTAATTTGTGTTTAACATTTTTAAAACGCCTTTCTGTCCGTGAATATTTATCCTATTTTTTTATTACTTTATCTTGAACAATGTACTGTTCAATACGGAATCTTGCTTCGTATCCTCAGCTAATTTGTCTATCGAGAAAATATCAGTTTCAACGCAATATAAGAAACTATCTTCAAATATTTCCTCCTCTTTCTCACTTTCAGAAGTAATGAACCTCAATCTCGACAAAGGCACATGCGGATTGTTACTGTCTTTCATGGACTCAATATCAAAGCTAAACATCATTAGCATTAAAGACTTAGAATTCGAGACGACGTTACCTTAAGAAGTTCCTTCCCTGGCTTAAATATGGATTCTAAAGGTCTACCGTCTGATCTTAGTAAGACTTTCTTTCCAATTAAAGACTGACGACCTCTTTTTGTCGTCCAATGGCCAATGTTTCTTTCTCAGTATCTGACTCGTTTGATGCAGCTTCTGACATTTTATCGAAAGATACATAATATTAGGTTGTTACAAAAGTAATGGCCTCTCAATGTGTTGTATTTTGAAATGACATTTCACCATTATATATATTAGCTGAATCTTTGTACATGTAACAATTAATGTGTGTGCTTTAATAATGTTTAACTTATTTTCAGACAGAAATATTTTTGAAGCATCATTCAGTCAGTTAAATGCCATACGTGAAACACGCGTAGGCGATCATGTCTCGAAAGAGACATGACTGGCTGGGCAGAAGATTATCCCGCAGTAGAATGCCATTGCTTTCTGCGGTAGACTGGTTGCCAGCCAAGCTATAGAACCCAATCTGTCCTGTTATTTAACCCATAATTTGAAGGAAGAGACGGATTAATACCTTTCCTAAGGGTATTTGTGCGTAAGTAAATGCAATGAAGTCAACTGGAATTCGAACTCGGCTCCCCGATTTCTCGTTCCGAGCCGATATCCACTGCACCACAACGCACATCCATTTTTGAAGCATAGAAGCCCTTAATTATGAACGTGACAAAACTTGATATTTGTTTACTTTTCTTCCATGAGTTTAAGCTTGGGCACAATGCCGCCCAAACTTCTGCCAATACCAATAGAGCATGGGGAAATGGGTCCATAAGTGATCGGGCAGTACAAAGGTGGTTTCAGAAATCTTGTACTGGTAATGAGAGCCTTGAAGATGAAGAACGTCGAGGACGGTTATGCAGTCTTGACAAAGAACAACTGAAAACAGCTGTTGTGCAAAAACCACGTCAAAGAGTTAGAAAAATGGCTCAGACGCTTGATGTCCGCACTGCAAGAGTCTCGCGCTATTTGCAGAGGACTGGTGAGGTGAAAAAGTTTGATGAATGAGTTCCTTATGATCTCAATGAAAATCAAAACTGTTTTGAAATGTGCCCGATGCATTTTCTGCTTAACATTAATGATCACTTCAGTATCGATCTAAACTTATATATAAATGGAACTTTGTCTGTGTGTATGCGTCCGTTACCTATAGACTCCGAAACGGCTGAACCGATTTTCTTGAAAACTTACACAGTTGTACTATAAGCGTCTGTGAGTGTTCTTAGCTAGGTTTTGTGTCGAGGTACCCCCGATAAATATCGAAAATCGATAATCGAAAAAATCGGGTTATAGAAGGAGTCGTCCGATTTTAATCAAATTTGATACACTCACAGACAAAGACATAAGAAACGATATTCAGAAATTTCAAGGTTGCAGTTCTTACAATAGTGCAGAAAATCGATAATATATATATATATAAAAGGCAAGATGTTAGTGTGTGTGTCTGTTTATCTGCCTGTATATCTGTATTTTTTTCAGCCCTTTTATTTTAGATTTTGCTTCGAGTTTGGCTCTAAGTAGGTATAATTGTAGTTCTTAGTCTCAGCCATGATACCATTTACTCAGAGGACTTATTTAGCCTTCAAAATTCAGTTTACGACGAAAAAACTTATTTGATATCGATACCAGGAAATCAAAATTTGATTTACATTCATTCATTTTTCTTTCAGTCTACGGTTTCGCTTTAACTGGAAAAAAACTATTACTTTTTAGTCTTTCGTGCCAACGTCTAAAGAGTCTGAGCTCCAGGACCATGGATTAGTTTTAAAGCTTTCATTACATCCAAGCAACACCGGGCTATACTGCTAGTTTGGCTATAATTCTGAGATGAGGTAGCATTTAAACTATTTGCATGATTTGAACTATTGTCAACATTTTTGTTGCCATTTGTACGACGTTTCGGCCATTAACATAGAAATACTATAGAAAACCATTAACATCAAAAATTGCAATGTGAACTCTGGTAAAAAAGCGTTACTGAACATTAGGCTTATAAGTCCCATAAATTCAGTTGTTCTTGTAATTAAAAACACATGGTCCAGTGGATATAGACGTTGTTTAGTTTCAGTGATTGACCCAAAGAGTTGTGAGTTCGACAGGCTACAGCAGCGGTGAACAAGTAACTTAGGGGGTTAGAGGGGGACAACTCATGACTACCAAAAGAATCTTTACGCAAGAAATGAGAATGATATACCCCAGTGATTGTAATTATGAGTTCGGTCGGAAATTTCTAACACCTGAAGAAGGCCGGAGAGTACAACGGCCAAAACGTCGTACAACAATAATCTTTTTAGTAACTGAATAGTCACTTGTGATGAAAAGTGGACCCTTTATGCTAAACATAAACAATCAGGTCAATGATCGTGATGAGTCCGCCAAACTTTTCCCAAAGTCAAATTTGCACCAGCAAAAGAATATGGTAACTGTCTGATAGTCTGCAATTGATGTTATCCACTACGGCTTTCTGGAAGCCACTGAGAGCCTTAATGCAGAGCTTTAATACACTCAAGTTACTGAAGTGCATGCACGCTTGCAAAAAATGATGCCTACATGGGTGAATGGACGTATTCCAATTCTGCTACATGATAATGCGCGGACACATGTTGCCATAATGACGTGTCAAAAACTTACAGACTTTACGAGAGTTTACCACATTCTCTATATTCCCTTGGTCTTTCACCCACTGAGCTTTCACCCACTGAGCTTTCACCCACCGCTGCCACTCACATCAAAGACCCGGTACTGTTCTGACGGACCTTGGACATCGAATCGGCAGAGGAAAATGTTTGGAGGGCGCAGTAATGGATTAGTAAGTGAGACTGGAGATATCAGTAGCAATGAACAGATTAAAAACGGCTAAGAGGAAGAAAATTACCGACGTATTGATATCGGAAATCAAATAAAGGGTCAGATATTGAATGGATTTACGATGACAGCCCTTATGAATATGAAAGATGGGGAATCATTAAGGACAATATTTATCAATCATAGACAAGCATACAAGAATTTTTTTTTTAATCGTATCACCCCGAGCAAGGCGGTAATGTCACTGATGTGCAGGGGGCTACGTAATAGTGAAAAGATTGGAAAAGATAAAGCCGGAAACCACATCCTAAACAGGGAACAAGGGATGAACCTCTTAACCTGTTCAATAGACCCGGGTGGAGTGTGAACCGGGCGATAGATAGATCTATCTACTCCAATTGAAAAAAAAAACAAAGTGAGAAGACTGGAAAAGAGAAAGACGGAAACCACATCCTAAACAGGGAACAAGGGATGAGCCTCTTAACCTGTTCAATAGACGTGGGTGGAGTGTGAACCGGGCGATAGATAGATCTATCTACTCCAATTGAAAAAAAAAACAAAGTGAGAAGACTGGAAAAGAGAAAGACGGAAACCACATCCTAAACAGGGAACAAGGGATGAGCCTCTTAAACTGTTCAATAGACATGGGTGGAGTGTGAACCGGGCGATAGATCTATCTACTCCAATTGGAAAATGTTGTTAAAATCTTTATACTTTAGGAAATGACAGCGGCCTTAAATAAACTTAATGAAATTTTGCATTATCCCAAACTGCATTAAAAAAATACCATATTTTTCGGCTTCCAAGACGTATTTTTCTTCCTAATGAAAAATACGTGTGCGTCTTCCAAGACGAATGTATCAGCAACCACCACGATTACCAGCATGACATGGGTTGTAGTAAGGATTTTTTATTGTACATGACTGACATTTGTGATGACACTGCAGATGGTAGTTTTAGGGCTTCTACATGAATTCAGCAGTGACGAATTTTGGGGGTTTGAGAATGAATAAAATTACTCTGTTTTTTTATTTTTACATGCATGTTTTTGAAAATTTAAACACATTTTTATGAAAATAAAAGCACTCTTGGACAATGAAAGATTTTTGTAGATTTACTAACCATTATGTCATTGCCATATAAACAAAATCGGAACAGTGATTAATGTTGCAGAATTAGATTTCTACATTTTCTGTTTTAAACCCATTAAAAGAGGATCAAAGCTAAGTATTCACAGTTTGTGCTAAACCTATTAAAATCGGTTCCAGTGTTCAGTTGAAGTTGGGAGAAGGTTGAAAAGACATTATGAGATAGGCAGGAGCCAGTGATATTGGTTACCACAATGACATGTTTGGTAGTGAAGATTATTTATTGTACATGACTAACTTTAGTGATGACTCTGCAGATGGTAGTTTAGAGATTTTACAAGAATCCAGCAGTGACGAGTTTTGGGGATTTGAAGATTAATAAAATTTATTTGATTATTTTTTTAAATATTTTTTCATTCATATTTTTAAAATGTTTAATTCATTTTTATGAATATAAGAATACCCTTGGACGATGAAAGATGTATATGTTTACTAACCACTATCTAGTATGTCATTGCCATACAAAAAAAGTCGGAAGAGTGATTAATGTTGTAGAATTAGATTTCTACATTCTCTGTTTTAAGCCTTTTAAAAGTGGATCAAAGCTAAGTATTCACAGTTTGTGCTAAACCCATTAAAATCGGCTCCAATGTTCAAGGTTGAAAAGACACTATGAGATAGGCAGGAGCCAGCGATGTTGGTTAACACAATAACATGGATGGCAGTGAGGATCATTTATTGTACATGACTGACATTAGTGATGACTCTGCAGATGATAGTTTAGAGATTTTACAAGAATCCAGAAGTGATGAGTTTTGGGGATTTGAAGATTAATAAAATTCTTTTGATGCTTTTATATTTTTGCATCCATATTTTAAAAAGTTTTAATTAATTTTTATGAAAATAAAACCACCCTTGAATAATGAAAGATTTATAGTATATTTATTCACCCTCAACTAGTAAGTCATTGCCATACAAACAAAATTGGACGAGTGATTAATACAAATAATACGTGGTGCCAGTATGTGAGAGATGCATGTTGTTGTATGAGAATTACATTTCTTGTCTTAGAATTTTTTTTCCGATATTAGGGTGCGTATTTCAAGCCACAGCGTCTTGTAAACCAGAAAATGCCGGATAAAGGAAAAAGTAAATCCGGCAATGACTAGTTTTGGGGATTTGAGGAGCAGTAAAATTTGGTTGTTTTATATTTTTACACGCACATTTCAAAATTTTTAATTAATTTTTATGAAGATAAAACAACCCTTGGACTAAGAAAGATGCATAATATATTTACTAACCACCAACTTAGTAAGTCATTGCCATACAAACAAAATCGAACGAGTGATTAATGGTGTTCGATGTGAATAAATTTTTCTTTTCTTAGAAAATTCTTTCCAGTATTAGGGAGCGTCTTCAAAGTCACTGCGTCTTGTAAGTAAATACTATATATATATATATATATATATATATATATATATATATATATATATTAGCTTCAAACGTTATTTTTTAGTAGAGGCCAGTATATGAAAGATGAATGTAAATCATCTATTATTTTTTAAAATTTTGCTTTTATTTCTGAAAATCTGCCCCCAATAGGAAAATAAAAATGCAATCTAACTATGACATTATTTCTTTTGATAAGCTTTAAATTGCTTGAATAAATAATAAAAATTGAGGAAATTATAGTCTGAAGAAATTTTCTTTTCCATTACAAGACGCACTTTTTTTTCCTAAAATTACTCTGAAAAATACGAATGTATCAGTTACCACCATAGTTACCATCATGACATGGATGGTAGTGAGAATCATTTATTGTACATGACTGACATTAGTGATGACACTGCAGATGATAGTTTAAGGCTTCTACATGAATTCAGCAGTGACGAGTTTTGGGGATTTGAGAATGAATAAAATTACTCTGTTTTTTTTATTTTTACATGGATATTTTTGAAATTTTAAACACGTTTTTATGAAAATAAAACCATCCTAGGACAATGAAAGATTTATAGTACATTTACTAATGACCAATTATTATGTCATTGCCATACAAACAAAATCGGAACAGTGATTAATGTTGCAGAATTAGATTTCTACATTTTCTGTTTTAAACCCATTAAAAGAGGATCAAAGCTAAGTATTCACAGTTTGTGCTAAACCTATTAAAATCGGTTCCAGTGTTCAGTTGAAGTTGGGAGAAGGTTGAAAAGACACTATCAGATAGGCAGGAGCCAGTGATATTGGTTACCACAATGACATGGATAGTATTGAGGATCATTTATTGTACATGACTGACATTAGTGATGACTCTGCAGATGATAGTTTAGAGATTTTACAAGAATCCAGCATTGACGAGTTTGGGGGATTTGAAGATCAATAAAATTTCTTTGATTATTTTATATTTTTCCATGCAACTTTCAAAATATTTAATTCCTTTTTATGAAATTAAAACCACCCTTGGACAATGAAAGATGTATAGTATATTTACTAACCACCAACTTAGTAGGTCATAGCCATACAAAGAAAATCGGAAGATTGATTAATGGTATTCGATGTGAATAAATTTTCCTTTTCTTAGAAATTTCTTTTGAGGTACGTCTTCCAAGTCACAACGTCTTGTAAGTAAATACTATATATATATATATATATATATATATATATATATATATATATATATGAATTGTTTGAACATTATTTTTTATTGACACTCGTATTTAAGTAGATGTTCTGTTTTTAATTAAACAGTGTTATATATTCATATCTACTGGCCTGATTATTTACGATAAATTTTTTATTACGAAAATGTGTGTCATTCGGCAGGATTCGAACCTGCGACCTCTATGTAGATGTACTGTTTAATTAAAAACAGAATATCTACTTAAATACGAGTATCGTTAAAAAATAATGTTCAAAGAATTCGTTTCAAATTGTCGATTGTTTATAACCAAGTTTCGTTAAAATTCGTTAATCTCAGTAACATGTTTATATATATATATATATATATATATATTGGCTTCAAATGCGATTTTTTAGTAGAGGCTTATATTTGAGTAGACACATAAATATTTAGACATTATATTTATTAATTCTCGTCATGTGCCTTAATAATCGAGAAAAGAAATGCGTTCTTTGTCATAGAAATTTCGAACATTTCGATCCAAACGTAAAGAAAGCTATTTCCAAAGAAGTAATGGATTTTTATTCACTAATCCGACAGATTTTATCATATCATATCATATCATATCTATCGATCTATCTATCTATGGACAATGAAAGATGTATAGTACATTTACTAACCACCAACTAGTGTGTTATTGCCATACAATCAAAATCGAACGAGTGATTCATCTAAACAATCCGTGGCGTCTGTACGCGTGGTGAATGTGTTGTTATATAAGAATGAGTCTTTTTTTTCTTAGAAATATACTATATATATATATCTGGGAAGTGTTCTAACAGGAGATGGAAAGTGCGGAACAGAGATCAGAAGGCAAACTGGCGTGGCGAAGAACGCATTCCAGAAGCTAAGTAAAGTATTAAGACACAGGAAAATTTCACTAGAAACAAAGAAGAAAGTACTAAATTGCTATGTTATGTCAGTTCTTCAATACGGCAGTGAATGCTGGACAATATCATCGAAGATGGAAAAACTTGAAGCAACGGAAATGTGATTCTACAGAAGGATGCTGGATATAAAGTAGGGGATCAGTTTCATATTACAATCAATACATAAACTGACCCCTCACTTTGTGGTCACAGCAGCTTCTATACATTTATATTCCTGAGATCCAAAAGCACAAGGATGCATTCCAGAAGCTGAGCAGAGAAAGGCAGGACAATTTCACTAGAAACAAAGGAAAGAGTGCTGGATTGCTATGTGATGTCAGTTCTTCAATACGGCAGTGAATGCTGGACAATACCATCAAAGATGAAGGAAAAAATTGAAGCAGCGGAAATGTGGTTCTACAGAAGGATGCTGCGGATATCGTAGACCGAGCATGGGGGCAATTATGAGGTATTGGAAAGGATGGCAACGAAAAGAAAATTAATAGTGTGCATCAGGAAGAGACAACTGAAGTTCCTGGGATATGCAATGAGGAAGGAGGGCTTGGAGAACCTGATACTGACAGGCCAGATAGAAAGAATAAGAGACAGAGGAAGGCAGAGGATAACATATTTGAGGGACCTGAGCAGGTGGATTACAGAACGGGGGTTGCGTGGTGTAACAGGAGAAAACGTACTAAGAGCCACCAAGGGAGGGAGATGTGGAAAGCCATGATGGCCTACGTCCTGAAAGGATAGGGCACATAGAAGAAGAAAAAGAAGAAGAAGAAGAAGAAGATTTATATAAATAATAAGTGGCCCCAGTATGCGAGGAACGTATTCTGAATCTGTTGTTATATGAGAATGAGTCATTTTTCTTCAAAATTTTTATTCTAACAGGCGCGTGAGTCCTTCAAGCCACAGCGTCTTGTAAGCCGGAAAATATAGTAAACATGAGGAAAAACAGAATAGAAGACGAAAATTAAAAAAAAAAAGAAGAATATAATTCTAAGTTACGGGACTTTTTTTTCAGTGGTGTTCACATTTTGCAAGGCTGAAAAGTCACAGGAAGTCGAGGGTTACAGAACAAAAGACACAGCTTAAACGGATCGATCATTGAAGAGTCAAAGAGTATAGCGAAAATGCAGTAGCAACAACGAAAAACAAAGGCAAACCAGCTCCTGTTCTTCGCTCTTCAGAATCCATCGAGGAAAACATATGTAACTATGCGCAAAGGTACGTCGGTAGTTCGGCACGTGAGAGTGAGAAAATGACTACCATGAGAAATCGGTAGTATATATTTCAGGCAGTAGCTATTCCATGACGGACATATCCAGATCCACACATCCCGTGAGTCATTAGAGTCGTAAGGACATCACATGTACTGCAGTAGCAATAGAAGTGGTGTTTCTTTGGGTATCAATCAAACAAGTACAAGAATTTAAGTACCTAGGAAGTGTTCTAACAGGAGATGGAAAGTGCGACACGGAGATCCGAAGGCGAATTGGCATGGCAAAGGACGCGTTCCAGAAGATGAGCAAAATACTAACACACAGGAAAATCTCAATAGAAACGAAGAAAAGAGTGCTGGACAATATCATCGAAAATGAGGACAAAACTGGAAGCGGCCGAAATGTGGTTCTACAGAAGGATGCTACGGATATCGTGGACTGAGCATACAAGCAACGACGAGGTGTTAGAAAGAATGGCAACAAAAAGGAAATTGATGCTGAGCATCAGGAAGAGACAACTGAAGTTCCTGGGACATGCAATGAGGAAGGATAGCCTGGAGAACCTGATACTGACTGGACAGATAGAAGGAAGGAGAGACAGAGGAAGGCAGCGGATAACATATTTGCAGGGCCTGATCAGGTGGATGACGGAACGGGGGTTGCCAGGAGCAACAGGAGCAAACATACTAAGAGTCACAAGGGATAGGGAGACGTGGGGATCCATGATCGCCTACGTCCTGAAGGGACAGGGCACATAGAAGAAGAAGAAGCCTGACATAACCCAACCCTCTTCAGGCAAATTTGAATTCAGGGTTTTTTCATGTCTAAGTTACCACCCAAGGCTATAGCTACGACACAGCTAGCATACCTTGAATGCATGTACATGTATATAGGTGCATATATCCCGTAACTGACGAGAGTCGTAATGGGCGCTACATGTAATGTAGCGGAAGTAGAAGTGGTGTTTCTTTGGGCACGACTGCCTAACAGAACCCAACCCTCTCCAGGCTGATTTGAATTCAGGGTTTTTACTTCTCTTAAACGTTGCCACTCAAGGCTATAGATAGGACACAGCTAGCAGCCTTGAATGCATGTACATGTATCTAGATGCATATATCCCGTAACTGATGAGAGTCGTAATGGGCACTACATGTAATGTAGCGGTAGTAGAAGTGGTGTTTCTTTGGGCACGACTGCCTAACAGAACCCAACCATCTTCAGGCAGATTTGAATTCGGAGTCTTTCCTTCTCCTATAGAACCCAGTCTGTCCTATTTACCTATGGCTGAGAGAGACGATATGGACTCTAACCTTTCCCGGCATAAGTGAATATAATGGATTCGACTGGAATTCGAACTCGGCTTCTGATTCCTCAATCCGAACCGCTTTTCCATTACGCCAATGAGCCTCCTTACATAGTCGATATATCGCCAGCCTTAAGGCATCTAGAAACGGTCTTTGGTGTTATGAACATCCCCGCCCTAAGCTCACCCGAGATGTTATACTATGGATGGCGGTATAAACACACTGTGCGCCCAACAGCCAATGGGAATTACGTATCATCTTGGTTTAGGCTAGAGAGAATAAATATTCATGATACTAGTGGTTGTAACCACTTGTCTTTTTTTTTAATCATTTCACCCCAAGTAAGGTGATAATGAGACTAAGACGCAAAAGGGGACAGAGGGACTGAAATTTAAAGAAAATAAGAAGGCTGCGAATAGGAAGGAACAGATGTCAAGAAAACAGATGAACTTTCCAGATCCAGATATTCCGTGACTTATTAGGGTCGTAGGGGCATCATGTGTACTGCAGTCGCAGTAAAAGTAGTTTCTTTGGACACGACATCCTGACAACCCAACCCTCTCGTGAATTCAAAGCTTTTCCTTCTCCTAGACCAGTTGCTACCCACTAAGGCTATAGAACCCAGTCTGTCTTGCTATTCTACCCCTAGCTTGGGGGAAAAGATACGGATTCATACCTTACCCAAGAGTATTAGCATGTAAGTGAATGTGATGTATGTAATTGGAATTCGAAATCGGCTGAAATCCGTGTTTCTATTCAGGTCATCTCGGCAATTTCCATAAAATAAATGTGTTCATTCATTTCAGTCACTTCAAAAATAATAGACTGCTTTAAAAAATTATTGTCCCAAGAGAAATGTACACAGAATAGCAATGAGTTTAAACTCTTTTAAGAATAAGTGATATTTTTCATTTAAAATTATAATTGAAAATAAAGTTTATTATACTTTTTTTTGTTTCACAGATATATATATATATATATTTGTCAGTTATTCTAATCTCATTTATCATTATTTGATAGATAACACCACAGACTTAAAAATGCATTTTTAAAATTTTTTCATCTCATGACTCATTAGAGTCGTAATGGGCACCACATGTACTGAAGCCGCAGTAGAATTGGTATTTCTTTTGACATGACAGCCGGACAGAACCCAACCCTCTCCAGACAGGTTTGAATTCGGAGTTTTCACCTCTCCTAGACAAGTTGCCACCCAAGGCTATAGATAGGACACAAATAGCAGCCTTGAATGCATGTACATGTATCTAGATGCATATATACTGTGACTGATGAGAGTCGTAAGAGCAACCGCAGTAGAAAAGGTGTTTCTTTTGGCACGAGAGCCTGACGAAGCCAAACCCTCTCCAGGCAGGTTTAAATTCAGAGTTTTTCCTTCTTTTATAGAACCCAGTCTGTCCTGCTATTTACATATGGCTGGGGGAGATATGTATTCTTACCTTTCCCAACATAAGTGAATGTAATGGATTTGACTGGAATTCGAACTCGGCTCCAGATTCCTCAATGCGAACCGCTATCCATTGCGCCATCGAGCCTCCTGACTAGAATTACATAGTCGATATATCTTAAGGCATCTAGGTACGGTCTTTCGTGTCATGGACATCCCCGCCCTAGGCTCACCCGAGAGGTTATTCTATGGATGGCGGACGTAGTTTATCGTCAAAAGAATATAGTTGCAAAACATTAGAAACAAGCAAACGAATATATGGATATAATAGCCTAATATTTTAAGTGTGTCACGATGGTCAACCGTGATTAAAAGTCCAGATATTCCGTGACTCATTAGAGTCGCGATGACACCACATGTACTGAAGCCGCAGTAGAAGTGGTATTTCTTCGGACACGACAGCTTGACAGAGTCCAACCCTCTCCAGGTAGTTTTGAATTTGGAATTTTCCTTCTCTTAGACCGGCTGTCACCCAAGACTATAAAACGCATTTTGTCCTACTATTTACCCATAGTTTGGGGGAGAAGAGATGGATTCATAGTTTTCCAAAGGGTATTAGCAAGTAAGTGAATATAATGGATTTGACTGGAATTCGAACGCGGCTCTCCGACTCTTTAATCTAAATTGCTAAATAAATTAACTTACACTTAACATCAGGAAGATGCATTTGAGTTTCTCACTATATCCATTATCATTATCATCATCAAAATTATTCTTACTTTCATCATTGTCATCTGAAATACCATTGTCGGAATAATTATTTATCATCATCATCAGCATCAAAATTATTACTATTATTATTGTTATCATTATTATCATTATTACTGTTATCGTATTATTGTTAATATTACGATTATTATCATCATCAAAATTATTTTTACTATATTCATTGTCATCGTGATTGCCATTGTCGGAACAATTATTTATCATCATCATCATCATCATCATCATCATCATCATCAAAATTATTACCATTATTATTATTATTATTATCAAAATTATTCTTACTATCATTGTCATCTGAAACACCATTGTCGGAATAATTATTTATCATCGTCATCATCATCATTATCATCAATATTATTACCATTATTATTGTTATCATTATTATTATTACTGTCATCATTATTAATATTGTTTATATTGTTATCATTATTATCATCATCAAAATTATTCTTATTTTCATCATTGTCATCATAACTGCTATTAGCGGAATAATTACTTATCATCGTCCTCATCATCATCATCAATATTATTACCATTATTATTGTTATCATTATTATTACTGTCATCATCATTATTATTGTTTTTATGATTATCATTATTATCATCATCATCAAAAGTATTCTTACTTTCATCATTGTCACCATAATTGCCATTGCCGGAATTATTATTTATCATCGTCGTCACCATCATCAACATCAATATTATTACCATTATTGTTGTTATAATTATTATTATTACTATTATCATCATTATTATTTTTAATATTATTATCATTATTATCAACATCAAAATTTTTCTTCCTATCATCATTGTCATCATAATTGCAATTGTCGGAATAATTATTTATCATCGTTATCGTCATCATTATCATCAATATTATTAACATTATTATTGTTATCAATATTATTATTACTTTCATCATCATTATTATTTTTAATATTATTATCATTATTATCATCATCAAAATTATACTTACTATCATCATTATCATCATCATTTCTATTGTCGGAATAATTATTTATCATCGTCATCATCATTATGATCATCATCATCAATATTATTATCATTATTATTGTTATCATTATTATTATTACTGTCATCATAATTATTATTTTTAATATTATTTTAATTTTTATGATCAAAATTATTCTTACAATCATCATTGTCATTCTAATTGCCATTGTCGAAATAATTATTTATCATCGTCATTATTATTGTTATCATTATTATTACTACTGTCATCAACATTATTATTGTTAATATTATTATCATTATTATCATCATCAAAATTATTGTTACTATCATCATTGTTATCATAATTGCCATTGTCGGAATAATTCATTTATCATCGTTATTATATTTTATCATCATTATCATCATTAATATTATTATCATTATTATCTTTATTATTATTATTATTATTATTATTATTATTATTATGACTGTCATCATCATTGTTAATTTTAATATTATTATTATCATTATTATTATGATAAATACCATTTCAGTTCATCATTTTTACTATTCATTTAATGTCTTATATTATTATTATTATTATTATTATTATTATTATTATTATAATAAATGTTCATAACCAGCATCCTCATTATCATTATGATCATCTATATTACAGTTCTCTTGTTCTTCCTTGTCTCACTACACGAGCTTTTTCGTCTCCTCTATCTTATTACTCTCCCCAGCCTTTCGCTCACTTTTGCCAAAAGTAAAGAGTGAGAGAGTAGGAGGAGAGAGCCTATAGCATTACCGTATCAGTAGCGCTTAAGCTGGTGGTTGTAGTAGTAATTGTGTGTGTGTATGTGTGTGTACTGTACAATATAGTAAAAACAGATAGGTTTGTTGTCGTATCCCGCGACCTAATAACGAAATTTCTGGCCTCTACACCCCTGGCCATTACTCAGTTGGTCTTTTCTGCCTACAGCGAGCCTTTAAAGTAACTTTAATTATTTTAAAAAAAAATTAATTCCTTCTAACATTTTTGAAATTTTGGCAGAAAGTTTTGTTTTGATTTAAGTTAACGGCTAAAGAAACGTTACGACTGTTTTACAATGGAAACGTAATGATTGGACCACACACTTTTTTTCGGTAACAAACACATTAATTTGGAAATTCCCGCAAAAATCAAATAATTGTTGGATTTTAATGAAACTATCCGGACTCATTCACAATTGAAGAAATTATTTTTGAAATTATTATTATTTAAAAATTTTGATAAATATGTTTACAATGGACACAGGAGCCATGATTGTTCAATAATAAGAAAAACCTTTTCTCTTTCCAAATCTCTCACAGTAAAGTAGCTTCTATGGACATTATTTTTATAGATTTTTAATAAAATTACTCTCTGTGTTATCGTCATTTTATTATCCAATACCTTTCTGTTTGAAGACGTTACTATCATTTGTAGTATGACAAAGAAAAAGTTTTCCATGAAATCATAATTATCCTTCCGTGGAAATTCAACGGGTTCCGCTAGTCATTATCATTACAATAATTATTATCCTTGGCTTGCCACTTGATCCAAATCTAAATCCAAATATGCCATGACTTATTACCGTCTTAGATGCACCACACATACTCCAGCCTCAGTAGAGGTGGTGTTTCTTTGCGCAAAACACCCTGATGGTGCCCAGAATTTTTCAGGATAACTTGAATTCAGAGTTTGTTGGTAAAATTCGTCATAATCTACGGATAAAGCGCAGTCATTAGTTGATGTATTGATTATAATAGAGAATCAATCTCCCGAATGTTTCAAATATAACAGTCCATAATAGTCACAAAGTAAGGGAGTATCCTCTTGGCATCTGGTGACCATGTCCGTCATAGTATATGGATATAGAATATCCTCGTCCCGTAATCTGTTCAATGAAACAACGTCAAAGATTATCACTCTCGAATCAGACACTCCAGAATCGGATTTGATGTCCAATACTTGGAAAAATATGGCCAGCTTTTATACACGTCGCATTTAATATTTTGAGCTTCCTGATTGGTTAAGCCTTCTATTGGAGAACTATGAAATGAGTTGGTTCATGGAGATCTGAACAGCATATATGTATCCAAAAAAGTCCAACAGAGTTTTCTTTATCCAAGGCCGGTTGCTACCCAAGGCTACTGAACCCATTCTGTCCTGCTAATTACCCATAGCTAGTTGGTGGTTAGGGTAGAAGACATGGTTTTCATACCTTATCCAAGGGCAATAGTAGGTAAGTGAACGTAATGGATTTGAATGGAATTCATTCAGTTAATTTTTCCTCTGAGTCTTAAAAAGTGAAAAAAGTTCCTGTAACTTCCAAAGTATCGCTACATATTCGAAAAGAGTTCGAATGTGTGGCAATACCTTTTAGATTTCAGTTTAAAGTGAAAATCCGGGATTTTTTCTACGGAATTATCGCCCGCGCTCCTACAACTACTGGAATCACAGTCATAGTTGTATAAATGGTTACATTAGTGTAAATGTCTGTGTCGGTGTAAATGCCGCGTTCTTGTAGCTTTTATTCCCATATCCTTTCATTCAGTGGGTTTATCTTCTTCGTGTCCCTTCAAGATATATATATATATATCCGAGTGAGTACAGAACGAAGAAAGAAATTTATTTTCACCGTCCAATACATTAATTTAAAACATTAATATATATATATATATATATATATATATATTATCCTAATAATAATGATATCTAAACTT
The DNA here is from genome assembly GCA_037127315.1 of Ascarosepion bandense. Taxonomy (NCBI): domain Eukaryota; kingdom Metazoa; phylum Mollusca; class Cephalopoda; order Sepiida; family Sepiidae; genus Ascarosepion; species Ascarosepion bandense. Next base: position 515,405 of record JBBBDQ010000781.1, on the reverse strand, counting down.
ATTTATAAATAGAACTTTGTGTGTGTGTGTATGTGTGTGTGTGTATGTGTCCGTTACCTATAGACTCAGAAACGGCTGAACCGATATTAGTAAAAATTTACACAGTTGTACTATAAGCATCTGCGAGTGTTCTTAGCTAGGTTTTGTGTCGAGGTACCCCCGATAAATATCGAAAATCGATAATCGAAAAAATCGGTTTATAGAAGGAGCGGTCCGATTTTAATCAAATCGGATACACTCATAGACAAAGACATAAGAAACGATATTCAGAAGTTTCAAGGTTGCAGTTCTTACAATAATGCAGAAAATCGATAATATATATATATATATTTTAGAGAAAATTTTCAAACTTCAAATGTGTCGGATGCACATTTCGACATGAGATCTCTAACAGAGATTCCACGTCACCTCAGCGACATTGTTCTGTTCTAAATGGAGAAGGCCCTGGGGTAAAGGGGAGGGGCAAGGTTAACAACGGTCAAGAATTGAGAGTTCCTTTAAGGTCAGGGAAGTGGAATTTTTTTTAAGTTGGGGAATTAGGTTAAACAAAACAGAACAGGACAGAGCTGGGAGGGACTGAGATTACGGGTGTATAGAGACAAGAGAAAGACGGGGTATCAAATATCAAATGGTACAGGCTAGTGAAAGTTTACAGGGGTATGAAACGGTATATTTAGGAGGGGAAGGAATAGATTTAAATGTATGATCTTAAAAATTTTTAATTAAGTCTATCCATTACAGGAAGTCATGAATATAAAATTATTAAAGTCATGAAGTCACGAATTTAAAAGTTATTACTTTTTTAAGGTTAAGATTTTGAGCTGTTTGAAGAGGTGTATTTAGGGGGGAAGCAATGGGTTTAAATATAAGATCTTAAAAAAAATTTAATTATTTTTATTTAATTAAACTTTTTAGGTAGATGCGAGATAAATGCCAATTACAGGAAGTTATAAGTTTCAAAATTATTAGAGAAAAAAAATATATGTGTTAACCAAGGAAAAACGGGGTTTAGTAAAAGAATCCATATTTTATAAAGACAGGCAATTAAAGGAGATTGGGATAGGAAGGTAGGGGGGTTAAAATACTTGTTTAAGGTTAACGTTAAAGTAAGATTAAGATTAAAATTTAAATTGAATCCATTTAATTTGTATTCTAAGTATTCAGAAAATTTGACTTGTGGCGGCACTTACTGATAAATTCCCTTCTAAGATTCAGTAGCCGGTGTTGGTGGGGATATTTTAATATTGAAATTTTTTCCAGTAAACATAGACAACACCTATCACGAAAATTCCTCGGAATACGGGCTGAACCTACTAGTTTCCAGCTAATTTCAGGATCCATCCCTTCCTCTTTCATTTTCCAGAATGCCCGTGAAAGGGCTGTCTGTACCTCTGACTGGGGTTCGAAAAAGAGTACCTGTGGTTATACAGTCTTTGTTTGAAAGGACCGGCTGACATACCAATATAGGTCCGGAAGTCGTTTTTATTGTCTGATGGAGAAATGCGGGCTTCATAAATCACCTGGGTGGATTTGCATTTTCCCTCCACCGGGCAGGCGTTCACAGAATTACAGCTGCATTCATTTAGAATTCCGGACCTAGATTCAGCATTGCGCAAGTTTACCAGAATACTCCTGTTATGGGAACCAATAAGGCATATTCGGGGTGCAAGAATAACTAATTTTAAGGGTGTACCTATTAAAAATCTTCCGTCGAGGGTTACTGCTATTAAAACTTTTGTCTATTAACTTGAGAAAATATTTACCAATATTGATGTTAGTTAGTATCTGTATTCTTAATTACATTGAGCTCTCCACCTGCATCGTTTTTTAATATTAAAAATTGTTTAATATTAATTAGGATCAGGCTCTTGGAATTTACCTTCCTACTCTTCCACTTCGGATTAAAGAAAAACAAATATATATATATATATATATATATATATATATATATATATATATAATAGGCAAGATGTTTGTGTGTGTATCTATTTATCTGCCTATATGTCTGTATTTTTTTCAGTCCTTTTATTTTAGTTTATGCTTCGGGTTTGGCTCTAAATAGTTATACTTGTAGTTCTTAGTCTCAGCCATGATACCATTTACTCAGAGGACTTATTTAGCCTTCAAAATTCAGTTTACGACGAAAAAAACTTATTTGATATCGATACCAGGAAATCAAAGTTTGACTTACATCCATTCATTTTTCTTTCAGTCTACAGTTTCGCTTTAACTGGAAACAACTATTGCTTTTAGTCTTTCGTGTCAACGTCCAAAGAGTCTGAGCTCCAGGACCATGGATTAGTTTTAAAGCTTTCATTACAACCGAGCAACGCCGGGCTATATATCATGACTAATTTTATTATTATTATGACTATGATAATAAATGGTTATTACCCTAATCCTTGTTATTGTGATCATCATTATCATTATAATAATTATTATCCCTGGCTTGGGGTCCTGGGCATGACGATAAACTGTATCCGGCAACAAGACCTCTGATTGGGAGGTTGTGAGGAGCATGGAACTACCTCTTAATTGCTGTTGATCCCAGGTACACCCTAACTCGGAGTGTTAGCACATTTTAGGTTCCCAACTATGGGTGAATAGTTATACCCGCAAACTGGAGTTAAATCACTATGAAAGTATAAAAATTCACTTTTATAAAAATATATACATAAAAATCGGCTTTTATAGAAAAATATACAGTTTTGAAGAAAATTATTATCATAACACATTTTTAGAGAAGAAAATTATTATTCTTAGTGAAACAAGTTTGAATACAAAAACACTAGAAGGCATCTTCAATTTTCTAAGATAAAAAAAGCATAAAAACAAAAAAATTCATCAAAATCTGACTAAATCAATCTTCTCGCTCTAACTAAACATTAAAAAAAAACTTCATATTCCACCTTTTTGGCATTAACCCTCTAGGGCCATTCGTATCATATTTGATACAGTATTTCCCTATAAGGAAACATTTGGTATTTCCCTATAAGGAAACATTTGGTATTCATTGACTGAGCAGTCAGTACTGCTTTCATTTGAAATTTATAAAATATTTCTCTTAAAAAAATTTTCAGGAAAATATTTCTTTTAAGGCTTGTTTTCATACTGTATCAAATATGATACGAATGGCCCTAGAGGGTTAATCTCAGTCTGTTCATCTATCTATCTATCTATTAACCCTCTAGGGCCATTCGTATCATATTTGATACAGTATGAAAACAAGCCTTGAAAGAAATATTTTCCTGAAAAATTTTTTAAGAGAAATATTTTATAAATTTCAAATGAAAGCAGTACTGACTGCTCAGTCAATGAATACCAAATGTTTCCTTATAGGGAAATACCAAATGTTTCCTTATAGGGAAATACTGTATCAAATATGATACGAATGGCCCTAGAGGGTTAAATAAACCACAGAGGTTGATATGCCGTTAAGCAAAACGCAAACCTATCCTTGGCTTGCCACTTGATCTAAATCCAAATCCAAATATCCTGTGATTCATTTGAATCGTAGCTGCAGCCTCACTAGAGGTGGTGTTTCTTTACGCACAACACTCTGATGGAGCACAATCCTCTCCAGGCTCGCTTAAATTCAGAGTTTTTCTTCTTTTAGACCAGTTGCCAACAAAAACTATAGAATCCAGTCTGTTTTGCTATTTTACCCATATCTTGGGGAAGAAGAGATGAATTCATACCTTTCCTAAGTGTATTGGCACGCAAGTGAATGTAATAAATCCGACTAGGATTCGAACTCGGTTCTGAATTAATCTATTAATCCACCATGCTTCCAGAGACGAAACAGTGTATTATAAACTGAATCGTTCGCGGAAAATAGTCTAAAGGTGATTTGCTGATTTTTTTTTTTTACAGTAATGATCAACCTGTAAAAAGCCCCGAATCTACTCGAGGTAGGAGGTTAAATATTAAGAGTGATTGGTTATGCGGATATATGGGGAAGTTAACCCTTACTTCAAGACAACAAGTTAAGATTGTAGTGAGCAGAACGAGGTAGCAGCGAGGTAGCCTCTTACGTGTCGTTTTCACAAGGGAAAGAAGCTGCTGGAACTTTCATCTAACCAGGAAATTACGAAGGATGATTTGCTACAAAAAATATCAACAAAATGAAAATGAATCTGAAAAGTATGAGAAATCAAAGAAGTATATTGAAAATGTGGTTTCACTTTCACTTTTCAGTCAGTTAAGTGCCATACGTGAAAGGCACTTTGGGTGATCATGTCTCGAAAGAGACATGGATGACTGGGCTTAAGATAATCCCACAGTAGGTGGCCATTGCTTTCTGCGGTAGACTAGTTACCAACCAAATCTATAGAACCTAATCCGTCCTGTTATTCAACCCATAACTGTAGGAGGAAGAGGTGGATTCTAGTATTATATTAATGAGTAGTAATTAATGGGGGATTAATTTACTACTTCATGACAACAAAAAACTGATCCTCCACTTTATGCCTAGTATAAACTTTGATTATGCTGCCAACTATTATATTCAGTCAGTTAAGTGTCATACGTGAAATATACTTTGGGCGATCATGTATCGAAAGAGACATGGCTGAGTGGGCAGAAGATTTTCCCGCAGTAGGTTGCCATTACTTTCTTTCTTTAGACCGGTTGCCAACCAAGGCTATAGAACCCAATCTGTCCTGCTATTCAACCCACAGCTCTAGGAAGAAGTGGTGGATTATATTAATAAGTAGGAATTTACGGGTGATTAATTTACTACTTCCTGACAATAGAAAATTGATCCCCCACTTTATGCTTTTATTATGCTGCCAACTATTATATTCAGTCAATTAAGTGCCATACATGAAAGACACTTTGGGCGATCATGTCTCGAAAGAGACATGACTGACTGGGCAGAAGATTTTTCCGCAGTAGGTTTCCACAGCTTTCTGCCGTATACTGATTGCCAACCAAGGCTATAGTACCCAATCTGTCCTGTTATTTAACCCATATAATCCACCTCTTCTTCCTACAGCTATGGTTTGAATAGCAGGACAAATTAGGTTCTATAGATTTGGTTAGCAATCAGTCTACGGCAAAAAGCAGTGGAAACCTACTGCGGGACAATCTAAACTTATTTATAAATAGAACTGTGTGTGTGTGTCTGTGTGTGTGTGTCTGTGTGTGTGTGTCTGTCTGTGTGTGTGCGTGTATGTGTGTGTGTCTGTTACCTATAGACTCCGAAACGACTGAACCGATTTTCTTGAGATTTTACACAGTTGTACTATAAGCGTCTGTGAGTTTTCTTAGCTAGGTTTTGTGTCGAGGTATCCCTGAAAATAATAGAAAAAATCGGGTTATAGAAGGAGTGGCTCGATTTTAATCAAATTTGATATACTCATAGAGAAAGACATAAGAAACGATATTCAGAAGTTTCAAGGTTGCAATTCTTACAATAGTGCAGAAAATTTGATATCGATACCAGGAAATCAAATTTTGACTTACATCCATTCATTTTTTAACTGGAAACAACTTTTGCTTTTTAGTCTTTCGTGCCAACGTCCAAAGAGTCTGAGCTCCAGGACCATGGATTAGTTTTAAAGCTTTCATTACACCCGAGCAACGCCGGGTTATACTGCTAGTGTTACCATAAGATAAGGAGAGCAATTTGTAGAGTTTCGTTTGTAGCCATCCATTCTGATGACAAACCCTTTTGAAACACATTCAAATAAAAAATAATATTTGAGCGTAGAACTTTAACATTCGGCCTGTGTACGCCTAAACTCCAGTGGGGTATAGGTCATCGATGAGGTCGTCCATGATTCTGTAATTTGTCTTTTTTTACAGGTACGGGTGTTGAACCTACGCAAACACCTTTATCGTCTGAGCGAGGTGAATCGGTTGGCAATTAAGGCTATAAAACCTATTCTATTAAACCCACAGCTGTTGGGGGAAGAAGGGCCAGATTATTACCTTTCCCAGGGGTATTTCCGTTAGTGAATGCAACGAATTTAACTGTCATTCGAACTCTGCTCTCCGATTTCTCGTTCTGATAACTCAACGCAGCGCCATTTATTCAAAATTTAAGCGGCAAATATACCTCATGCTGTTGCTTATTTCTGTCTGAAATATTTAAATATCAGTTGGTGAACGACCTATTTTCTTAACTGTAATTTTATCATGGTGATACAACTGCAGAAAATTTAAGTTGTTGAAGATCACTTATTGTCACATTTCGGTGGGATTTAAGGAGGTTAAATTATTAAACTTCAACCTCGTATGCAACATTTCCCTCTCCTCTTATGTAGCCCTCTGCACATCATTGGCAGTACCGTCTTGCTTGCAGTGAAACGATTAAAAAAGAGATAGATAGATAGATAGATACATAGATAGATAGATAATGAATGGACTGAGATAGATAGATAAATAGATAGATAGATATGAACAGGCTTATATATATATATATATATATATATATATATATATATATATAAAGAGGGAGCGAGAGAGGGAAAGAGATAAAGAAAGAGAAAGTAATAGATAGATAGAAACAAGCAGATAGATAAATAGATAGATACGAACAGACTAATATATATATATATATATATATATATATATATATTCTATGTTTCGTTTATAAATAAGTTTAGATATCAATATTATTATCAATATATAGCCATTCGTAGACAGATCTGTTTCGCTGTATCACAGCTCATCAGTACGGTTAGACATCTGATTGCTTTTTACCCAGGATTGAAACCCGACCGAATTGACGTCAGTTGGCGATTATACGTCTAAGCTATGGGCGCTCGGTAGAAGGGAGCAGACTTTTAGCGTGTGATATACCATGTATTCATACGCCAGAGAGAGAGGGGGGAGAGATAAAAAGAGAGAAAGTAATAGATAGATAGATAGATAGATAGATAGATAGATAGATAGATAGATAGATAGAAACAAGCTGATAGATAGATAGATAGATAGATAGATAGATAGAAACAAGCTGATAGATAGATAGATAGATAGATAGATAGATAGATAGATAGAAACAAGCAGATATAGATAATGAAAAGCCTGCTATAAAGAGACAGATATGAACATATTAAAAAGGTTGACTTCATATTTACATATTGATATGAGTAAAACTATAGAAATCTGAATAATCAAGCCATTAATTAAATGCAAGTCAGTGAATTATAAATGACAAAAGAATGAAAAAAGCGTCATTCCTAACCTAAAATTCAGAAGGTCATCTTCGTTAATTTGCTTCTACTATCCCTCTTCTTCCGCTCTTTAAAATCTTTCGATAACTCTAATTAACCCAAATGAACACATCCCCTTTATCACTTTTACGTTGCAACGCACACCGTCTCTCCGTTTGGTGCCGACCTGACCAGACTAATAATTCACGGAAAATCTCGAGAGATGCCAGCAGCTGGATTTCTCCCAAGTGTGTCATTTTTCTTCCCAGACGCCATTTTTATGAATGTTTGTGGTTTGTGAGTTGTTGAGCCAAGAGGTTACCTTTCGATATCCTCAGATGCCTGCAATAAACTTTTACATTTGACCTCTTCGGTATTTCGGCTTCACGTATTTTCAATTATTTTTTCGAAAGTGTGAGGGAAAACACACACGAAAAACGCAGACATTTATTTAAGAATGTTAGCTGTTCCTTCAATATGCTATGAATAAACAAGAAAACGTAGTTAGATTGATTTATACCACACACACACACACATGCGCGCCGATATATATAAGTACTCGCGCACACACACACACACACACACACACACGCACATATATATATATATATATATACGTAAAAAAATCACAAGATCGCCAAAACCTACCGCGGTTTCACACAACGGCTGACGAGCCGTTGTGTGAAACCGCGGTAGGTTTTGGCGATCTTGTGATTTTTTTACGTGTCTTTGCTCTACATTGCTTCTTCTTTGTTATTCCGCTTTGGTTAGTTCTGTATCGAGCACTTTTTCTTTCTTTGTGGTTGGTTCCGTTTGGTTTTTTTTTCTTTACTACGGGATATTGTATGTATTGTCTGTATTCCGCAGTTTTCTTTTTTTTTCCCCCTCTTGTCCAACGCCTTATAACGACGGACAATAACGGAGTTAGATTCTATCTGTTATTTGTTGTCCTCAAAGTTTATTTTCGTATAATTTTAGGATTTAGATACTTACAGAGTCAGTCTTGTTATTATAATATATATATATATATATATATATATATATATATATATATATATTTAGTATATCAAGGCAGCAAGTAATTTTCTAAACATATGCTGTTAAATATAAGAGATAATGAATATCTATTATGTTTAATCATGAGCCGTTCTAAACGTCGTATTTTTGCTTTAATTTCAGTTGAAAATGAAGACAAAAATTCTCCAACATTTGGATAATTATTTATTAGTTTTCTTCTAAGCTTTCGGCTCACATGAGCCATCTTCAGAGAGGTTGTTTAAACTGAAATATTATAAAATCCACCATCACCGACGATTTTATTTTGTGTTGACATAAAACTCCGCTTGGCAACGGCAATAGTTAGCAAAAATAATAAACGCAGTTCTTAAGTTTGCGATGCGGTTTTATGACGTCACACCGCGGGATAGCGCGAAATGACAACAGAACCATCTAGTCAAATGCAATGTAATATGTTATTTCCTGTTTTAAAGTTGATTTTATTGAGTGTTGGTTGTTTCGATTTGATGTACATGGCCTCCAATATCTGCAGGTTCCTCTTACTGTGTGTATGAGTAAGGATCACCGTATTGTTGACCAAAATCTGTCTGATATTACCTACATGTTTATGTTTTTCATAGAAATGTTGTTTAATAGTACTCTGATCAGAAAGATGACATGTAAGTCTACGGGAGAGCGTGGTTGTAGTAATATATATATATGAGTGTGTGTGTAAATAGTAAACAAAATGAGATTGATAGACATATATAAGTATATATATGAACAAAATCATATATATATATATATATATGTGTGTGTGTGTGTGTGTGTGTGTGTGTGTGTGTGTGTGGTTTTAACAACAGACATATTGAAATTAATTGAACATTATTTTTTTAATCGATACTCGCATTTGAGTAGATTTTGCGTTTTTCATGAAAGAGTATATTTATATATTTATTTCTGCCGGTCTGATTATTTACGATAAATTTTGTTACGAAAATGTGTATCACTCGGCAAGATACGAACCTGCGACCCCTATCAACTTAGGGGAAGCCACTAAATGATCTGGTACGTTTTTAATCAAAAATTTATCAGAGCAGAAGACGTGAAAGTATTCGTAGAAGAGTCAGAGGGAAGCCACATTACGTCGACGAGAAAGTGACTGGAACGGTATGACATTAGATAAACTTTTCTCAACCGGGCTTCCCTGGAACACTATAGGGTTCAGCGAGAACAAGTGAGATAAACTAATGCGCTTTTGTTTTTTTTTTATTTAATTTCTTATACGTAATATTACTAAGCATGCAGAATATATTTTTGGTTATTGTAATATTGTAATATATGCATAATTCCATCTAATCTATTATGATATTACATTGAAAAATGCGCACATGAAAAGTAATATTCTTAAGATTATATTAAACCTGGAAAAGAACAGGACAAGTTATTAAATCTGGAAAAGTAAAGGACAAGATATTTTACTGAAGTAAAAAATAAGAAATTTCTTATTTAAAATATTACAGCTGGAAATAATTTTACTTCGCTTTTTTTTTTTTTTTTTACTTTACTTTTCCAGGTTTAATAACTTGTCCTGTTCTTTTTCAGGTTTAACATAATCTTAAGAATATTACTTTTCATGCGCGCATTTTTCCATTTAATCCATGATTTTTCCATGCATTGCAATACACCGGTTCTCGCTCGATCACCGGAGTTAAGCAACGTTGAACCTGGTCAGTACTTAGATGGGTGACCGCTTGGAAATACCAGGTGCTGTAAGCGTTTAGTGACGGATGTGCGTTGTCGTGCAGTGGATATTGGCTCGGAAAGAGAAATCGGTGAGGCGAGTTCGAATTCCAGTTCAATACTCTGCATTCACTTAAGTACTGGTACTATTGGGAAAGGTATTAATCCGCCCCTTCCCTCCAGTTATGGGTAAAAAAAACAAGGGTAAGACTTGGGGACCCTGCCCTTAAAAACAAATCCCAATGAATCTTGATACTCGAAAAGAAAGAAGTATTCCCAGACACAAAACTTATATAAAAACAACAATAAATTGTTGAAAGAAAAAGGTATTACCAGCAATAAATAAATAAAATTTAGTTGGCAATAAATGACCCGTCGAGCTTGATATACCATAACAACAAAATAATCAACCAATAACCATGCATTGCTATTCATTGAATATAAATTTAATGCTGACAAACTCATTCAAAAATATTAAAATTATTAACTTTACACCATTTACCACTTGTATTATGTAAAGCTGGAGAATTTATAATGGTGGAAACTGGCAACTCATGAAAATCTTCTACGGGCAGATGGATTAAGACAGCCCAGGAAGGTAGTCAATTTAGAGCAGAATTCTCAACCAGAGTTCCTCAGAACACTAAGGTTCCGCAAAAAGTCCTTAAGGGTTCCGGAGAACAAGTGAGATAAGTTAATTCACTTTTGAATTTTTATTTAATTTCATATACGTAACATTACTAAACACGTACAATACATTCTTGGTTATTGTCGTGCTGTAAAACCTTTAACAAATATTTAGTGACGTCTGTACGGCGCCTGTGTATACAGTTCAACCTTCGGTTTTTTTCAGCGAATGAGCGTAGAAAGGAATCTCCACTCATTCCCTGAAGAAATTTTGCATAACATAATTTTAAAATGCCCCAAACTTAATTAAAACATAATTTTATCGTTAAAATGTTTGTTTTTAGTAATAGGAAAGATCAAACAATTTTTAATTATCTAGAAAAAATTATCTTATGCTTTCTAACACGTTCGAAATCTTTATTATAATTTTTTTTTCGTCAGCTAATGACCCGATTTTTACAAAAGTTTATTACGGCAAACGTAATATTACCTCATTTTTTACCGGCGAAAAACATATTAATTTGAAAATGTTTTAAAAAATCAAATTATAGTCGGGTTTTGATGAAAACTTCCAAGAACAGTATGAATTTTATTTTGCATTATCGAAAAATTTGACTAAAAAGTATTAATTTTTCCTTAAACCAGTTATTCAAAAATATATACTTTGATATCTTCCACCTAAATTACGATGGAAATAAAATATCAAAAATATGATATATAATTTTGTTTTTGCGTAGTGGTTCCTTGAGACATGTATCTTATTTTAATAGTTACCCAAGGGTAAAATGTTGAGAAACGCTGTATTAGATAGATGAAGCCATCATTGCTATTTGACTAAGTTCACTAGTATCGCACAAGTGACAGTTTAAATTGTGGGATGTATTTCTGCCGCAAATTTCATATTCAATATCGCAACCACCAATTTATGTATTCATTTGTTTACTCGTCTTTCACTTTACCTCATTTGTTTCAAATATTTTCGTATGTGTTCATAAACTGAACTCCGCCTTGTCGGCGTAGAAGTTGAAGAAAGAGAAGTTTGGTGAAGAGGACGTAAGAAGGAAAAAAAAAGTATTTTTGTAAGAAAGTGATGGCTGAAAATTGTTCAAGTTGGCCCACTTGATCACCACTTGATGATGCACACAATAACGTCCGCTGCGGCAAACCAGGGCTTGACAGGCAGATTCGTGATGACAGCTGTCACTTGGGTGACGGAAGTTGCGGAAAGAACCGATTGGAGAAGAGAAGTCCACGAAAAAACAAGATCCTTCGAAGGACAAATAGAATAGACAGAGAGGGCCCAAAGAAAACCCAGAGATTATCCTACCATACCACTTGACTGCGGTCGTCTCTTCAGAACCATCATCAGACACATTTCACACAGAAAGAAATGTCGATGTGACCACCCTAATACTCCGTTACGAGTTTCTCAAACGACGACGATATATTTCACTATCATAATTATAAGTGATAATATGTGATACACACTTGGGGGATTATGTCTAAAAAAAGACATGACTGACTGGGCAGATTATCTCGCAATAGGTTGCCATTGCTTTCTGCGGTAAACTAATTTCCATCCAAAGCTACAGAACCCAATCTGTCCTATTATCTAACACATAGCTGTAGGCAGAATATTATATTAATAAGTAGTAATTAATGGGGGATCAGTTTACTACTTCATGACAATAGAAAACCGAAACCCTACTTTATGCCCAGTAGAAACTTTGATTATGCTTCAACCTAATATATTCGATCAGTTAAATGCCATAGCTGATACGCGCTTGGGCTATCATTGACCTCAAATGAGACTCATGACTGATTGGGCAGAATATTATCTCGCAGTAGGTTGCCATTACTTTCCGCGGTAGACTGGTTGCCAGCCAAGGCTATAGAACCCAATCTGTCCTGCTATTCAGCCCACATATATAGGAAGAAGACAGGGAATATATTATTATATAAATAAGTAGTAATTAGTGGGTGATCAATTTACTACTTCATGGCAATAGAAAACTGATCCCCCACTTTATGCCCAGTAGAAACTTTGTTTCCATCTATTATATTTAGTTCAGTGCCATACGTGATACACACTTGGGTGATCATTGATCTCAAAAGAGACATGACTGAAGATTATCCCGCAGTAGATCGCCATTACTTTCTGCAGCAGACTGGTTGCCAGCCAAGGCTATAGAACCCAATCTGTCCTGTTATTTAACCCATAACTAGAGTCATGTCTATTTCAAGACATGATCGCCCAAGCGTGTTTCACGTATGACAATTCACTGACTGACTGAATGAGGATGGAGGGCTTTTAGAACCCTTATGTTCAGGGGACGGGTAGCGGGAAAGAGAGACAAGGGAAATCAACGCATGATGGTCATGTGAAAGAATATTGAGACTGACAAGGGATAGAGAGATGTGAGGGGCAATGGAAGAAGAAGAAGAAGGAAGGAGGAGAAGAAGGAGAAGGAGGAGGAGGAGGAAAATCTAACAGAGATCACATGCTTTGGAGACTCGCACCTATCGGCGTCGCCGCGCATGCCTAGACAGATCAATTTGAAATAAGTCTTCATAAGCTGGTAAATTGAGTGAGAAATTGGTAGATATGAACAGATTGAGGTAGACAGTTTGAAAGACAAACGTGAGCGAGGAATTTTGCGCTTTTCACTGGCGTTTAAGGAAAACGACATTGTAATCCATCAATTACTTTAAGGCTGGCCGTTCACTTAGGTTTCCATCAACTCATTGACGGCGAGCGGAGGAACTTTAAAGTACCTGACATCATCGAAAACTCATTTCCGTTTCTACTGAGTTCTCCAAACATGGTGTCGTCTCAGCAATCCCTATCAAATACACTGCAATATTTTCCGGAGAAAAATATCATCATGAGACCCTTTCCCACCCCACCCACAAAATAGTTAAAATGAAGTACCTGTAATAAATATTTGGGTAGATTATATTTTGTTTTCCTCTTTCTTTTACATACCGTGTTTCTAACAGGATTTGTACGCTAATGACTCTCCACGGTATCCTATACTTCGTAACTCTTATGCTTGTTGTGTGGGTGACTCGGTATTAAATCGAGCCTCCACAATAAGGCAAGATTTGACACAACGCCTATTTTACTGTGGGGTTTTCAGAGCGCGTACGCTCAGTCAGTCAGTTAAGTCAGTAAAGTGCCATACGTGATACACGCTTGGGCGATCATGTCACGAAAGAGACATGACTGACTGGGCAGAAGATTATCCCGCAGTAGGTTGCCATTGCTTTCTGCGGTAGACTGGTTGCCGACCAAAGCTACAGAACCCAATCTGTCCTATTATGTGACTCATAACTAAAGGAGGAAGAGATGTATTATATTATTAAGTAGTAATTAGTGGGGGATCAGTTTATTACTTCATAACAATATCAAACCGATCCCCCACTTTATGTGCAGTGGAAGCTTCAATCATGTTTTTAACTCTTATAGTCAGTCAGTTAAGTGCCATACGTGAAACACGCTTGGGCGATCATGTATCGAAAGAGACATGACTGACTGGGCAGAAGATTATCCCGCAGTAGGTTGCCATTGCTTTCTGCGGTAGACTGATTGCCGACCAAGACTACAATCTGTCCTAATATTTAACCCATAATGGAGTCAGTCAGTCAGTCAGTCATGTCTCTTTCAAGACAAGATCGCCCAAAGCGTGTATCACGTATGGCACATAACTGACTGACGGTGAGTCAAAAATTTACCGTAGACTCCGCATATGCGACGTCCGGTTTGTGTCGATTTACTGCAGACGAGACCCTACCCTGCGTTCATCCTCGCCCAAAGTCAGTAAGTCCTACAAGAAAAGAGTTTTACGAAAACTAAACTCGTTGAGTAGATGACCCGATGACTTCCGCTGCCTCTTTTGAGAACAATAGATCAGGATGTGCGTTGTGGTGCAGTGAATATTGGCTCGGAACAAGAAACTGGAGAGCCAAGTTCGAATTCCAGTTGAATTCATTGCATTCACTTCCACGCAAATATCCATCCGTCTCTTCTCTCCAGCTATGGGTTAAAGTAACTGTTCTATAGTCTTGGTTGGCAACCAGCAATGGCAACCTACTGCAGGATAATCTTCTACCCAGTTAGCCATGTGTCTTTCGAGACATGATCGCCCAAAGCGTGTATCACGTATGGCACTTAATTGAATATAAAAAATGAAAACAATAATGGGCGTAAAGTGGGGGATTGTTTTTCTCTTGCCATGAAGTAGTAAACTGATCCCCTACTAATTACTACTTATAAATATAATAATATAATCCACCTTTTCTTCCTACAGCTATGGACAGATTAGTTTCTATAGATCTGGTTAGCAACCAGTCTACCGCAGAAAGTAATGGTAACCTATTGCTGGAAATCCTCTTGTCAGTTAGTCATGTCACATGATCGCCCAACTGTAAACCACGTAAGCAAATAAATGAGAACCTGTCTGTGTCAACTCCAAGCCTTTTCCCTCATTATTAGTACCAGAAATTTCATTTCTCTTCTGATTCTAAATACAAGTCATTTTTTTTCTTTTTTGCTTTCCTTAAAATTTTCTAACTGATTACATGCGATGTCCATCTTATTCGAAGCATCCATTAGCAAAACCACATATCTGTTGCTTCAGATCCTTCTTCATCTGTTATTGGTCCTGACCCGGCATCTCGGTTCAATCACTTTTCAATCACTGGAACGTCCCTGTGCCTTTTCTATAAATATTTTCATTGTAATTGTTCTAATGAACCTTCTTCTTTGGTTCTTAGACATTATGAATTTAACTGTATTAATGTACTAGCAGTATAGCCCGGCGTTGCCCGGGTGTAATGAAAGCTTTAAAACTAACACATGATCCTGGAAATCAGACTCTCTGGACGTTGGCACGAAAGACTAAAAAGTAATAGCTGTTTCCAGTTAAAGAGAAACCGTAGACTGAAAAAAAAATGAATGGATGTAAGTCAAATTTTGATTTCCTGGTATCGATATCAAATAATTTTTTTTGTCGTAAACTGAATTTTGAAGGCTAAATACGTCCTCTGAGTAAATGGTATCATGGCTGAGACTAAGAACTGAAATTATACCCGAAGCAAAACTAACATAAAAAGGCTGAAAAAATACAGATATACAGGCAAATAAACAGACACACATACAAACATCTTGCCTTTTATATATATATATATATATATATTATCGATTTTCTGCACTATTGTAAGAACTGCATGTCTTATGTCTTTGCCTATGAGTGTATCAAATTTGATTAAAATGGGACCACTCCTTCTATAAACCGATTTTTTCGATTATCGATTTTCGATACTTATCGGGGTACCTCGACACAAAACCTAGCTAAGAACACTCGCAGATGCTTATAGTACAACTGTGTAAATTTTCAAGAAAATCGGTTCAGTTGTTTCGGAATCTATAGGTAACGGACACATACACATACACACAGACAAAGTTCCAGTTATAAATAAGTTTAGATTGGCGGCAAGGTCTCATCATTTTACAGCTAAAATGGAAATGAGTTAACAGTTTCTTCTCTCGCATTTATCGCTTGTGAAACAATTCCGCTTCTTGCTTTCTAGTCAACGATGATCTTCAAAAATTACAATTACAATTTTATCTTCTTTCTTCTTAATTATTTTTTATGTTCCGTTATAATCAGCACTCTTTCTCTTCTATGTGCCCTGTCCTCTCAGGACGAGAGCGATCACGGCTCTCTACATCTCCCTACCCTTAATGACTTTCTCCTGTTACACCACTCAAGTCCCGTTCTGTAATACACCTGCTCAGGCACTTCAAATATGTTATCCGCTGCCTTCCTCTCTCTTTTTCCCTCTATCTGGCCTGTCAATTTTCGTGTTCCGTTCCGTCTTTTACTCACGTTTACTATATTTTCCGGCTTATAAGACGATGTGGCTTGAAGGACTCACGCGCCTGTTAGAATGAAATTTTGAAGAAAAATGACTCATTTTCATATAACAACAGATTCAGAATACGTTCCTCGCATACTGGCGACACTCCAAGCCTTCTTTCCTCATTGCATGTCCCAGGAACTTTAGTTGTCTCTTCCGGATGCTCACTATTAATTTTCTTTTTGTTGCTTTCCTTCCAACACCTTATGCACGGTCTATGATATCCGCAGTATCCTTCTGTAGAACCACATTTCCGCTGCTTCAAGTTTTTCCTTCATCTTCGATAACATTGTCCAACATTCACTGTTGTATTGAAGAACTGACATCACATAGCATTCTAGCACTCTCTTCTTTGTTTCTAGTGAAATTTTTCTGTGTCTTAGCTTCTGGAAAGCGTCCTTCGCCATGGCAATTCACCTTCAGATCTCTGTGTGGCACTTTCTATCTCCTGTTAGAACACTTCCTAGCTATTTAAATTTTTGTACTTGCTTGATTCTAGTATCCCCCACCTGTATTTGGCATTTTGGGTTGCTCTTTTTGCTGATGACCATGCATTTAGTTTTCTTACAGTTTATTTGTAGTCATTTTTTGTCACCCTTTTCTGTGACCTTCTGTAGAAAGTCTTTGCTCGGGGTTAGATGATTTCAACAACAAAAAAGCTCGTAATTTGGTTTGCTCTTTTTTCTAACAGTCATGTATTCTGTACTTACAATTGACAATTAGTCCGTCCTTCTGGCTTTCTTTTATGTATATTCAATCACACTTTAAAACTTAACTGATTTGGGATACAAAAGGGATTATTTACAAAGCACAAGTACAACGGTCAATGTAAAACATATTTAGGATCGACTAAAAACAATTTTAAAGTCAGATGGAATATCCATAAGTCTACATTTTTTTAAATCATATCACCCCGAGGAAGGCGGTAACGCCACTGATGTGCAGGGGGCTAAGTAAAAATGAAAAGATTGGAAAAGAGAAAGCCGGAAACCACATCCTAAACAGGGAACAAGGGATGAGCCTCTTCACCTGTTCAATAGACGTGGGTGGAATGTGAACCGGGCGATAGTTTAGTCTCTCTACTCCAATTGAAAAAAAAAATGAGTGATAAGATTGGAAAAGAGAAAACCGGAAACCACATCCTAAACAGGGAAAAAGGGATTAACCTCTTCACCTGTTCAATAGACGTGGGTGGAGTGTGAACCGGGCGATAGTTTAGTCTATCTACTCCAATTGAAAAAAAAAGGGGTGATAAGATTGGAAAAGAGAAAACCAGAAACCACATTCTAAACAAGGAACAAGGGATGAGCCTCCTCACCTGTTCAATAGACGTGGGTGGAGTGTGAACCGGGCGATAGTTTAGTCTATCTACTCCAATTTAAACGAAAAAACCTAAAATATTGCACAGAACTGGGTAGTCACGTGGGGAAATTAAAATTAAATTATTGAAAAGAAACTGATATAACTTGGAACATAGTAAATACAATCAAACCTTACAACAGTGGTAAAATATGCAGCTTATTCCAGGTGGAAAATTTGGCTATTATGTTGTTCCCAGACAAAAATGAATTACTAAATGAAAGAACAAAAATTATGACCAAGTGTAACCATATCAATAAATACCTGCTAGGATCATACAACAATGGATGAAAGTGATCCAAGATCTTTAAGTAACGTTTCCTAATATTTGAAATTGCGCATTCATAAAAGATTCCTGTCACGTGACCGTTTGAAAAAATGGTAAAATCAGTTAAATCGACCAAAGACACCGAAAGGTAAAAACAAAGGTCGCGAAATAACTCGTTTCCATATGAAGTGTATATTTTTTTTTTTTTTATAAGCGTTTCACCCCGAGCAAGGCATGTCACTGCCACTACTGTGCAGGGGGCTACGTAGAGTGGAGAAAGGCTGATTAAATATAGGAAATGACAGAGGGTGGGTGATAGGCGGGTAAGGATACCGAGAATGAGGGTTGGGTAGATGAGAGTGTTGTGAGAATAGTTGGGAGTTAGTGTGATAGGAGGTATCTATTGACCCTACATTTAAACACCTGGAGATTGTAACTGTCGGGAAAGCAGACTTGTGGAAGGGAGTTCCACAGGCGGGAAGCGCGAGAAAAGAAGCTGCTGGAGTAGAATTTACGGTTACATCTTATTTGTTTAAGTGTAAAAGGGTGGGACCTAGTTGCTAATCTAGTATCTCGTGTAAATTCGTGCTTAGGCGGCACCAGTGATATGAGCTCATCGGAGCAGAAGCCATGAAAGTACTTGTAAAAGAGGCACAGGGAAGCCACATCACGCCGGTGTGAGAGCGGCTGCAGCCGGTCTGCCAAGTCAGTATCAACCACGTTACAGATCCTCCTTTGTATTTTGTCAAGGAGCCCAAGGAGAGCAGCAGGGGCACCCGACCAGATATGGCAGCAATATTCAATACACGGGCGGATGGTAGATTTGTATATGTGCAGAATAGATTCAGGTGGGAAAAATTTCCGGGCCCTGCACAGGAAGCCGACTTTCATAGCAGCAGATTTGGCAATGGATTCAATATAGTCATTCCATTTGAGGTCCGCCGAGAGTGTAAGGCCAAGGAGGCGTAGTATTTTACTCTCTGGGAGGCTAGCCTGTCCCATGCTAATGGGAGGTAGATGCGATTGTCTGTGGTGGTTAGTTGATAACAGCTTTGTTTTGGAGGCATTGAAATTTGCCAACCATTCCCTACCCCAGGTCACTACGGATTGGAGGTCCCTTTCAAGTACGGCAGCGAGGTTCACTTTGTCGTCCAGACCTGGTTTCTGATCGATGCGGGAGTAGATTGTTGTGTCGTCGGCATACATGCCAACTTGGGATCTAATGGTGTCGGGGAGATCATTAATGTAGATCAGAAAGAGCGTGGGACCTAGGATAGAACCTTGAGGGACGCCCGCGTTCGTCTGGTAGTTTTGGGAGGCATGCCCATTTAATACCACCTTCAATGTGCGGTTAGAGAGGAAGGACTGGATGAGGTCAAACAGATGTCCAGTTATCCCATAGCTCCGCAGTTTGCACAAGAGGCCAGCATGCCAGACCCTGTCGAATGCTTTGGAGATATCCAAGGCAACGGTTCGGGCTTCACCGTTCTTGTCGAGTGTCTGGTATATGTACTCGGTAATGGTCGTTAGCATATCAGCAGTAGACCTGGTGAAGAGAAACCCATACTGTTTGTCAGAGAGAAGCCCGTTGGCCATAAGATGCTGAATCACCTCGGCGTTGATAATGGCTTCGAAAACTTTGCCAAAGATTGGAAGGAGACTAATAGGACGGTAATTGGCGGGGTCTGAGGGTTCGCCAGAATTCTTAAATATAGGTACTACGCAGGAGGACTTCCAACAGGCAGGAAAGCAGGAAGCAGATAGGCAGAGGTTATAGAGTTTAGAGAGGACAGAGGAGAGTTCTGGGGCACATTTCTTCAGTACTATGACTGGGATTCCGTCACCGCCGCTCGCTTTGTGTGGGTCAAGTTGCGCAATTATCTTGGCGACCAGCGAGGGTGTAATGTGGACGTTATTTAGTTGAGCCTTAGTTCTGGGTGGGAAGTCTGGTGTAGGTATTCCTAACGAGTTCAGTGTCGAATTGGTTGAGAATCTACGGGCAAAGCATTCAGCCTTGTCGGCTGGGGAGGTGAGAACTTCAAATTCATTGATTAGTGGGGGTATTGAAGTATTGTTCCTGCTGAGCACGCTTTTGCAGAGACGCCAGTAATCTTTGGAGCCAAACTTAGAGGATGCTATGCGTTGCCTAATTCTGGTAGCAAACGACCTCTTGGCTTCGTTCAGTACTTTTTTACACTTGTTCCGTGCTGAGGTGAAAAGGCGCCTGTTTTGGTTCGACGAGCAGCTTCGATAGAGCCGGAAGAAATGGTTCCGGTGGGCAATAGCGGCCGAGCAAGCGGGTGAGAACCAGGGGGACGAATTTAGTTTTAGTTGAAATTTTCTGGCAGGGATAAAAGCATCGATGCCAGCCTTAACCCAAGAGGAGACTTCGGAGGCACAGTCTTCGACAGGAAGATCAAAGACGTTGTTCGAGGGGACGTCGCAGTGGAAGTCCCTGAACGAGTCCCAGTCGGCTCTTTGGTAGCAGTATGATGTTCTGCTGGTCTGATTTTCTTGAGTAGAGTTAGTGCGGATTGATATGTTTACGGAGACTACGGCGTGGTCAGAGTTTCCGAGTGGGCAGAGTTGCCTGGTAGTGCAGGAGTCTGGGATGGAGGTAAAACAAAGGTCGAGTAAAGAGTCCCTTCCGTTAGGGTTTTTAGAGAAACGCGTGGGGAAGTCCACCACTTGCATTAGAGATTGGGCTATTGAAAAGTGCATGGTGCGGATCCCAGCAAGGTCGGTGGCTGAGTTTTCAATAACACAAATATATGGGCAGATGGGTGAGAAGAAATGGCCCTGTCGATGTTAGTAGAGATGCAATCAAGTAACGTACAGTCAGAGGAGGAGGGGGAGCGGTAGAGGAAGAAGAGATAGCTAACCGAGCTTGGAAGTGAGAGACGGAAGCACATGAAGGAATGATCAAGGGATTCAAGAGATGTGACCCTGGCTATGGGGAGTTGTTCGCTGACATATACACCAATCCCGTGCATATGGACATTGGAGTCCTTCCTGAAGAGAGGAAGGTAACCAGGAACGAACAGCTCTGAAGAGGGGATAGAAGGGTCAAGGTTAGTCTCACATATAGCTAAGATATCGGGTGAGTTAGTTAGAAGGAAAGACTCTACACTATTAAAGTTACTGCGAATACCTCGTATATTTGTGAAGGTAACGCAGATAGGTTTGGGCGATTTACGACTAGCTGGTTTAGGCTTGCTATTTTGTTTGTTTAATTTCATGCTGGTTATAGTTGTGGATAGAGAGAGGTCTAGAGTAGGGTCAGATGGTCGTTAATTGCAGCAGGTGAAGGATGGTGAATGGCGCCGCCTGCAGCATAATGTGGCCTCGGGGTTGCCCATCGGAAATTCATGCAGAGACGCCCGTCCATGCGCGAAATGGCACTACAGGAACCCCGATATTATTCAACTGTTGATCAGAGCAGCCTCTCGAGACGCTACGCAAGAGTTCGGGCTCCTAACTACCAGTCGGAAGCAGCAACCAGGAAACTGCTAACCCGGTACCCTCAGAATGAAGAGACATTGCCACCATACTCACCAACTGCAAAAAGCTTCCAGCCGAACCGACATAAAGACCGAAAAAGAAAGAGATGAACCGGGAACCCCTTCCTAAACAAGAAACAAGACGATCACCTCTACTCCTGTCCAAAAGAAGGGGTGGAGTGTGAGACCGGGCGATAGAAGGTACTATCTACTCCAATTAAAAAAAAAAGAATAAATGTGTAACTGAAGTTAGCTAAGTTTTAACTTAGTATAAGTCAAACCTAAATTTGATAATTAAGAACAATTTACACAAAAATTAGGCAGAAAAGATAAGAACCGAAAAAAATAAAAAAATAAAAAATACAAATAAAAATAAATAAATAAATAAATAATTCAAAAAATAAGATCACACTGGCTAAACTCACCAAGTTGCAGGCTGGCTGACAGAAAAAAAGTTAAGAAAATTTCAAAAATTATCTTCATTTTGTTTCTTCTATACAGTTCTGGAAAGTTTAAGTTACCTTCAGTAAGCAGTAACAGACAGTAGTGTGATGGGGGGGGGATCACCTCAAAGCCATGTGTCCAGTTAGCAAGGGAGGGACAGAGAACAATAAAATAAAAAAACAAACATGGCCGGTCTTAGAATTCCTACATATAACCAAAACCCTAATATACCAAACCTATGAATGATAGTTTAGAACATGTACAAATTATCATCTACTACAAAGTGTATATTCTGTTTCGACATTGAAAGGACATTGTCTCATCAGGTAGTGTGAAAGGAGGTGGAAAATGCTTATATTGGTGAATTATATGTGAGAAGTAAGTAGGGTAGAAAATGGGAAATCAGAGTTGTAAGTTAGAATTTGAACGAAAGGAGGAAAGAGGCAGAGGAGTGAGGCGATTAATGGATATGTTGAAAATTTTATAGACAGATTTAACAGTAGGGGTTAAGGTATTACTGCAATACATATATATATATATATATGATTTTGTTCATATATATACTTATATATGTCTATCAATCTCATTTTGTTTACTATATAAAACCAATACATTTGTTATTTTAAACAGACAGGAATATCACTCCAAATTACAGGCCATTCTCGACGATCACAATAAATTTAAAAAATTAACTAGTAATACCACAACCCAACTTAAAAAAACATATGAATAAACTTATTACTGCAAACAATGCTGAAATAGGATCCTATAAACTTCAAAAGATTATAGGTGATTATCAGCCCGGCTACCTTTATGGAAATGTAAAAATCCATAAAAAAGATCATTCCCTCCGACCTATCATTTCTCAAATACCCACACCAATATATAACCTTTCCAAAATACTTAACAAACTAATTACTCCCTATCTTCCTGGTAAATATAGTATTAACTCCACGGACGAATTTTTACAGATTCTCCATTCCGTAAAACCTAATAATCAAATGATTGCATCTTTGGATGTCCAAAACTTATTCACAAATGTTCCCGTCCAGGAAACAATTGACATCATTATCCGTGATGTATACAACCATGCTACTCTCCCATCAATCAATATTAAACCCACTATATTAAAAAAAACTATTATTAGCATGCACCACACAAGTACCCTTTCACGATCCCTTAGGCAATATTTATACACAAATAGACGGTATTGCGATGGGATCTCCTTTAGGTCCCCTCTTTTCTAATTATTATATGGCAAATCTAGAAAATAAAATAATTAATGACAACAATAAACCCTCTATATATGTAAGATACATAGATGACATTTTTGTTTTAGCTAAGAATATCGACCAAATTAAATATCTTAAAAACAAATTTGAAAGTCACACCGTCCTCAAATTTACATTAGAACTTAATATTAATAACAAACTCCCATTCCTTGATGTATTCATTGATTCTAGCACACATAAATTTACTACTTCTCTATATAGGAAACCAACTAGCATAAATTCGTGTCTTCTTAATTATAATAGTGAATGCCCCCAACGATATAAGTTAGCTGTTATAAAAAACTTACTTCAACGCACACAAATGATATCTTCTTCCAACTCTATATTTTATAAAGAATTACACAACATTAAGCAAACACTAGTCAATAATGGATTTCCTAACTCCGTTATTGATCAACAAATTAAAATGTATCTCAACAAAATTAACAATAGCTCTAACATTAATTATAATACTAATAATAATGGTTTACATCAAAATAAACATAACACTATTAACTTATACTATTGCAACCAAATACATAATAATTATAAACAAGATGAAAAAACTCTCAAAAACATAATACACAGAAATGTTAAACCAGTCGAAAGTAATAATCAAATTAAACTCATTATATATTATAAAAAGTTTAAAACAATTGACCTCATAGTCTATAATAACCCAACAAGCACTAAACTAAATTCTTTACAAAAAACCAATGTAGTGTACCAATTTACATGCCCATTCAGAGATTGCATCTCTGATACTAATCAAAAACCTAGTACATATATTGGTTTTACCACAACCTCGCTCTCCCGTAGACTTACATGTCATCTTTCTGATCAGAATACTATTAAACAACATTTCTCTGAAAAACATAAACATGTAGGTAATATCAGACAGATTTTGGTCAACAATACGGTGATCCTTACTCATACACACAGTAAGAGGAACCTGCAGATATTGGAGGCCATGTACATCAAATCCAAACAAACAACACTCAATAAAATCAACTTTAAAACAGGAAATAACATATTACATTGCATTTGACTAGATGGTTTTGTTGTCATTTCGCGCTATCCCGCGGTGTGACGTCATAAAACCGCATCGCAAACTTAAGAACTGCGTTTATTATTTTTGGTAACTATTGCCGTGATGGTGGATTTTATAATATTTCAGTTTAAACTACATCTCTGAAGATGGCTCATGAGAGCCGAAAGCTTAGAAGAAAACCAATAAATAATTATCCAAATGTTGGAGAATTTTTGTCTTTATTTTCAACTGAAATTAAAGCAAAAATACGACGTTTAGAACGGCTCATGATTAAACATAATAGACATTCATTGTCTCTTATATTTAATAGCATATGTCTAGAAAATATGTATATATATATATATAGATATAGATATATATATATAATAACTTTAATTCGAAAGGAAAAGTAGGAAGGTAAATCCCAAAGACCCGATCCTAATTAATATTAATATTTTAATATTAAAAAATGATACAGGTGGAGAGCTCAATGTAATTAAAATTACAGAGCCAATTATAAAATAAAATAAATTTTGATGTTCAAAACTGTTGAATGATCATTTCAACATGAAATCCTTAAGAGAGATTCCATATCTCATCGGCAACTACCACATTTCAAAAATGAAATAAAAAGAAAAAAAAAATGAAGGTTAAGAATTCACCACCGGAAGAAGTAAAAATTTACGTCACAGAAAAAAAAATCGGTTAGCAATCAATGTCTATTTTTAGATTTTGGACAATTTTACTTTTAGATTGAGTTGATATATAAATATATATATCATAATAATCTAATCCAGACAATATTCATTTAAAAACAAAAATTAATTATTGAATAGTACTCGCAGACTTTAATTTTTAGCAGACTTTGAATTACGAAACTTTGTGTACTCCATATGCTTAGACTGATCTTTCAAGCACCTGTTAAACATTGATATACGTTCTCAAATTTATAAAACTGGGTAAGCCATTGACATCCTTGCCTCTCCAAAAAATAAGTGCAGTATAATAAATCCTTCATTATTTTGATAATGTCGTTGAAAGGACGAAACAAGATGGCTACTTAGATGCAATGCATAAATCCTCGTCTAAATTACACAAAAAGAAATGACAGTCATTTCATTTCAACAGATATACTAAGGCTACATCTAAAAAAATTAATTAAAACTTTAAAATTTTAAAATTTAAAAAAAATACTTAAAAAATACCAAAATGTAGAAAGAATGTAGAATGACGAAATTTCATCTTGCATTCTAATATTTTTTCAATATAATTTAATTTTAAAATTTATTTTTGAATGTTATCTACAAGTAGCCTTTATATAACTAAATTTTTACCCTTGTTACTAAAAAGCAGTAACCTAACTTTATAAGATTTGACTCTGTGCGAAAGTCTTAGGATAAGAATTATTTTATCTTTTATGAGACATCAAAATAAAATTTAAAATCACCCGTCCTAACACTTTTGCACACTACCGATAGTGTGCAGAAGTATTAGACAGGGGTGATTTTCCTAAAAGCCTCACTGAAATTCAAATACAGGGTGAAAAGCCAAGTAAATTGATAATACATAGTGATTATTTAAAACTAGGCGTAAAAGAAATGTATTAAAAAGAAGTTATATTTATTTTTTTCTATTTTCTATTTAACAGGTCATTTTGAAACTACTCTATTGAACATCTATGGAATATTTTGGATAAAAATATTGATAAATCTAATGTTACTTCGCAAGCCACACTTTCGGAACAAATAGAAGTTGCTTGGCAAGAGATACCATTAGATACATTGAAGAAACTGTGATGTCAATGCCTGACAGAATGTAGGCTGTGATCAAAGTAAAAGACTATTATATTAAATATTAAATTTATTGAGTAACAAGTATTTTTCCTTGTTAAAGCATTTGTTGAGTAATCCAAATAAAATTACTTTAATCAAATTGTTTATTTTCTGTCAATCATGAGCCGTTCTAAACATCGCATTTTTACTTTAATTTCAGTTGAAAATAAAGACAAAAATTCTCCAACATTTGGATAATTTTAATTTTGGATAATGTGTTACCGTCTTAATAACCTCTCTGAAAATAGCTCATGTGAGCTGAAAGCTTAGAAACAAATTAATAAAAAAATTATCCAAATGTTGGAAAATCTTTGTCTTTATTTTTAACTGAAATCAAAGCCAAAATATGACGTTTAGAACGGCTCATGACTAAACATAATAGACATTCATTGTCTCTTATATTTAACAGTATATGTTTAGAATATATATATATATATATATATATATATATTTTTTTTTTTTTTCTAAACATATACTGTTAAATAGAAGTTGCTTGGCAAGAGATACCATTAGATACATTGAAGAAACTGTGATGTCAATGCCTGACAGAATGTAGGCTGTGATCAAAGTAAAAGGCTATTATACTAAATATTAAATTCATTGAGTAACATTGTTTAATAACTTAGCTTTTGGTCATAATAAAATTAAACCAGTACACAATTGTATTAAAAAGTTTTCAATGCAATCATACTGTAGGACTTTTGAACATTCTTGATTTGTAAACGAGTTTTTACTCGACTTAAGTTTTTACTATGTGGTATCTTTAGGCGATTTGCAATAACTCGCCTTAAGACACCACATAGTAGTGTTATATATCGCCGTACGACGACAAAATAACGAGAACACGCATATATAAAAATATAAGGTTATATTTTTATTCCTGACGACGAACCCGTGTGGAACAGAGAATGGAAGAGTGAGAGCGCACATAGAATGGGTCGACGGGAGTGTAGTCTTGCCTGTGGTGTCTCTCTGCTTCCACTGGCCGTTCTCTGCTGGCGAATCCGTGTGTCGAGGTCTTTTTATAGTCTTCTAGAACCGGGACTTTTCCTTCCGGTTTTGCCTCGCCCACGCAATGCCCACGTAATTCCAAGAGACACCTGTTCTGTTTGCCTCCGTAGTCATTTCCGCCGCTGTCGGAAATAAGGTCAAACGAGCCCGACTCATCACCCTGCGACATCCGCTCCAGGCCCCGACAGGATGTATTTCTCAAACACCTGTCTTGTCGTTCGCCGACCCCTTCACCGACGGGAAACACCATCGATTGCATCAACCTTCCTCGGGTGGGGCCAGATTGCTATATTACAGTAGAAACCTTTGTCTACAGCGAAATTTCCCTATCTCCTAATACTATATGCATCTTCTGGAATGCTTCCTTGGCCACGCCAATGCATCTTCGGATCTCAGTGTCTCATTTTACATCCTTCGTTAGAACGCTTTTCAGATATTTAAATTTCTGCAGCTGCAGTAAACCGAATATGCGAGGAAAAATCATCAAATTTTAAACCACTAATTTAGATGTCGAAAGCAAACTTCAAATAAATATTTCAGTAGTTTCAACTTGTTTTATCCTTTTAAAGTTATTGCATTTATTATAAAAACTGCAGTCTGAAATTAAAATTTTGTTTAAGACACCTGAGACCTAATTAAAACAATATTTATTTTCCATAATAAATATTGAAATATGGTTAATGAAAAAGATCTAAAAAATGCTGAAAATGTTCGTTGGGGTGCAGTGGGTATCGGCTAGGAACGAAAAAGCGAAGAACCGATTTCGAATTCCAGTTGAATTCGTTGCATTCACTTACGCACAAATATTCTTGGAAAAGGTATAAATTCATCTCTTCTCCCTCCAGCAATAGGTAGAATAGCCGTACACATTGGGTTCTGCAGCCAGACTTGCGCAGAAAGTAATGATAACCTATTGCAGGAAAATATTCTGCCCAGTCAATCATGTCGTTTCGAGACATGATCGTCCAAGCGTGTATCCCGTATGGCACTTAACTGACTGAATATAATAGTTGGAAGTATAATCAATGTTTCTACTGGGCATAAAGATGGGTGAACTGTTTTCTATTGTCGTGAAGTAATTAACTGATCCCCCATTAATTATTTATTAATAGAAAGATATAATCCACTTCTTCTTCCTACAGCTATGGGTTAAATAACAGGACAGATTGGGTTCTGTAGATTTGGTTGGCAACCAGTCTACCGCAAAAAGCAATGGCAACTTACTGCGGGATAATCTTCTGCCTAGTCAGTTATGTCTCTTTCGAGACATGATCGCCACAAGCGTGTATTACGAATGGCACTTAACTAACTGAGTAAAGAAATGTCCGTATTGAAGTTATCAAAGAAGTTTCATAGAGATCATTAAGCCATAATGAGTGTTCTTGAAAATATAAAATATTAGTTGAAAAATCAAACTAAATGAAAAGTCCTAAAAACGTTTCTCCTCGGGGAGGAACCTAAGCTGAAGCGAATTATATTAAAAACAAAAGCTTTTGACCAGCGTTATAATAAAACAAAAATGGAAGCTTTTCTTTATTATCCCTTTTCTTTCTTAGATAGGCTTTATCAAGGCAAATTCATGGACTTTAAAAACATCTAATCTAAACTTATTTATAAATGGAACTTTGTCTCTGTGTGTGTGTGTGTGTGTGTCCGTTACCTAATACGAATACACACACACACACACAAACAAAGTTCCATTTATAAATAAGTTCAGTATTTTGTTTTTATTCTTTTTTATTTTGGAAAACTAAAAATGTCTTCTACTTTTGTATTCAAGAATGTTTTGCTGAGAATAATTATTTTTCCTTCAGAAATGTTTTGCTGATAATAATTTTTTCTTTAAAACTGTATTGTTGATAATAGTTTTCCTTCAGCAATGAATATTTTTCTATAAAAGTCTATTTTTATGTATATATTTCTATAAAAGTCTATTGTTATACGTTCATAGCGTTTTGACCCCAGGTTGGGGGTTAACTATTTGCCCATAGCTGGGATCCAAACCGGTGCTAACACTCAGGGTCAGGGTGGACCTGAGAACAACTGGAATTAAGAGGTAGTTACATGGTCCTCACAACCTCCCAATCAGATGCCTTGCTGCCGGATGCAGTTTACCGTCATGCTCAGAACCTTTTATACTTGTAAAAGAAAGAATTAAAGAACTTGAGAAAGAAAGACCTACTGTGGAGATATTGTTGATCGTTATATTTTCTTTATTTTTTCTTTACTCGTGCAACCAGACTAGAAACAAGGTTCCACCCTTTTACAGTTATATCAACCAAATGCAGGCGACAAATCTACTCCATCAGCTTCTTTTCTCGCACTTCCCGCCCGTGGAAATCCCTTCCATATACTTGCTTTCCTGACGGCTACAACCCCCAGGAATTTAAATGCAATGTCAATTCCCATCTATTATCCATTTGACTCCAGTCCTTTCTACATCACCCCGTATATCTTGTTCTTTTCCTTTCTCTCTACCTTCGTAACTGCCTTCACTCCTGTGTTTCATATCCTACTCTTGCCTTTTCTCAATTCCCATCTCTTATCCATTTGACTCCAGTCCTTTCTACATCACCCCGTATATCTTGTTCTTTTCCTTTCTCTCTACCTTCGTAACTGTCTTCACTCCTGTGTTTCATATCCTACTCTTGCCTTTTCTCAATTCCCATCTCTTATCCATTTGACTCCAGTCCTTTCTACATCACCCCATGTATCTTATTCTTTTCCTTTCTCTCTACCTTCGTAACTGTCTTCACTCCTGTGTTTCATATCCTACTCTTGCCTTTTCTCAATTCCCTTCTCTTATCCATTTGACTCCAGTCCTTTCTACATCACCCCATGTATCTTATTCTTTTCCTTTCTCTCTACCTTCGTAACTGTCTTCACTCCTGTGTTTCATATCCTACTCTTGCCTTTTCTCAATTCCCTTCTCTTATCCATTTGACTCCAGTCCTTTCTACATCACTCCGTGTATCTTGTACTTTTCCTTTCTCTCTACCTTCGTAACTGTCTTCACTCCTGTGTTTCATATCCTATTTTTGCTTTTTCTCAATTCCCTTCTCTTATCCATTTGACTCCAGTCCATTCTACATCACCCCGTATATCTTGTTCTTTTCCTTTCTCTCTACCTTCGTAACTGTCTTCACTCCTGTGTTTCATATCCTATTTTTGCCTTTTCTCAATTCCCTTCTCTTATCCATTTGACTCCAGTCCATTCTACATCACGCCGTGTATCTTGTTCTTTTCCTTTCTCTCTACCTTCGTAACTGTCTTCACTCCTGTGTTTCATATCCTACTCTTGCCTTTTCTCAATTCCCATCTCTTATCCATTTGACTCCAGTCCTTTCTACATCACCCCATGTATCTTATTCTTTTCCTTTCTCTCTACCTTCGTAACTGTCTTCACTCCTGTGTTTCATATCCTACTCTTGCCTTTTCTCAATTCCCTTCTCTTATCCATTTGACTCCAGTCCTTTCTACATCACTCCGTGTATCTTGTACTTTTCCTTTCTCTCTACCTTCGTAACTGTCTTCACTCCTGTGTTTCATATCCTATTTTTGCTTTTTCTCAATTCCCTTCTCTTATCCATTTGACTCCAGTCCTTTCTACATCACCCCGTGTATCTTGTTCTTTTCCTTTCTCTCTACCTTCGTAACTGTCTTCACTCCTGTGTTTCATATCCTATTTTTGCCTTTTCTCAATTCCCTTCTCTTATCCATTTGACTCCAGTCCATTCTACATCACCCCGTATATCTTGTTCTTTTCCTTTCTCTCTACCTTCGTAACTGTCTTCACTCCTGTGTTTCATATCCTACTCTTGCCTTTTCTCAATTCCCTTCTCTTATCCATTTGACTCCAGTCCTTTCTACATCACTCCGTGTATCTTGTTCTTTTCCTTTCTCTCTACCTTCGTAACTGTCTTCACTCCTGTGATTCATATCCTACTCTTGCCTTTTCTCAATTCCCTTCTCTTATCCATTTGACTCCAGTCCTTTCTACATCACCCCGTGTATCTTGTTCTTTTCCTTTCTCTCTACCTTCGTAACTGTCTTCACTCCTGTGTTTCATATCCTACTCTTGCCTTTTCTCAATTCCCTTCTCTTATCCATTTGACTCCAGTCCTTTCTAAATCACCCCGTGTATCGTGTTCTTTTCCTTTCTCTCTACCTTCGTAACTGTCTTCACTCCTGTGTTTCATATCCTACTCTTGCCTTTTCTCAATTCCCTTCTCTTATCCACTTGACTCCAGTCCTTTCTACATCACCCCGTATATCATGTTCTTTTCCTTTCTCTCTACCTTCGTAACTGTCTTCACTCCTGTGTTTCATATCCTACTCTTGCCTTTTCTCAATTCCCTTCTCTTATCCATTTGACTCCAGTCCATTCTACATCACCCCGTATATCTTGTTCTTTTCCTTTCTCTCTACCTTCGTAACTGTCTTCACTCCTGTGTTTCATATCCTACTCTTGCCTTTTCTCAATTCCCTTCTCTTATCCATTTGACTCCAGTCCATTCTACATCACCCCGTATATCTTGTTCTTTTCCTTTCTCTCTACCTTCGTAACTGTCATCACTCCTGTGTTTCATATCCTACTCTTGCCTTTTCTCAATTCCCTTCTCTTATCCATTTGACTCCAGTCCATTCTACATCACCCCGTATATCTTGTTCTTTTCCTTTCTCTCTACCTTCGTAACTGTCATCACTCCTGTGTTTCATATCCTACTCTTGCCTTTTCTCAATTCCCTTCTCTTATCCATTTGACTCCAGTCCATTCTACATCACCCCGTATATCTTGTTCTTTTCCTTTCTCTCACCTTCGTAACTGTCTTCACTCCTGTGTTTCATATCCTACTCTTGCCTTTTCTCAATTCCCTTCTCTTATCCATTTGACTCCAGTCCTTTATACATCACGCCGTGTATCTTGTTCTTTTCCTTTCTCTCTACCTTCGTAACTGTCTTCACTCCTGTGTTTCATATCCTACTCTTGCCTTTTCTCAATTCCCTTCTCTTATCCATTTGACTCCAGTCCATTCTACATCACCCCGTATATCTTGTTCTTTTCCTTTCTCTCTACCTTCGTAACTGTCTTCACTCCTGTGTTTCATATCCTACTCTTGCCTTTTCTCAATTCCCTTCTCTTATCCATTTGACTCCAGTCCTTTATACATCACGCCGTGTATCTTGTTCTTTTCCTTTCTCTCTACCTTCGTAACTGTCTTCACTCCTGTGTTTCATATCCTACTCTTGCCTTTTCTCAATTCCCTTCTCTTATCCATTTGACTCCAGTCCTTTCTAAATCACCCCGTGTATCTTGTTCTTTTCCTTTCTCTCTACCTTCGTAACTGTCATCACTCCTGTGTTTCATATCCTACTCTTGCCTTTTCTCAATTCCCTTCTCTTATCCATTTGACTCCAATCCTTTCTACATCACCCCGTGTATCTTGTTCTTTTCCTTTCTCTCTACCTTCGTAACTGTCATCACTCCTGTGTTTCATATCCTACTCTTGCCTTTTCTCAATTCCCATCTCTTATCTACTTGACTCCAGTCCTTTCTACATCACCCCGTATATCTTGTTCTTTTCCTCTCTCTCTACCTTCGTAACTGTCTTCACTCCTGTTTTTCATATCCTACTCTTGCCTTTTCTCAATTCCCTTCTCTTATCCATTTGACTCCAGTCCTTTTTACATCACCCCGTATATCTTGTTCTTTTCCTTTCTCTCTACCTTCGTAACTGTCTTCACTCCTGTTTTTCATATCCTACTCTTGTCTTTTCTCAATTCCCTTCTCTTATCCATTTGACTCCAGTCCTTTCTACATCACTCCGTGTATCTTGTTCTTTTCCTTTCTCTCTACCTTCGTAACTGTCATCACTCCTGTGTTTCATATCCTACTCTTGCCTTTTCTCAATTCCCATCTCTTATCCCTTTGACTCCATTCCTTTCTACATCACCCCATGTATCTTGTTCTTTTCCTTTCTCTCTACCTTCGTAACTGTCTTCACTCCTGTGTTTCATATCCTACTCTTGCCTTTTCTCAATTCCCTTCTCTTATCCATTTGACTCCAGTCCTTTCTACATCACCCCATGTATCTTGTTCTTTTCCTTTCTCTCTACCTTCGTAACTGTCATCACTCCTGTGTTTCATATCCTACTCTTGCCTTTTCTCAATTCCCTTCTCTTATCCATTTGACTCCAGTCCTTTCTACATCACTCCGTGTATCTTGTACTTTTCCTTTCTCTCTACCTTCGTAACTGTCATCACTCCTGTGTTTCATATCCTACTCTTGCCTTTTCTCAATTCACTTCTCTTTATCCATTTGACTCCAGTCCTTTCTACATCACCCCGTATATCTTGTTCTTTCTCTTCTCTCTACCTTCGTAACTGTCTTCACTCCTGTGTTTCATATCCTATTTTTGCCTTTTCTCAATTCCCTTCTTATCCATTTGACTCCAGTCCATTCTACATCACGCCGTGTATCTTGTTCTTTCCTTTCTCTCTTCACTCGTAACTGTCTTCACTCCTGTGTTTCATATCCTACTCTTGCTCTTTCACCTCTCTTATCCATTTGACTCCAGTCCATTCTACATCACCCCGTATATCTTGTTCTTTTCCTTTTCTCTCACTCTCGTAACTGTCTTCACTCCTGTGTTTCATATCCTACTTTGCCTTTTCTCAATTCCCTTCTCTTATCCATTTGACTCCAGTCCTTTCTACATCACCTCGTATATCTTGTTCTTTTCCTTTCTCTCTACCTTCGTAACTGTCTTCACTCCTGTGTTTCATATCCTATTTTTGCTTTTTCTCAATTCCCATCTCTTATCCATTTGACTCAGTCCTTCTACATCACCCCGTATATCTTGTTCTTTTTCCTTTCTCTCTACCTTCGTAACTGTCTTCACTCCTGTGTTTCATCCTACTCTGCCTTTTCAATTCCCTCTCTTATCCATTTGACTCAGTCCTCTTGCCATCACTCCGTGATCTTGTACTTTTCCTTTCTCTCTACCTTCGTAACCGTCTTCACTCCTGTGTTTCATATCCTATTTTTGCTTTTTCTCAATTCCCATCTCTTATCCATTTGACTCCAGTCCTTTCTACATCACCCCGTATATCTTGTTCTTTTCCTTTCTACCTTCGTAACTGTCTTCACTCCTGTGTTTCATATCCTATTTTTGCCTTTTCTCAATTCCTCTTCTTTATCCATTTGATTCCAGTCCATTCTACATCACGCCGTGTATCTTGTTCTTTCCTTTCTCTCTACCTTCGTAACTGTCTTCACCCTGTGTTTCATATCCTACTCTTTGCCTTTTCTCAATTCCCTTCTCTTTATCCATTTGACTCCAGTCCATTCTACATCACGCCGTGTATCTTGTTCTTTTCCTTTCTCTCTACCTTCGTAACTGTCTTCACTCCTGTGTTTCATATCCTACTCTTGCCTTTTTCTCAATTCCCTTCTCTATCCATTTGATCCCAGTCCTTCTACATCACGCCGTGTATCTTGTTCTTTCTCTTCTCTCTACCTTCGTAACTGTCTTCACTCCTGTGTTTCATATCCTACTCTTGCCTTTTCCTCACCCCTTCTCTTATCCATTTGACTCCAGTCCTTTCTACATCACTCCGTGTATCTTGTTCTTTTCCTTTCTCTCACTCTTCGTAACTGTCATCACTCCTGTGTTTCATATCCTACTCTTGCCTTTTCCAATTCCCTTCTCTTATCCATTTGACTCCAGTCCTTTCTGCCATCACGCCGTGTATCTTGTTCTTTTCCTTTCTCTCTACCTTCGTAACTGTCTTCACTCCTGTGTTTCATATCCTACCTCTTGCCTTTTCTCAATTCCCTTCTCTTATCCATTTGACTCCAGTCCATTCTACATCACGCCGTGTATCTTGTTCTTTTTCCTTTTCTCTCTACCTTCGTAACTGTCTTCACCTCTGTGTTTCATATCCTACTCTTGCCTTATCTCACTCCTCTTATCCATTTGACTCCAGTCCTTTCTACATCACGCCGTGTATCTTGTTCTTTTCTCTGCCCTTCGTAACTGTCATCACTCCCAAGTTTCATATCCTACTCTTGCCTTTTCAATTCCTCTATCCATTTGACTCCAGTCCTTTCACATCACGCCGTGTATCTTGTTCTTTTCCTTTCTCTACCTTCGTAACTGTCTTCACTCCTGTGTTTCATATCCTACTCTTGCCTTTTCTCAATTCCCTTCTCTTATCCATTTGACTCCAGTCCTTTGCCAATACCCGTGTATCTGTTCTTTTCCTTTCTCTCTACCTTCGTAACTGTCTTCACTCCTGTGTTTCATATCCTACTTTGGTCTTTTCTCTAATTCCCTTCTCTTCTTATCCATTTGACTCCAGTCCATTCTACATCACGCCGTGTATCTTGTTCTTTCCTTTCTCTCACCTTCGTAACTGTCTTCACTCCTGTGTTTCATATCCTACTCTTGCCTTTTCTCAATTCCTTCTCTTATCCATTTGACTCAGCCTTTCTACATCACGCCGTGTATCTTGTTCTTTTCCTCTTTCTCTCACCTTCGTAACTGTCATCACTCCTGTGTTTCATATCCTACTCTTGCCTTTTCTCACCCTTCTCTTATCCATTTGACTCAGTCCTTCTTGCACATCACGTGTATCTTGTTCTTTCCTTTCTCTCTACCTTCGTAACTGTCTTCACTCCTGTGCTCTATATCCTACTCTTGCCTTTTCAATTCCCTTCTCTTATCCATTTGACTCCAGTCCTTTCATATCACCCGTATCTTGTTCTTTTCCTTTTCTCTCTACCTTCGTAACTGTCTTCACTCCTGTGTTTTACATCCTACTCTTTGCCTTTTCACCCTTCTCTTATCCATTTGACTCAGTCCTTTCCACATCAATTCGTGTATCTTGTTCTTTTCCCTCTACCTTCGTAACTGTCTTCACTCCTGTGTTTCATATCCTACTCTTGCCTTTTCTCAATTCCCTTCTCTTATCCATTTGACTCCAGTCCTTTCTACATCACGCCGTGTATCTTGTTCTTTTCCTTTCTCTCTACCGTAACTGTCATCACTCCTGTGTTTTGTATCCTACTCTTGCCTTTTCTCAATTCCTTATCCATTTGACTCCAGTCCTTTCACATCACGCCGTGTATCTTGTTCTTTTCCTTCTCTACCTTCGTAACTGTCTTCTACCCTGTGTTTTATATCCTACTTTGCCTTTTCTCAATCTCCTCTCTTATCCATTTGACTCCAGTCCATTCTACTTCACGCCGTGTATCTGCTCTTTTCCTTTCTCTCACTCTTCTGTAACTGTCTTCACTCCTGTGTTTCATATCCTACTCTTGCCTTTTCCTCAATTCCCTTCTCTTATCCATTTGACTCCAGTCCTTTTCTACATCACGCCGTGTATCTTGTTCTTTTCCTTTCTCTCTACCTTCGTAACTGTCATCACCTCCTGTGTTTCATATCCTACTTTTGCCTTTTCTCAATTCCCTTCTCTTATCCATTTGACTCCAGTCCTTTCTACATCACGCCGTGTATCTTGTTCTTTCCTTCTTACCTTCGTAACTGTCTTCACTCCTGTGTTTCATATCCTACTCTTGCCTTTTCTCAATTCCCTTCTCTTATCCATTTGACTCCAGTCCTTCTACATCACTCCGTGTATCTTGTTCTTTTCCTTTCTCTCTACCTTCGTAACTGTCTTCACTCCTGTGTTTCATATCCTACTTTGCCTTTTCTCAATTCCCTCTCTTATCCATTTGACTCCAGTCCATCTTGCACATCACGCCGTGTATCTTGTTCTTTTCCTTTTCTCTCTTACCTTCGTAACTGTCTTCACTCCTGTGTTTCATATCCTACTCTTGCCTTTTCTCAATTCCCTTCTCTTATCCATTTTGACTCCAGTCCTTTCTACATACGCCGTGTGTCTTGTTCTTTTCCTCTACCTTCGTAACTGTCATCACTCCTGTGTTTCATCCTACTCTGCTTTTCAATTCCCTTCTCTTATCCATTTGACTCCAGTCCTTTCTACATCACCCGTGTATCTTGTTCTTTTCCTTTCTCTCTACCGTAACTTGCTCCTCTACTCCTGTGTTTCATATCCTATTTTTGCTTTTCTCAATTCCCATCTCTTATCCATTTGACTCCAGTCCTTTCTACATCACCCCGTATATCTTGTTCTTTTCCTTTCTCTCTACCTTCGTAACTGTCTTCACTCCTGTTTCCTGTCCATATTTTTGCCTTTCTCAATTCCCTTCTCTTATCAGTGACTCCAGTGTATTCTACATCACGCCGTGTATCTTGTTCTTT
Organism: Ascarosepion bandense; assembly: GCA_037127315.1. Taxonomy (NCBI): domain Eukaryota; kingdom Metazoa; phylum Mollusca; class Cephalopoda; order Sepiida; family Sepiidae; genus Ascarosepion; species Ascarosepion bandense. Next base: position 477,952 of record JBBBDQ010000781.1, on the reverse strand, counting down.
TCCTTTCTCTCTACCTTCATGTTTCTGTCTTCACTCCTGTGTTTCATATCCTACTCTTGCCTTTTTCTCATTCCCTTCTCTTCCTCCATTTGACTCAGTCCATTCTACATCGCCGTGTATCTTGTTCTTTTTCCTTTCTCTCCTACCTTCCTTCCAACTGTCTTCTCCTGTGTTTCATATCCTACTCTTGCCTTTTCTCAATTCCCTTCTCTTATCCATTTGACTCCAGTCCTTTCTACATCACGCCGTGTATCTTGTTCTTTTCCTTTCTCTCTACCTTCATGTTGTCTTCCTCCTGTGTTTCATATCCTACTCTTGCCTTTTCTCAATTCCTTCTCTTATCCATTTGACTCCAGTCCTTTCTACATCACTCCGTGTATCTTGTTCTTTTCCTTTCTCTCTACCTTCGTAACTGTCATCACTCCTGTGTTTCATATCCTACTCTTGCCTTTTCTCAATTCCCTTCTCTTATCCATTTGACTCCAGTCCTTTCTACATCACATAGTGTATCTTATTTTCCTTTCTCTCTACCTTCGTAACTGTCTTCACTCTGTGTTTATATCCTACTCTTGCCTTTTCTCAATTCCCTTCTCTTATCCATTTGACTCCAGTCCATTCATCCACGCCGTGTATCTTGTTCTTTTCCTTTCTCTCTACCTTCGTAACTGTCTTCACTCCTGTGTTTCATATCCTACTCTTGCCTTTCTCAATTCCTTCTCTTATCATTTGACTCCAGTCATACCTTTCTACATCACGCCGTGTATCTTGTTCTTTCTTTCTCTCTTACCTTCATGTTGTCATCACTCCTGTGTTTCATATCCTACTCTTGCCTTTTCTCAATTCCCTTCTCTTTCCATTTGACTCCAGTCCCTTTCTACATCACATCGTGTATCTTGTTCTTTCTTTCTCTCTACCTTCATCAGCTGTCTTCACTCCTGTGTTTCATATCCTACCTCCTTGCCTTTTCTCAATTCCCTTCTCTTATCATTTGACTCAGTCTTTCTACATCCTGTGTGTATCTTGTTCTTTTTCTTTCTCTCCCTTTAAACTGTCTTCCTCCTGTGTTTCTATCCCTCTTTTACTTTTCTCAATTCCTTCTCTTATCCATTTGACTCCAGTCCTTTCCCTACATCACTCCGTGTATCTTGTTCTTTTCTTTTCTCTCTACATTAGTAACTGTATCTAACTCACTCCTGTGTTTCATATCCTACTCTTGCCTTTCTCAATTCCCTTCTCTTATCCATTTGACTCCAGTCCTTTCTACATCACTCCGTGTATCTTGCTTTTCCTTTCTCTCTACCTTCGTAACTGTCTTCACTCCTGTGTTTCATATCCTACTCTTGCCTTTTCTCAATTCCCTTCTCTAGCCATTAGGCTCAGTCCTTTCACCATCCTCCCGTGTATCTTGTTCTTTTCCTTTCTCTCTACCTTCGTAACTGTCATCACTCCTGTGTTTCATATCCTACTCTTGCCTTTCTCAATTCCCTTCTCTTATCCATTTGACTCAGTCCTTTCTACATCTGCTCGTGTATCTTGTACTTTTCCTTTCTCTCTACCTTCGTAACTGTCTTCACTCCTGTGTTTCATATCCTACTCTTGCCTTTTCTCAATTCCCATCTCTTATCCATTTGACTCCAGTCCTTTCTACATCACTCCGTATATCTTGTTCTTTTCCTTTCTTTCTACCTTCGCAACTGTCTTCACTCCTGTGTTCACATCCTTCTCTTGCCCTTTCTCCTTCACCCCCTGTAGCTGGTTTGTCTTTCTCTTCACTCTTTCTACGTCACCCCGTGTATCTTGTTCTTTTCCTTTCCGTCTACCTTCGAAAATGTCTTCACTCCTGTGTTCACATCCTTCTCTTGCACTTTCTCTGACACCTCCTGTAACTGGTTCGTCTTTCTCGTCAATCTTCTTCTGTCTAAACTTTTACTCTCTTATGTAGCCCCCTGCGCATCAGTGTCGGTACCGCCTTGCTGGGATAAAAAACGATAAAAAAAAACTCACGATTTAGCAAAGAAAATGCAAGGATTTTATTCTGCTAGAAGTCTCTATAAACATAAAAAAATTATTAAGAAATTTTAAATTAAAAGAAACAAAAACAGGAATGCTTATAAATATATAAGGATAATTGAAAGTAAAGGTAAACTATGGGTGATACTAAGTGACTAGCAAGATCACTATCCCATTGCACGCGTTTCACTTGCCTATCTTGGCGTTGGTTTCGTTTCGACGCGTTGATTATCAGTCAGTCATTTAAGTGCCATACGTGATACACGCTTTGGGCGATCATGTCTCGAAAGAGACATGACTGACTGGGCAGAAGATTATCCCGCACTAGGTTACCATTACTTTCTGCGGTAGACTGGTTGCCATCCAAGGCTATAGAACCCAATCTTTCCTATCATGTGACTCATAACTAGAGGTGGAAGAGATGTATTATATTATTAAGTAGTAATTAGTGGGGGATCAGTTTATTACTTGATAACAATATCAAACCGATCACCCACTTTATGTGCAATGGAAGCTTCAATCATGTTTTCAACTATTATAGTCAGTCAGTTAAGTGCCATACGTGATACACGCTTAGGGGGATCATGTCTCGAAAGTGACATGACTGATCGGGCAGAAGATTATCCCACAGTAGTTTGTCATTGCTTTCTGCGGTAGACTGGCTGCTAACCCAATCTATAGAACATAATCTGTCCTGCTATTCAACACATAGCTGTCGGAAGAAGTGGTGTATTATATTATTATATTAAGTACTAATTAGTGGGGGATCAGTTTACTACTTTATGACAATAAAAAACAGATCCCCCACTTTATGTCCGGTAGAAACGTTGATTATGCTTCCATCTATTATAAGTCAGTTAAGTGCCATACGTGATACATGCTTTGGGCGATCATGTCTCGAATGTGACATGATTGACTGGGCAGAAGATTATCCCGCAGTAGGTTGTCATTGCTTTCTGCGGTAGACTGGTTGCCAGCAAAGGCTATAAAACCCAATCTGTCCTATTATTTAACCCGTGAAGAGACGGATTAATACCTTTTCCAAGGGTATTTATGCGTTAGTGAAGGCAAAAGATTCAACTGAAATTTAAACTCGCCACCCCGATTTTTCGTTCTGACTCGATATCCACTGCACCACAACGCGCTGATTATCGGTACAGTGGTAAAATATAGGGGTTGTTAAGTGATGTAATTTAAAATCTAATAAATAGGTAAATATTATTATTGTTGTTGATTATGTTTTTACAATATTCTTATTATTTATATTATTTTAGTTCTAGAAGTTAATTTATGCATTATATATTTAACAAATTATTTATTGAATTTAACAGTTTCTTTGAGTTAAAAAATATAATCATGCATGTCGGCATAGGAGTGTGCATTGTGTTGCAGTGGATATTGTCACGGAATGAGAAATTGGAGAGCCGAGTTCGAATTCGTTGCATGCACTTACGCGCAATTACCCTTTGAAAATGTATTAATCCATCACTTCTCCATCCAGCTGAGTTAATTAGGACAGATTGGGTTCTATAGACTTGGTTTCTGTGAAAAAGACAAGTTACAGAAACATCGGAGACCCCCGAGGAGTGTTGGGGTTAGAGATATGGTCACTCACTCTACCCTCCCCCACCTCTCTCTCTCTCTCTCTCTCTCTCTCTCTATATATATATATATATATATATATATATATATAATAAACTAATAATTGTTGTGGGAAACACACCTATTTCTCAGATAATGGACTCTCCCTCCTACATTAATAAGAGTTAACAGGAAATTAACTCGAGAAATTCTTGGGAAGTTCATAAGAGTTCTTAGAAGTTCTAGAGAGTTCTTTAGAGTTCTATTGAAGTTTAGTAGAACTGCTAAGGCAGTTGATATTAATCGGTAGTTAGCCGAATACAAAGGAGTCAGCTTTCAGTGGAAGATTACCAAGTTCCTAACATTTTGGGTGCGTTAAGTCGATTAGCAACCGACATAGCATGATTACAACCTTCAGTGCAAAAACTACTCCACAACAATAATAAACCCACTACATATATTGGTTTTACTACAACCACGCTCTCCCGTTGACTTACCTGTCACATTTCTCATCAGAATTCCATTAAACAACATTTATTAGAAAAACATAACCATGTAGGTAATATTAGACAGATTTTAGTCAACAACAATAATCCTCACTCACACACCAGTAAAAAGAAGCTTCAGATATTGGAGGCCATCTACATTAAATCAAAACAACCCACACTTAATAAAATCACGTTTATATCTGGTCATAACACATTACATTGCATTTAAATATATGGTTCTGTTAACAGTTTGAACTCTTACTCGGTGTGACGTCAAAGAACCGCATTAAAAATTTATGAACTGCGTCTGATATTTGGTAATTGTTACCATTGCTTACTAATGTTTTATGTCAACACAAGTTAAGAAAATCATCTTTGATGGTGGATGTATTATGTTAAAATCCCTGTAATCACTCTGAAGATGACTCATGTGAGCCGAAAGCTTAGAACGCCTCCACGATGGCAGCTTTCAGAGAGTCGACCTTGTGTTCGTGCTTATTGGTGTTGGCCTCGATCACGCCCCTAGAAGAATTAGTCACGGGGATTGCAGTCGAGTGAGGGGTGCAGCTACAAGTCTTGTGACCAGTGGAACATTGTTGAACAGCCACGCCTGGGTCGTCTTGGCATTGTGTGCAGGAGCGGAGTCGTGCTGGAAGACGTATGGGGCGTCAAGTGGCGATCTCGTGCATCCAGGACCTCACCACGCTCCTCAGCACCTCCTGGTAGATCTCAGCGGTAGATATCCCGCTATAGACAAGGACATAGTCGTGTGACTCATTTCGTGCTCGGCTTGAGATGGTCATCGCCGGCGTCGGTTACATTAAAAAATAATGTAGTATGCAACTCTAACTGTTGCTAATTAAACTGTCGGGTCTCTGCATATACAACTTTTTGTTTTTATTTCCTATTTCGTTTTCTTTTTTATCGAGTGTCGGATTTTGCTGCAAAATTAGGAAAGATGGCTTTTTGGCACTCCCAGCACATATTGAAGGTAAGAACTAGCAATCTAAAGCAAGAAGCCTGTGTAAATGGCGTAACAGGTATTTGGAAGAATAATAAGAAAAGAAATATTACCGGGAGTTACGAAGAATATGGATTTCTGGAGAAATAGGGTCGCTAAATGGACGGATATTTGGACTGACAACTCTAAGGTGACGTTGCACAGAAATTTATTTATTTAGGAATCGATTTAATTTGACCTGTGGGTAGTCAGATTAATCAAACTAGAATGTTAATTAATTTCTAAATTGAATGGTAAGGGTAGGTAGAGCTTTGAAAAAAAAAAAAAGTGAAAAAATATCTAAAAAGAAACGAACTTAAAGATTTTGTTTCCGTAATATAATTCGCAGAAAGCAATGGCAACCTACTGTGAGATAATCTTCTGCCCAGTCAGTCATGTATCTTTCGAGACATGATCGCCCAAGCGTGTATCACGTATGGCACTTAACTGACTGACTTTAATAGTTGAAAACATGATTGTAGCTTCCACTGCACATAAAGTGGGGGATCTGTTTTCTATTGTTATGAAGTGGTAAACTGATCCCCGACTAATTACTACTCATTAGTATAATAATATAATCTACCTCATCTTCCTAGAGCTATGGGGTGAATAGCAGGACAGATTAGGTTCTATAGATTTTGTTGGCAACCAGTCTACCGCAGAAAGCAATGGCAACCTACTGTGGGATAATCTTCTGCCCAGTCAGTCATGTCTCTTTCGAAACATGATCGCCCAAACGTGTATCACGTATGGCACTCAACTGACTGAATATAATTCGGTTTTTCTTTTCATTTTAAAGAATATTTCCTAAGAAGAGTTTTTTTTTTCCAGAACATGGCATCAAAAAAAAAAAAAAAAAAAAAAAAGGCACATACGCATTCAGTTCAGAAAATCAGCATCAAGTTGTTATTTTGGGAATTTCAGAAATCCAAGAAGTGGAAAGAATTCTTTCTTTCTTTTTCTTTCTTATTTCATTCTACGTCTTGTTATTTTTTCATTATTCATTTCTTTTTCTTATTCTTTCTTTCATTCTTTCATTTCTTGTTCATTTCTCACCATTCATTTCTTTTTCTCATTTTTTCTTTGTTTATTTATTTTTCCTTTTCATTTTTCACTATTCATTTATTTTTCTTATTCTTTCTTTGCTTCTTTCTTTTCTTCTTTCTTTTTCTTGTTCATTTCTCATTAATTTTCATTTATTAATCTTTCTTTCTTTCTTTCTTTCTATTTCCACTTCTTTTCTCACTATTCATTTCCTTTTTTCTTTCTTTCTTTTTCTTTCTTTCTTTTTGTTCATTTTTCACTATTCATATATTTTCTTATTTGTTCTTTCATTTTTTCTTTCTTTCTCTCTTTCTTTCTGTCTGTCTTTCTTTCTTTTTTCTTTTTCTTGTTCATTTTGCATTCATTTCCTTTTCTTATTTTTTCTTTCTATTTTCTGTACGTTTCTCATTATTTTATTTCTTTTTTCTTAGTCTTTCTTTCTTTCTTTCTTTCTTTCCTCTTTTCTGCTCTTAAAACACAATCAAGCATTTTGAACAAACAATATTTCTGATCATTCTTCTTTCGCTATAAATCCTCATTTTAATCGTAAACTCTTTCATTTAAGCTGCGAAAAAATAAAGCTTGATTAACTGTAAAGTAACACTAATAAAACTTTAAAAATATGCTATTAATAACAATTAAAAGAGAATACCTGTAAACAACATCCCCAATATTTCCAATATGCATGGAAAAATAAAGATATCGAAGTAGATAAACACACAACAGATGTGTTTATGAAGCGCTCAGTTTTTTTCACGGTGGGGGGAGGCATTTGTTCCTAAGCAACCATTGTAGGGTTGCACAATGCCAAAGCTTAAGAACAAGAAAATAACAGATAAATACAATAAGAATCACTGCAGACTTAATATGTACATTACGCAAATTCTAATGTTCACTTATATATATATATATATATATATATATATATCAAGCAATCGGTGTCTAACGTACTGATGAGCTGTATATATATATATTTGTTTTTTTTTAATCGTGTCACCCCAAGCAAGGCATTCCACTGCCACTATAGCGCAGGGGGTTACATAGAGCGATTGGGTATGGGAAATGGCAGAAGGAGGATGGTAGACGACTTAGGATGTACATAGGAAGAGAGTTGGAGAGAGTGGGTGTGAGTAAGTGTGTTAGAAGGTGTCTATTGACCTTACATTTAAACTCCTGGAGGTTGTAGCCGTCGTGGAAGCAAGCATGCGGTAGGGAATTCCACAGGCGGCAAGTGCGAGGAAAGAAGCTGTTGGAGTAGAAATTGCCGTTACATTTCATCGGTTTCACTGTAAAAGGGTGGGACCTAGTTGCCAATCTAGTATCTCGTGCAAATTCACATCTAGGAGTACCAGTGAATTAAGTTCGTCAGAGCAGAAGCCATGAAAGTATTTATAGAAGAGGCACAGCGAAGCCACGTCACGCCGGTGAGAGAGATACTGCAGGCGGTCAGCCAAGTCGGTATCAATCACATTACAGATTCTTCACTGTATTTTGTCAAGAACCCCGAGAAGAATTGAAGGGGCACCCGACCAGATGTGGCAGCAGTACTCAATACACGGGCGGATGGTGGATTTATATAAGTGCAGGATAGATTCAGGTGAAAAGTATTTCCGGGCCCTGCACAGAGAGCCGACTTTCATAGCTGCGGATTTAGCAATGGATTCGACGTAGTCATTCTACTTGAGGTCCGCTGAGAGTGTCAGGCCAAGCAGGCGTAGTGTTTTACTCTCTGGGAGGCAAGCCTGTTCCATGCTAATGCGAGGGAGGTGCGGTTGTCTGTGGTGGTTAATTGACAGCAGCTTCGTTTTGGAAGAATTGAATTTTACGAGCCATTTCTTACCCCAATCCACCACGGATTGGAGGTCCTTTTCAAGCTCGGCAGCGTGGTTCAACTTGTCACCAACACCAGATTTTTGATCAAGGCGAGAATAAACTGTAGTATCATCGGCAGACATCCCTACTTGTGATCTTATGGCATCGGGGAGATCATTGATATAGATTAGAAAGAGCGTAGAACCTAGGATAGAGCCTTGGGGGACCCCCGCGTTTGTAGGGTAGTTCTGGGAGGCATGTCCGTTTAATACCACTTTCAGTGTGCGGTTATAGAGGAATGACTGGATTAAGTCCAACAAAAGTCCAGTTATGCCATAGTTTCGCAGTTTGCGTAGAAGGCCGGCATGCCATACTCTGTCGAATGCTTTAGAGATATCAAAGGCAAAAGTTCGGGTTTCACCATTCTTGTCGAGAGCCTGGTATATATACTCGATGATGATCGTTAGCATATCAGCAGTGGACCTGGTGAAGCGGAAGCCATACTGTTTATCCGAAAGGAGCCCGTGCTGAACGACCTCGGCATTGATAATGGCTTCGAACACTTTGCCGAAGATCGGAAGAAGGCTGATGGGGCGGTAATTTGCGGGGTCCGATGGTTCACCAGTGTTCTTGAATATTGGGACCACAGAAGAAGACTTCCTACAGGCAGGAAAGCAGGAGGAAGATAGGCAGAGGTTGTATAGCTTAGAAAGGATAGAGGAGAGTTCAGGGGCACAATTCTTCAAAACTATGATTGGGATTCCATCCCCACCACTCGCTTAGTGAGGGTACAATTTTGAGATTATGCTAGAGATCAGCAATGGCGTGATGTGGACGTCATTCAATTGGGCCTCAGTTCTAGATGGGAAATCAGGTGTATGGATTCCAGACGAATCCAGACTCGAATTGCTCGAGAATCTACGGGCAAAGCATTCAGCCTTGTCCGCTGAGGAGGCGAGGACCTCAAACTCGTTTATTAGTGGGGGTATTGAGGACTTACTCTTGTTAAGCACGCGTTTACAGAGGCGCCAGTTGTCTTTGGTACCGAACTTAGAGGATGCTATGCGCTGCTTCATTCTGGCAGCAAACAGCATCTTAGCTTCGTTAAGTATCTTTTTAACCTTATTACGAGCTGAGGCGAAAAGGCGCCTGTTTTGGTCCGACGCGTGGCTACGATAAAGCCGGAAGAAGTGATTCCGGTGGGCAATAGAAATGGTGGCCGAGCAAGCGGGCGAGAACTAGGCAGACGAATGGGATTTAAGCTGAAATTTCCTAGCAGGGATGAATGCATCTATGCCAGCCTTAACCCAGGAGGAGACCTCTGATGCACAGTCTTCGATGGGAAGACTAAAAACATTGTTCCAAGGGATGTCGCAGAGGAAGTCACGGAACGAATCCCAGTCTGCTCTTTGATAGCAGTAGGATATTCTGTTTGTCTTGGTTGCTTGGGTAGGGTGGAGTAGAACGAGATGTTGACAGAAACTACGGCGTGGTCAGAATTTCCGAGAGGGCAGAGCTGTCTGGTGGAACAAGAATTTGAGGTGGAAGTGAAGCAGAGGTCTAGTAGCGAGTCCCTTCCGTTAGGGCTATTGGAGAAACGCGTGGGGAAGTCCACCACTTGCGTAAGGGATTGGGAGATTGAAAAATTAAAGGTGTGGACACCAGCAGGGTCGGTTAAAGTGTTTTCCAGCCACGTAGTGTGGTGGGCGTTAAAGTCGCCAAACAGGAAAATATGGGCAGATGGGTGCGAAGAAATGGCCTTGTTGATATTGTCAGAGATGCTGTCAAGTACCGAACAGTCAGAGGAGGAGAGGAAGCGGTAGAGGAAGAAGAGATAGCTAACAGAGCTTAGAACTGAGAGACGGAAGCACATGAAAGACTGGTCCAGGGATTCGAGAGATGTTACTCTAGCTAGGCGGAGGGGTTATATGTATATAAAGCAATCGGAGTCTAACCGTACTCATGAGCTGTATATATATATATATATATATATATATATATATATATATATATACAGCAATCGGAGTCTAACCGTATTCATGAGCTGTCTATCGCCCGGTTCACACTCCACTCACGTCTATTGAACAGGTAAAGAGGCTTATCCCTTGTTCCCTGTTTAGGATGTGGTTCCCGGCTTTCTCTTTTCCAATCTTTTCACTCTTATGTAGCCCCCTGCGCTTCAGTGGCGTTACCGCCTTGCTCGGGGTGATATGATTAAATATATATATATATATATATATATATATATATATAAAGCAATCGGAGTTTAACCGTACTGATGAGCTGTATATATATATATATATATATATACACGCAGAAAGAAAGAAAAATACTGGATTTTAAAATTAAATACACACAAGTTAAGGTTAAATAGGGACTTAGGTGTTTTGAATCTTTACAAATATTTCAATAGCTAAAATTATTTAGATACATTCAAAAATTTTTTATCTAAAACAAAATTTATAAGTACTATTAAAGTTAAGTTTACGTTTACAAATATTTAAAAAAAAATCTGTCGCTTTCTGCGTCACTTGCTGTAGCCAAACTCTCTACACAGACACGTCACGTGATGTAAACAAACCCTCTCCACAGACGCTCTCGCGAAATACGTTTCTAATTTAAATTTTAAAATCATTTGTTTCTGATGAAGGACCGAGGGCGGTCTGAAATATAAAATATAATAATAGAAATAAACAACTACTGTCAAAAAAATACATTTTTAAACTAACAACTTTTTAATAGTTTTTCCTATATATATATAGAGAGAGAGATAGATTAAAAAGCAATCGGCGTCAAACCGTACTGATGAGCTACCTTTTATATATATATATATATTATCGATTTTCTGTACTATTGTAAGAAATGCAACCTTGAAACTTCTGAATATCGTTTCTTATGTCTTTGTCTATGTGTGTATGAAATTTGATTAAAATCGGACCACTCCTTCTATCACTTGATCTTTTCGATTATCGATTTTCAATATATCTCGGGGGTACCTCGACACAAAACCTAGCTAAGAACACTTTTTTTTTCATCATTTCACCCCAAGCAAGGCATTCCACTGCCACTATTGCGCTTGGGGCAACATAGGGGGAGGTAAATAGGAAGAGTGGTTAGATATAGGAAATGACAGAAGAGGAGTGATAGATAGTTGGGTGGGTGGGAAGAGTGTTTGAAAGAATGGAAGTTAGTTTGTTAGGAGGTGTCTATTGACCTTACATTTAAACTCCTTGAGATTGTAGCCGTCGGGGAAGCAGTCATGTGAAAGAGAATGCCACAGTCGAGAGGTGCGAGAAAAGAAACTGTTGGAGTAGAAGTTGCATTTGCATTTTATCGGGTTCACTGTAAAATGGTTGGGATCTAGTTGCTAATCTAGTATCTCGTGCAAATTCGAACCTAGGGGGCACCAGTGATCTAAGTTCATCGAAGCAGAAGCCGTGAAAGTATTTATAGAAGAGAAACAGGGAAGTCACGTGGCGCCGGTGAGAGAGAGAGACTGCAGGCGGTCTGCTAAGTCGGTATCGATCACATTACAGACCCTCCGCTGTACCTTGTCTAGAAGCCCAAGGAGAATAGCAGGGGCACCCGACCAGATATGGAAACAGTATTCAATGCACGGGCGGATGGTAGATTTATAAATGTGCAGGATAGATTCAGACGGAAAAAACCTCCGGGCCCTGCACAGAGAACCGACTTTCATAGCAGCGGATTTAGCAATGGATTCAATAGAGTCATTCCACTTGAGGTCCGCTGAAAGTGTGAGATCAAGGAGGCGTAGTGTTTTACTCTCTGGGAGGCAAGCCTGGTCCATGCTAATAGGAGTTAGGTGCGACTGTCTATGATGATTAATTGATAGTAGCTTCGTTTTAGAAGCATTAAAATTTACGAGCCATTTCTTACCCCCAGTCCACTACGGATTGGATGTCCTTTCTAAGCTCGGATGCAAGGTTAGCTTTGTCGTACACACCAGATTTTTGATCGAGGCGAGAATAAACTGTGGTGCCATCGGCGTACATACCTACTTGGGATCTTATGGTATCAGGGAGATCATTAATGTAGATCAGAAAGAGCGTAGGGCGTAGGATAGAGCCTTGAGAGACACCCGCGTTGATATGGTAGTTCTGGGAGGCATGTCCGTTTAATACCACTAATGTGCGGTTAGATAGGAATGGCTGGATTAGTTCAAACAATTGTCCAGTTATACCATAGCTCCGCAGTTTGCATAGAAGGCCAGCATGCCAAACTCTGTCGAACGCTTTAGAGATATCTAAGGCGACGGTTTGGGCTTCGCCATTCCTGTCGAGTGCCTGGTATATATACTCGGTGATGGTCGTTAGCATATCAGCAGTAGACCTGGTGAAGCGGAAACCATACTGCTTGTCCGAGAAGAGCTGTGAGATGCTGAACGACCTCGGCGTTGATAATGGCTTCAAGCACTTTGCCAAAGATCGGAAGAAGGCTGATAGGTCGGTAATTTGCGGGGTCCGAGGGTTCTCCAGTGTTTTTAAATATAGGAACTACAGAGGAAGATATCCAACAGGCAGGAAAACAGGAAGCAGATGGGCAGAATTTGTAGGGTTAGGTCGTTAAGACTATGATTGGGATTCCGTCCCCTCCGCTCGCTTTGTGTGGGTCAAGTTTTGAGATTTTCTTAGAGACAATCGAGGGTGTAATATGGACGTCATTCAGTTGAGCATCAGTTCTAGGTGGGAAGTCGGATGTAGAAACTCCAGACGAGTCCAGTCTCGAATTATTCGAGAATCTGCGAGCAAGGCATTCAGCCTTGTCCGCTAGGGAGGTGAGGACCCCAAATTTGTTTATTAGTGGGGGTATTGTGGACTTGCTCTTGTTAAGTACTCTTTTACAGAGTCGCCAGTAGTCCTTGGTGCCGAACTTAGAGGATGCTATGCGTTGCTTCATTCTGGCAGCAAATAACATCTTAGCTTCCTTAAGTATCTTTTTACACTTATTACGAGCTGAAGCGAAAAGGCGTCTGTTTTGGTCCGACGCGTAGCTACGATAGAGTCTGAAGAAATGATTCCGGTGGGCAGTGGCGGCCGAGCAAGCGGGCGAGAACCATGGAGACGAATGGGATTTAAGCTGAAATTTCCTGGCAGGGATGAAAGCTTGCAGACGCTTAGAGTACAACTGTGTAAATTTTCAAGAAAATCGGTTCAGCCGTTTCGGAGTCTATAGGTAACTGACATACACACACAGAGACTCACACACATGCAGACAAAGTTCCATTTATAAATAAGTTTATATATATATATATATATATATATAATACTAATCACAGTGGAACTAACACCAATTATAAGAAACTAAATCGCTAGAACTGGCGCTAAATAAACTATAATTTAATCGTCTTGAACACCCAGAAGAGAACCTCTTCTTAGGGCAAAGGTGGGGGATAAAAAAAGAAACAAACGGCGTGCAACCAAAAAAAGTTGAGTACCCGTTAGAAAGAAAAACCCCGAGACGAAACCTTAATAATAAAGTGCTCGATACGAAAGTACGAAAGTACGAAAGTAGAGCTACAAATGCAAAAAAATCTAAACGTGAACCAAAACCTACCGCGGTTTCACACTACGGTTCTTCAGGGCATATATATATTTTAAATTTTAAAATCATTTGTTTCTGATGAAAGGCCGAGGTCGGTCAGAAATATCAAATAATATATATATATATATATATATATATATATATATATATATATAATAATAGAAATAAATAAATACTGTCAAAAAAATACATTTTTAACTTACAACTTTTTAGTATATTTTCCTCTCTCTCTCTCTCTCTCTCTATATATATATATATATATATATATATATATATATGCTACCGGCAATAATTATTAGACTACCCTTAAAAAAATGTTGTATTTCATACAATTTATTGCCAAATGAAAATAGAATGCTTTTTTTTTATTATTACTTTTAAAAATTTTACAAGGCAAGGAAGCAAAGATGAACTCGTCCGAATCACCTTAAATTTTCTTCATTCTTTCATTGATGAAACTGCAATATAGGTAATTATTGAATATTTATAAATTCCTTTGATGCACATGTTATTGTGCAATATTAACAAAAGAACTATTTTATATTCATTTACAATTATTCACTTGGCAATAAATACTAAAAACAGTATAAAATATATCATTTTTAAAACACTGGAGTGGCCTAATAATTATGGCCGGTATTATATATATATATATATATATATTAATCATTTCACCCCAAGCCGGGAGGTACCGCTACTGGTGTGCATGGGTTTACATAGGAGAAGAGTGAAAGTTTGACCAGGAAGAGAGTGAAGAGAAAGACGAACCGGTTATAATGGGTGTCAGTGAAAAGGCAAGAGAAGAATGGGAAGACCAGTGTAAAGACAGTTGCGAGGGTAAAGAGCAAAAGAAAAAACTGGATACACGAGGTGATGGAGAAAGGTCGGCAAAAGAACTGGAGTCAAGTGGACAAGAGACGAGAATTGACGTCGCATTTAATTTCGTGAAGATTTTAGCTGTCAGGGAAGCCAGTATAAGGAAGAGAGTATATATATATATATATATATATATATATATATATATATATATATAAAATTATTTATAAATGGAAAATTGCCTCTGTGTGTGTATGTGTGTGTGTGTATGTGTGTGTGTCCGTTACCTATAGATTCCGAAACGGCTGAACCGATTTTCTTGAAAATTTACACAGTTGTACTATAAGCGTCTGCGAGTGTTCTTAGGTAGGTTTTGTGTCGAGGTAACCCCGATGAATATCGAAAATCGATAATCGAAAAAATCGAGTTATAGAAGGAGTAGTCCGATTTTAATCAAATTTAATACACTCATAGACAAAGGCATAAGAAACGATATTCAGAAGTTTCAAGGTTGCAGTTCTTACAATAGTGCAGAAAATCGATTATATATATATATATATATATATATATAAAAGGCAAGATGTTTGTGTGTGTGTCTGTTTATCTGCTTGTATGTCTGTATTTTTTCAGCCCTATTATTTTAGTTTTTGCTTCGGGTTTGGCTCTAAGTAGGTATAATTGTAGTTCTTAGTCTCATCCATGATACCATTTACTCAGAGGACTTATTTAGCCTTCAAAATTCAGTTTATCACGAAAAAAACTTATTTGATATCGATACCAGAAAATCAGAATTTGACTTACATTCATTTATTTTTCTTTCAGTCTACGGTTTCGCTTTAACTGGAAACAATTATTTCTTTTTAGTCTTTCGTGCCAACGTCCAAAGTGTTTGAGATCCAGGACTATGGATTAGTTTTAAAGCTTTCATTACACCGGAGCAACGCCGGGCTATACTGCTAGTATATATATATATATATATATATATATATATATATATATATATATATATATTAGGTGCGATTGTTAAATTGTCGTAATTATTTTATTATTTGAAATATTCTTTCGGCTGAGTCTGAGCTCCAGGACCATGGATTAGTTTTAAAGCTTTCATTACAACCGAACAACCTCCGGGCTATATATATATATATATATATATATATATATATATATATATATATATATAATGGGTATGCTAAGTATCGTTTGATAGCTGAATTTGTGTAAACGTAATGCATATCTTATTCAATTTGCTTTATTAACCGAGGTTTTGGATAATGACCCCGAAATATATTGTACTAAACAGAAATTAAAATAAAATAATTATAAATCGGATCCAAAATGTACTTTGTAACATCGAAACTTTGTAACATCGAAACTTCGTAACATCGAAACAACTGACCACTTTTTCTCAGAGTGCTCAATAATCCGGATGCTGAATGAGTACAAAAACGATCATGTTATCGGAGGTCAATATCTGCATTAGAAGATCTGTCATTTAAACAGGCTAAAAAACGCTGTAAAGTTCATAAACAACATCTTGAATCTGTAGTTGAGGAAGAAGGTATTTCCACCCATTTTGTTTTTTTGATGAGCACAGAACAATACAAAAAAATGCCCTGACAATTTTTATCAAAGACGGAAAAAAAAAATTTAACCACAGGGATTGATATGATCGCATGAAGTGATAAAATATTTCTACGAAGCTTTTTTGAAAAACTAAGCAAATACAAAAATTTAAATACCTAGGAAGCCTTATAACAGAAGACGGAAAGTGCGACACAGAGATCCGAAGGCGAATTAGCATGGCAAAGGAAATATTCCAGAAGTTGAGTAAGATATTAATGTGACACTACCGCAGGCCGGCACTCCCATGTGACGCTTGATCTCGATGACGGTCGTGACGATCCCAGTTGTGACACTGCCATTCGGTCATACGGTTGGTTTGGTCGCAGTCGCTGGTCGGGACGATCCCGTCTGATGATGTCGCCACAAAAGCTGGACTAATCACAACAACGGACCACTGTCCCACGTTGTGATTAGATCCCAGAAGTCTCGTCGTGCAATTTCAATAGTCGTCCCTTTTAACCAGTCCGGACACTGGTGTACACTTGTGGGTTGAAAAAAAAATAAACACGGCACCAAAAAAAAATTTTTTAAAAAATAATAAAATAAATGAACGAAGTCGAACACGCCTGGAGAGCTACGTAGAATGTCTTTATATAAAGAAAAAACAATGTCTTTTTTTCCCAAGAATACAGTTGTCGAAAATGATAACAATCGTCGAAAATGATTTTTACAACGGAGAGAGAAAGTTCGCCAAAAGCATCAAAGCTTCTAATCGTTAAACGAAATGTCTTGTCTAAGTTTCGTTAGCGTTGAAATAAACAGATCTCTTCAAATATTCGCCAAAGTCTCTTGTATTTCATTAAAAGTCTTTTCATTAATTCTCTATAATCAGGATTGTCAGTTGAGGATTTGCGTTGTGGTGCATTGGATATCGGCTCGGAACGAGACATCGGGGAGTCGAGTTCGAATTCCAGCTGAATTCATTGCATTCACTTACGCACAAATACCTTTGGGAAAGGTATTAATCCGTCTCTTCCTTCCAGTTATGGGTTAAATAACAGGATAGATTGGGTTCTATAGCCCTGGTCGGCAACCAATCTACCGCAGAAAGCAATGGCAATCTACTGCGGGATAATCTTCTGCCCAGTCAGTCATGTCTCTTTCGAGACATGATCGCCCAAGCGTGTATCACGTATGGCACTCAACTGACTGAATCAGGATTGTCAATTTTCCTATGTAACTTCTAAAACAGTAAAGTTCTTTCGGGTCCTTATTGGAGTTTAACGGAGTTTGCCGAGGTTGAACGAACGAGGAATCAGAATTTTCGGTTTTCCCGTGATTAAAAAAAATAACAATAACGTTCTTTCGGGTTTCATGTCGATGGCGCATTATTCCAAATTAACTTCTTTGAGTTAATTTTTCGCAGGCTTCATTCGAAATTAACTCTTTAGCCATAAGTTCCATGGTGTACGACCAGCCGTGGGTCATGGCTCCCCGGTTGGGCTATTTTCCCCCAGTCGCTACATTTCGACTGATAGCAGCTCTAACTCAAAAATTGTCACCCAACTCGAAAAAATTCCACAGACTGAACTTTTCGTGTCGAGCATCTATTTTTATAACCAATTTCGATCCTCTCTGGGGATCCGGCCGGCTCACAGACTTCGGCCAATGAAAATCGGTCTCCACCCATTCGAATTGCGGATGTCTTAGCTCGACCAATGAGATCATGCTAACTCACACCGAACCGAATCCAGCGGTGTCCCTTCGGACTGTTGTGCTAAACAGTGGCCTTGGCCTCCGGGTGACCTTATCAAATCACTCTGACATTTGTTTTGCCTACGCGTTTTCAGAATCAACATTTCAAATCTAAAAGAAATTTATATGAACAAGAAAAAATTCGAAATTTATACAATCATGAAAAACGAGAAATGATTATTTTCCCAAAATAACTTTATTTTATGCTCCTGTGTTTTTAGAAGCACTTGATGGTACTAAAATTATTATTTTTTTCCTAAGCTCACATCGCGTGAAGCAATAAAGCACTAATAATATCACCAATATCAATTTCTGTCTCCGTTGTTTTAATCCAACCAAAGGAAAGTATCCCCGCGGGAGAAAGGAAAGTATCACCGTGAGAGATAGTGTCACATTAAGAAACAGGGCAATTTTGCTAGAAACTAGGAAGAGAGTACTGGATTGCTACGTGCTGTCCGTCCTTCAATATGGCAGTGAATGCTGAACAATATCATCAAAGATGAAGGAAAAACTTGAAGCAACTGAAATGTGGTTTTACAGACGGATGCTGCGAATATCCTGGATCGAGCATGTGAGCAATGATGAGGTTTTGGAAATGATGGAAACAAAAAGGAAATTAATACTGAGCATCAGGAAGAGACAGTTGAAGTTCCTGGGACACGCAATGAGGAAGGAGGGCTTGGAGAACCTGATACTTACAGGTCAGATAGAAGGACAAAGAGAAAGGTGAAAGCAACGATAACATATTTGAAGAACCTTATCAGGTGGATGACGGAACGAGGATTGCATGGTGTAACAGGAGAAGGCTTGCTTAGAGCCACCAGGGAGAGGGAAAAGTGGAAGGCCATGATCGCCTACGTCCTGAAGGGACAAGGCACATAGAAGAAGAAGAAGAAGAAGAAGAAGAAGAAGAAGAAGAAGAAGAAAATACAAAAACCTCGAGATGGAAATGTGGCATTTAAAGCTAAAACTATTGTTTGTGTTGGGACTTTGGGTTTGATAAAGAAAGGATCTCAAGAACAACCCAACATTCACCAGACGGACGAGCTTTCTATCAAAATAGCAAAAACAAAGATATTTTAACAAGCGCAGTTCATATTCAGAGAAGAGATTTGTCAATTTGATTTTTTTTATAACTGTCTTTTGTTTAATTCAGTTGAATAAATAAAAGATGACATCCTTCGTTTGCCTTTTGTTATCTGTTATGACGCGGAAGAAGAAAAGTAAAAGGGAGAAGAGGAGGAGGAGAAGGAAGAAGAGGAAAAGGAAGAACAAGTAAAAGAAGAGGGGAATCTAAAGAAGAAGAAGAAGACGAAGAAGAAGTGGAAGAAGAAAAAGGAAGAAGAGTAGGGGGAGGAGAAGGAAGAAGAGGAAAAGAAAAAACAAATAAAAGAAGAGCGGAAATGTAAAGAAGAAGAAGAGCAAGAAGAAGACGAAGAAGAAGTGGAAGAAGAGGAAGAGGAAGAAGAGGAGGACGAGGAAGAAGAAGAAGAAGAAAATGAAGAGCAAGTAAAGAAAGAGGGAAAACCTAAAGAAGAAGAGCAAGAAGAAGACGAAAAAGTGGAAGAGGAAGAGGAAGAGGGGGAAGCGGAAGATGAGGAAAAAGAAGAAGAGGAAAAGGAAGAATAAGTAAAAGAAGAAGTGGTGAAATCTAAAGAAAAGGAAAAGCAAGAAGAAATCGAAGAAGAAATGGAAGAAGAGGAAAAAGAAGAGGGAGGTGAAGAAAAAGAAGATGAAGAGGAAGAAAAAAGATCAAGAAAAAGAAGAGGAAAATAAAGAAAGAGGAAGATGAGGAAGAAGAGAAAGAAGAAGAAGAAGAGGAGGAGGAGAAGGAGGCGGAGTGGAAGATGAAGAAGAGAAGGAGGTGGAAGAAAATGAAGAAGAGAATGCCGGAGAATAGGAAGGAGAAGAAAAAGAAGAAGAAGGACAATAAGAAGAGGAAAAAAGCAAGAAGAAACATGCAGTCGAATCTCTTCTTTTTTTTTTTTTTTTTTTTTGACACTGAAAGAAGATATCAGACAGTTAAGTTCCATACGCGATACACGCTTGGGCGATCATGTCCCGAAAGACACGTGACTGACTGGACAGAAGATTATCCCGCAGTAGGTTGCCATTCCTTTCTGTGGTAGACTGTTTGCCAAACAAGGCTATAAAGCTCAATGTATCCTATTATTTAAGCCATAACTAGAGAGAAGGGACGGATTAATACCTTTCACAACGGTATTTGCGCGCAAGTGAATGCAAGGAATTCAACTAGAAATTCGAACTCGGCTCCTTGATTTGTTGTTCCGAGCCGATATCCATTGCACCACAACGCAGATCCGAAAGACGCTATAGCAGAATAAAAAAGAAAAAAAAGACACAGTGTCTGACAATGTTTGACACTATGTTTGTAACTTCTTCTTACGCTCAAGAAAATATAAATCTTTAATTTATATTAAGTGTTGGTGAACATTTTTTTCAAGAAGTGTATTTGCTCTTTAATTTCTTAAATCATACTTTTTCCAAGTGTATATAACAACGATAAAGATTTTTATTCGACGATTAGCAAGATCGCCATCGCCATATTACACACGTTTTAGTTGCATGTCTTCACATTGATTTCGTCTTGACGCGTTGATTACCATTACAGCCGTTTTTTATAAGACAAGCAGCAATTGTACAAAGATTAATAATTTTTTGTAGATCATTTTTAATATTTTTGTACTTGTAAAAAAAGAGTTAAACAACTTGAAGAATGAAATACTGTTGAAATATTGTTGATCGTTATCGCTTTTTTCTTTTCTTAAATCGGCTTTTCTCGAAATGTTAATAATAATGATAATATTTGTAATTTTTTCTAACAGATAAATTTAAAAAATAACCGGTATAAACATAATCCTTATTCAGTATCTAAAACATTAAAAAAATAATAAAAATATATAATAATAATAAAAATATAATCTAATCTAAATATAATCTAATAATAATAATAAAAATATAATCCATATTCTGTATCTAAAATATTAAAAAAAATAATAAAAATAATAAAAATAATAAAAAAATATTAAAAAATGATAATATTATCAGATTTCACAATGCATTCTGATTGGACAGTAAAATCAAAACGGCCAGACATTGTTATAAAAAAAACTTTACTGCATTATCATCAAAGACAGAACAGAAACAAGTTTGCACACAAATCTTGTCAAGTGACAACATATCTCTGTGAAGATATTTTTGAGAAACTAAGCAAATAAAAAGACCTGGAATTAGAAACGTGGCATTTAAAAGCTAAGAGTAATATTTTTTGTGGTTGAGCCTTTGGGTCTGATAAAAAATGACAAATCAACATAAACCCAGACTCAATTTTTTTTCTTCTAATTAATAGCTGGTTTTTGTTAGACTAAGTAGAAATAATAAAAGATCACATCCTTCACTTGCCTTAGGTCATCGGTTAAGAAGAGAAGAAGAAGAGGAAGAAGAAAAAATGAGAATGAAGAAGAAAAGGGAGAAGAGGAAGAAGCAGGGGAAGAGAAAGATGAAGATAAAGAAGAAAAAGAAAAAAAAGAGGAAAAATAAACGGATTAAGAAATGGAAGAAGATAAAAAAGAAGAGGAGGAAGAAGAGGAAGATGAAGAATAAGATAAAGAGGAAGAAGAGGAAGATGAAAAGAAGAAAGAAAGAAAGAAAGAAGGAAGATGGAGAAAAAAAAGAGAAATGAGAAGAGGTAGAAGAAGAGGAAGAAGACGGAGAAGATGAAAAAGAGGAGAAGGAGAAGGAGGAAGAAGAAGAAGACGAAGACAAAGAAGAAGAAAAGACAAATAAAGAAGGGTAAAAAATTAAGAAGAAAAGAAAAAAAAAGAAAGAAGATAGTTGAATCCGTAAAATAAAACAAAATGTTCTAACAAGTACACCGGGGAAGGGCTCTGTCAGTGTAATTTTTTTTTTTTTTTTTGGTTAATATCTCTTTGTTTAAAAAGAAATAACGTGCTTGTTCCCCAAGTATGCCAGACAAGCCAACATTCTTCTTCTTCTTCTATGTGCCCTGTCCCTTCACGACGTAGGCGCTCATGGCTCTCCACGTCTCCCTATCCCTTGTGGCTCTTAGTATGTTTGCTCCTATTGCTCTTGGCAACCCCCGTTCCGTCATCCACCTGATCAAGCCCTGCAAATATGTTATCCGCTGCCTTCCTCTGTCTCTCCTTCCTTCTATCTGTCCAGTCAGTATCAGGTTCTCCAGGCTCTCCTTCCTCATTGCATGTCACAGGAACTTCAGTTGTCTCTTCCTGATGCTTAGCATCAATTTCCTTTTTGTTGCCATTCTTTCTAACACCTCGTCGTTGCTCGTATGCTCAGTCCACGATATCCGTTAGTACCTCTTATATTTCAAAGCATAAAGATCTTCAAATAAAGATTCGAAAGATGTGAGTCATGGAACGGAAGACTTTCCCATTAGCTACTGATCTGATGCTCTTTTCTGTACGTCTCGAAATTCTTGACAAAATCCAAAGAAAGATCTGTAACGTTATCAGTCTTGACCTGGCATCTCGGCTTCTGTCCTTTTCTCCCTGAATTGATGTGGCTTCCCTCTGTCTTTTCTACAAATATTTTCCTGAAGCTTTTCTGGTTAATTTTTTTATGCTGCTTCCCCAACTGCATGGATTTAAGCGTGTTACTAGATTGGCAACTAGGTCACACAGTTTTACTTTTGGACTAGCTAATGGCAATCGTATGTGTGTCTTTTTCAAGTTGTGTTTAAATAATTTTTCCAAGTATAAGAATATAAATTTTTAGTTTACATTTTCATAATTCTGTAAGAGTTAATAATAATAACACAATAAAGATATTAATAATAATAATAATAATAATAATTATTATTATTATTATTATTATTATTATTATTATTAAAAAATCAGAAAGAAAAAACTTGTCTATGAATTGATATGGCTTGTACAGCGGATTGTAACATAGCAACCAAGGAATTTGAAAAACTGTCAAAATATAAGGAGCTGGAAATTGAAATAGAAAAAATGTGGAAATTGAAAACAAGATTTGTGCCAGTGATAGTAGGTGCACTTGGAATGATAAAAAATGGAACAAAAAACACATTGAAAGAATCCCTGGAAACCCCAGCTTAAGAGATATACAAAAAATTGTTTTATTAAGTACAGCCCACACACTAAGGAAAACTTTGTTTATGTAACTCTAGGGATGTTAGGGGAGATAGAAAAAACATGAAATGCAGCCATAGCAACACACCATGACCTGCCTTAGGTCTTCCTGCAGACTTGGTATTTAGTGCAACCATAGCAGAAATAGAATTAAGATGAAAAAAATCACATAATAATAAATAAATATAAAAAAAACTGTCATGATAAATATAGCCCTCACACTAAGATGATTGATTGATTGTTTTGTTTAACGGCATTCAAAACTTAGTGGTCATTTTATGCCGAAAAGGATTTTGAGTGACTTTGAAAGAATCATGATTTAAATGTGCTTCTTGGTTTGGGAAGGCGTCTTGAAGTAGTTTAGCATCTTTAAGTACGCAGCTTAATGGAGGTATATATCTGGGTATATTTGTGGCTATTTCAATCTTTTTCTAGATTATGTTATAGAGACCAGCATCTCTTATATATTTAAGTATTTTTGAAGATTTTACTTAGAGGAATACTTCTTTTAGGTTTCTTTCTTTGTAGTACTTTTGGCGAGTTTGTTTCAGATCCAAACAATTTGTCAAAATATGGCATATTGGATAGGCCTCCTGGCACGGTATGCAGATTGGAGGTGCCTCCTGACTAATATGAACTCTGTCCATGTAACACTAGTGATATTATGGGGGATAGAAAAACAAATCATAAAATGTAGCCATGACAACACACCACGTCATACCTCAGGTCTTTCTGTAGATTTGGTAGGCAGTGTGACCACAGCTGAAATCGGAATATGATGATAATAAAGAATATAATAATAACAAATATTTAAACGCCAAGATGATCAATATCACCATCATATTACGCACATTTCAGTTGAATGCCTTTACGCTGGTCACGTTTCATTCGTTTTGACACGTTGATTGCCAGCACTGCCGTTTTTTTCAAGACAAACGGCATTTGTACAAAGAGTTACACATTTTTTGTAGGCCTTTTTTCATATTTTTGTGCTAGCAAAAAAAACAAAAATAAATAATTAAATAAATAAACAACTTGAAAAAAGACAGACATTCTCTCAAAATATTGACGGACATTGTTAAACACTGCGTCTTTTCTTTTCTCTTACTTTTCTTAAATCACGCTTTTCACTAAGTGTTAATAATAATAATAATAATAATAATAATAATAATAATAATGATAAAAATCTGTGAATTGACTTCACAGAGAATTAAGAAAAATGGTATGAGCATAATCAATACTCAATATCTGAAATGAAAAAAAATAATATATTATCGGATTTCACAATGCACTCTGATTGGGCAGTCTAAACGGCCAGACATTGGTATAAAAGACACCAAAAAAAAAATTACTTTATGTTAGGCATGGTAATACAAGCCGAGTATAACTGACTTTAACCCGTTAAAATACTTTAAATGATGCCGGTATAGTATGTGACCTAGCATTTGAACGCGGCCAACCGTTTAAATGTGGCCTACAAAATTCTGTCTCTGGTATATCATGTGGTCAACCTTAAAAACCATATTACAAGGAGATATTATAACTGTTTGGTAAGAGTTAAGGTTAGAGCAGGGTAAAATAAGTAGTTTCAGTAAATAGCCGAATACTTATATTAATAAATATACTCTCACTAAGGTAGGAAACATTCAGACCGAGTAGGCCACATACCATACCAGAACCAAAGAGGTAGGCCACATACTCTACCATAATCAAAGAGGTAGGCCACATACTCTACCATAATCAAAGAGGTAGGCCACATACTATACCAGAACCAAAGAGGTAGGCCACATACTATACCAGAACCAAAGAGGTAGGCCACATAATATAACAGAACCAAAGAGGTAGGCCACATACTCTACTATAATCAAAGAGATAGGCCACATACTCTACCATAATCAAAGAGGTAGGCCACATACTATACCAGAACCAAAGAGGTAGGCCTCATAATATACCAGAAACAAAGAGGTACGCCACATACTATACTAGAACCAAAGAGGTAGGCCACATACTCTACCATAATCAAAGAGGTAGGCCACATACTATACCAGAACCAAAGAGGTAGGCCTCATAATATACCAGAAACAAAGAGGTACGCCACATACTATACTAGAACCAAAGAGGTAGGCCACATACTCTACCATAATCAAAGATGTAGGCCACATACTCTACCATAATCAAAGAGGTAGGCCACATACTATACCATAATCAAAGAGGTAGGCCACATACTATACCAGAACCAAAGAGGTAGGCCACATACTCTACCATAATCAAAGATGTAGGCCACATACTATACCATAATCAAATATGTAGGCCACATATTATACCAGAATCAAAGTGGTAGGCCACATACTATAAAGGCACCCCTCTGGGTTCCTTTTCACCCAAACGGCACAGAGTCCGACAAAGTGAACGACTGGCGCACGTAGTCGATCTCTTCATATTGTCAATGACTCGCCGAAGGTATCAACCACCTCCCTACATGGGTAGATAGATACCCGAAGTAGATTCGGCACAATGCTGTTTAAGTTGGAAACACCGAGCCTTCAGCTCGCGATTAAAAATATGTAGGACATGGAACCCTTCATTTTCTCAATAGTTAGAGGAGCACACATTCCGATAAATTAAAAATGCCGTAATTACTAGTACTGCTAAAATGTGAGATTGATAAATTTATTTTGCGGTGTTGTTGATTGTATGCAATATTTTGATTATATATATATATATATATATATATATATATATATATATATATATATATATATATATATATGGTTATTATCGAATGCTACAAGCAAAAGACTTCACTCTGAACATATCATAGAAAGTCATGACGTTACCATTCTTTGGGATGTTACTCCTTATATCAGCAGGCATACAGAGGCTAACGGACTAAAAATATTTTGTGATTACAGAAAAATTGCCTTCTAATGGATTTGGCACTGACATTAGATTAAATATAATGCATGACTGTAAAAGGAGTAGATAGATCTGCCTGGCGCCCGGTTTATGATCTTTCCCCTTATTTTGAACAGTAGTAGTGTTTTAGCCCTTTTTTCCTGTTTAGGATTTGGTTTCCGGTTCCTTCTAAAGTCATCCCTATTCTCTTTCACTCTAGGTAAAACAAAACCCGTCTGAGTAGCATTATTAATTTACTTGGGGTGAAAGAATCTTTAAAGTAAATGACAAAATAATTACGTATTGAAAAAAAAAAACTGAAAAAAATACATAGGGTTTTAACCCACTAGGGCCATTCGTATCATATTTGATACAGTATGAAAACAAGCCTTGAAAGAAATATTTTTCTGAAAATTTTTTTAAGAGAAATATTTTATAAATTTCAAATGAAAGCAGTACTGACTGCTCAGTCAATGAATACCAAATGTTTCCTTATAGGGAAATACCAAATGTTTACTTATAGGGAAATACTGTATCAAATATGATACGAATGGCCCTAGAGGGTTAAGGCTTCCACTGGGCATAAAGTGGGTGATCGGTTTTCTATTGTCATGAAGTAATAAACTGATCCCCCACTAATTACTACTTATTAATAGAATAAAATGAAAACAAGCCTTGAAAGAAATATTTTCCTGAAAATTTTTTAAGAGAAATATTTTATAAATTTCAAATGAAAACAGTACTGACTGCTCAGTCAATGAATACCAAATGTTTCCTTATAGGGAAATACCAAATGTTTCCTTATAGGGAAATACTGTATCAAATATGATACAAATGGCCCTAGAGGGTTAAATCTACCGCAATCTCTATAGCAGCTCTAATATGATACGTTGACTAACCCCACCGACCTGGAGGGCAATTACGAAATCTAACTTTAAATGCCAACTTTGTAATAGCTAACTGACGCATTAAGAACATTTCAGGAGTGGATTTATTTATTTAGCAGAAGTCATTGCCTTTTGCATTTTTTGCGTGAAGTCACTTCTTAATCTTCGAGGAAATTGTACTGCATGCCGTTGTTACGTGTAAAGCGTAACAAAAGAAAATAAAAAATGATGGACCAAAACTCAGAGTTAAAATACAGACAAATTTTTAATTCATGAAACATTAGATAAAAAATATTTACAAATATACAGTTTGGCATTCAAATCAAGAGACATAGAAAACGTATAGTTTACTACTGCCCAGCGAAGTGTTACGAGGAAGAGAAGCGAAGGGAAGGTGTCAAATATCTTTACCCAGTTAAGTTGGCGTGGAAGTTAAGTGCTATGCTTTTTGGAAATCCTTAAATGCGTATATAGAGACTAATTATTGACTTGGTCAATGAAAAAGGCAAAAATATGTATTTACCCAGATAGTTCCATGAGGTTCTCTTTCAGGTTTTAGTTGTTCGGACTTTTCTGTGAGATTCTTTCGGCTGGATATAAATCCTTGAATCATAACCGGAGTTGATATGACAGCAAATCATTTTAACAACACTTTCAAGTTTTAGTTTGTCGTCGACTTTACTTAGATTCTTTCGGTTGGATATAAATTCTTGAATTGAAACCGGAGCTGATGAGGTCAGCACATCCTTTTATCAAATGTTTCAAGTTTTAGTTTTTGTTGTCGTAGTTTTTGTTTTTAGGCTGGATATACATCTTTGAATCAAAATTGGAGCTGATGAGGTCAACTTATCCAGATATCAACTGAATACTCACTGCCCAAAAATCTATTTTATAGGGGCTAACACCCAATTCTCAATATTCTACTGGAACAGTCTACAATCTTCCAAAACGTTCTATTTCTAATTGCTTTATTTTTACGACTTCTTCATGAATTAAAACCTTTTGCGAATAACACTTAGCACTCAATAGAATCCATTACTTTAACTTTTTTATTATCATTTTTATATATAAATGCATCTTTGTAACATCTTTGTAACACCGTTAACTTGACTCACTAGATCAAATACAACTGCTATTAAGGGTTCTAACAGGGGACGGAGAGTGGGATACTGAGATTCGAAGGCGTATTGGCATGGCCCGGGAAGTTAAGTAAAGTAGTAAAATTTTGTTAGAAACAAAGAAACCGGCAACAGTATTCGAGTGGTAGATTTATAAATGTGCAAAGTAGATTCTGACGAGAAAAAAACCTCCTGGCTCGACAGTGTCCCAATCTTCCTAGCAGTAAATGAAGCCATAAATTTCGTTGTTTTTCATTTGAGATCGTTTGAGAGAATGTTGCCAAGTAGGGGCAGGGTGTTGGTCTCTAGGAAACTAGCGTCATCCATTCTGATGATAGCTAGGAAAGTTTTTTTGTCAGCAGATGCCCTAGATAGATGTGGCACAAGGTCATTTAAATGGGAATACTGATCCCGTAAACTTGGACAAAAATTATTCTCTGCTTTTCCCCAGACGAGACTCTATCCTATGGCGGAGCATTGTCTGGATTCCTTTTCGCCCGAAAAGTACGACAAAGTGAATTCCCTTTGCTTTCTTTTTCTTTTGTGTCTTTTCCTTTCCATTTTCTTTTTCTTTCTTGTTTTCTCATCTTTTCTGCCCTCTTTCCCTCTTTTACATCCGTTTTTAATTTTTTTTTCCTTGTATTCACTTACGCGCAAATTCCTTCCAGTTATGGGTTAAATAACAGGACAGATTGGATTCTATAGCCTTGGTCGGCAACCAGTCTACCGTAGAAAGCAATGGCAACCTACTGCGGGATAATCTTCTGCCCAGTCAGTCATGTCACTTTCGAGACATGATCGCCCAAGCGTGTATCACGTATGGCACTTAACTGACTGACCTTGTACAAAATGATTTCAAAAACAAAGTGTTGTTTTTTTTAAATTCTTCAATAAAACGTTTATTACCATCATTAATAACTACCTGATGAGACATTGTTCTTTCAATGTCGAAACAAGATGTAAATTTTATAGTAATTTGTAGTTTGTACATGTTCTAAGGATGTGCGTTGTGGTGCTTGGATATCAGCTCGAAACGAGAAATCGGGGAGCCCTGTTCGAATTCCAGTCGAATTCCTTGCATTCACTTACGCACAAATACCCTTGGGAAAGGTATTAATTCGTCTCTTCCCTCCAGTTATGGGTTAAATAATAGAACAGATTGTGTTCTATAGCCTTGGTTGGCAACCAGTCTACCGCAGAAAGCAATGGCAACCTACTGCGGGATAATCTTCTGTCCAGTCAGTCATGTCTCGAAAGAGACATGATCGCCGAAGCATGTATCACGTATGACACTTAACTGACATGTTCTAATATATAATTAATAATAATAAAAATAATGAAAATAATAAAAATAATAATAATAATAATAATATATATATATATATATATATATATATATATATATATATATAATGAAAAATAAATTGGATGCTTTTATAGATCC
Source organism: Ascarosepion bandense (assembly GCA_037127315.1). NCBI lineage: Eukaryota > Metazoa > Mollusca > Cephalopoda > Sepiida > Sepiidae > Ascarosepion > Ascarosepion bandense. Next base: position 448,818 of record JBBBDQ010000781.1, on the reverse strand, counting down.
ATTGGTAATAGCTTATTTCGCGAAGTTCTTACAGACCGCTCTTCTGACCAAATTTCTCACAACAATGATTAGGTTCGATTATCCAGACCAAAAGAATCATGAGAGCATAGGGAAAAAAAAAAAACTTGGGCGAGGGGGTTAATTTTAAAGTGTTAGTTATTACAGGAGGTTGTATTTTTGATGACCTTTGCTTCAACTTCTAGTTGACAATTCTGAAATACATGACAGTAAATTTAGGGGCCGTATTGTCACTAGAAGAATCTAATTGTCAGCATTTTTATATTAATTCGAACGGTAAGGATAATATATTCATTTTGTACATATTAATTTTTCTCGCTTTGGTTTTATGACAATAACATTTTTATCATGCATAAGTCAGTCAGTTAAGTGCCATACGTGATACACGCTTTGGGCGATCATGTCTCGAAAGTGACCCGGAATAAAAATAGCGGAAAAGAATGTAAGGCTTGTAAAAAGTCAGGACTGCTAAGTCACCTGAAATGGACTGTATCTGACACAAAAACGCAAGAAAAAAAAGAAAACAAAGAAAACAGAAAGAAATAAAGAATGAAAAAAAAAAATGAAATAATGATTCGAAAAAAAGGAAAAGACCAAGAATAAAAGAAATAACAAAGAAAGAAAAAAAGAAAAATTGCAAAATAATGAAACAAATAAAAAAAGAAATAGCAAGAAAAAGAAAAGGAAAAAGAGAGTGAAAATCGACAAATAAAGAAACAAATTTAAGGAAAAAAAGGCAAGAAAGAAAGAAAGAAAGAAAGATGAAACAAAGAAAATATGAAGTGAATAAAGAAAGAGAGTATGAATACTCGTGAAAGAAAGAAAGAAAGAAAGAAGGAAAGAAAGAATGAAAGAAAGAAAAATGAAACAATGAATATATGAAGTGAATAAAGAAAGAGAGTATGAAGACACGTGAAATAAAGAAAGAAAAACAGAAAGAAAAAAAGAAAGATGAAACAAAGAAAATATGAAGTGAATAAAGAGAGTTTGAAAACCCGAGAAAGAAAGAAAGAAACAAACAAAGAAACAAAGATCAAACAAAGAAAATATGAAGTGAATAAAGAAAGAGAGTATGAAGACTCGTGAAATAAAGAAAGAAAGAAAGAAAGAAGGAAAGAAAGAATGAAACAAAGAAAGATGAAACAATGAATATAGGAAGTGAATAAAGAAAGAGAGTATGAAGACTCGTGAAAGAAAGAAAGAAAGAAAGAAAGAAAGAAGGAAAGAAAAAATGAAACAAAGAAAGAAGAAACAATGAATATAGGAAGTGAATAAAGAAAGTGAGTATGAAGACTTGTGAAAGAAAGAAAGAAAGAAAGAAAGAAAGAGAGAGAAAGAAGGAAAGAAAGAATGAAAGAAAGAAAGATGAAACAATGAATATAGGAAGTGAATAAAGAAAGAGAGTATGAAGACTCGTGAAAGAAAGAAAGAAAGAAAGAAAGAAAGAAGGAAAGAAAAAATGAAACAAAGAAAGAAGAAACAATGAATATAGGAAGTGAATAAAGAAAGTGAGTATGAAGACTTGTGAAAGAAAGAAAGAAAGAAAGAAAGAAAGAGAGAGAAAGAAGGAAAGAAAGAATGAAAGAAAGAAAGATGAAACAATGAATATAGGAAGTGAATAAAGAAAGAGAGTATGAAGACTCGTGAAAGAAAGAAAGAAAGAAAGAAAGAAAGAAGGAAAGAAAAAATGAAACAAAGAAAGATGAAACAATGAATATAGGAAGTGAATAAAGAAAGTGAGTATGAAGACTTGTGAAAGAAAGAAAGAAAGAAAGAAAGAGAGAAAGAAAGGAAAGAAAGAATGAAAGAAAGAAAGATGAAACAATGAATATAGGAAGTGAATAAAGAAAGAGAGTATGAAGACTCGTGAAAGAAAGAAAGAAAGAAAGAAAGAAGGAAAGAAAGAATGAAACAAAGAAAGATGAAACAATGAATATAGGAAGTGAATAAAGAAAGTGAGTATGAAGACTTGTGAAAGAAAGAAAGAAAGAAAGAAAGAGAGAGAAAGAAGGAAAGAAAGAATGAAAGAAAGAAAGATGAAACAATGAATATAGGAAGTGAATAAAGAAAGAGAGTATGAAGATTCGTGAAAGAAAGAAAGAAAGAAAGAAAGAAAGAAGGAAAGAAAGAATGAAACAAAGAAAGATGAAACAATGAATATAGGAAGTGAATAAAGAAAGTGAGTATGAAGACTTGTGAAAGAAAGAAAGAAAGAAAGAAAGAGAGAGAAAGAAGGAAAGAAAGAATGAAAGAAAGAAAGATGAAACAATGAATATAGGAAGTGAATAAAGAAAGAGAGTATGAAGACTCGTGAAATAAAGAAAGAAAGAAAGAAAGAAAGAAAGAAAGAAAGACGGAAAGAAAGAATGAAAGAAAGAAAGATGAAACAATGAATATAGGAAGTGAATAAAGAAAGTGAGTATGAAGACTTGTGAAAGAAAGAAAGAAAGAAAGAGAGAGAAAGAAGGAAAGAAAGAATGAAAGAAAGAAAGATGAAACAATGAATATAGGAAGTGAATAAAAAAAGTGAGTATGAAGACTTGTGAAAGAAAGAAAGAAAACAAAGAAGAAAGGAAGAAGAAAAAAGATTGTTTGATTTGTTTGTTTACGGAATATCAAATCGTTACGTGTCATTTAATGCCGAAATTTAATATTTTGAACACAATTGTATGCCTTCTCACTACAGATAAAATGTATTGTTGATCATTTTACTATAAAAAATGTATTGTTGATCGTTTTGCTATAAAAATGTATTGTTGATCATTTTGCGATAAAAATGTACTGTTGATCATTTTGCTATAAAAATATATTGTGGATCATCTTTTTATAAAAATATATTGTCGAGCATTTTTATATAAAAATGTATTGTTGATCGTTTTGCTATAAAAATGTATTGTTGATCGTTTTGCTATAAAAATGTATTGTTGATCGTTTTGCTATAAAAATATATTGTTGATCATTATATAAAAATATTATGTTGATCGTCTTTATATAAAAATGTATTGTTGGTCATTTTGCTATAAAAATGTATTGTTGATCATCTTTCTATAAAATATATTGTTGATCGTTAACCTATAAACATGTATTATTGACTATTTTACAATGAAAAGGTATTGTTGATCGTCGTTCTATAAAAATGTATTGTTGATCGTCGTTCTATAAAAATGTATTCTTGATTAATTTACTATAAAAATGTATTGTTGATACCTTTGCTATAAAATGTGTTGTTGATCATTTAACTATAAAAATGTATTGTTGTTCATTTTACAATGAAATTATATTTTTGTTCATTGTGTTGTAAAAATCTATTGCCGATCATCTTTCTATAAAAATGTATTTTTGATCAATTTACTATAAAAATGTATTGTTGATCTTTTTGCTATAAAAATATATTGTTGACCATCTCTCTTTAAAATCTATCGATGATCATTTTGCTATAAAAAATGTATTGTTGATCGTTTTGCTATAAAATTATATTGTTGACCATCTCTCTTTAAAATCTATCGATGATCATTTTGCTATAAAAAATGTATTGTTGATCGTTTTGCTATAAAAATATATTGTTGACCATCTCTCTTTAAAATCTATCGATGATCATTTTGCTATAAAAAATGTATTGTTGATCGTTTTGCTATAAAATTATATTGTTGACCATCTCTCTTTAAAATCTATCGATGATCATTTTGCTATAAAAAATGTATTGTTGATCGTTTTGCTATAAAAATATATTGTTGACCATCTCTCTTTAAAATCTATCGATGATCATTTTGCTATAAAAAATGTATTGTTGATCGTTTTGCTATAAAATTATATTGTTGACCATCTCTCTTTAAAATCTATCGATGATCATTTTGCTATAAAAAATGTATTGTTGATCGTTTTGCTATAAAAATATATTGTTGACCATCTCTCTTTAAAATCTATCGATGATCATTTTGCTATAAAAAATGTATTGTTGATCGTTTTGCTATAAAATTATATTGTTGACCATCTCTCTTTAAAATCTATCGATGATCATTTTGCTATAAAAAATGTATTGTTGATCGTTTTGCTATAAAAATATATTGTTGACCATCTCTCTTTAAAATCTATCGATGATCATTTTGCTATAAAAAATGTATTGTTGATCGTTTTGCTATAAAATTATATTGTTGACCATCTCTCTTTAAAATCTATCGATGATCATTTTGCTATAAAAAATTTATTGTTGATCGTTTTGCTATAAAAATGTATTGTTGATCATCTTTCTATAAAAATATATTGTTGATCAATTTACTATAAAAATGTATTGTTGCTCATTTTGCTTTAGACATGTATTGTTGGTAATTCTGCTATAAAATGTATTGTTGTCCGTTTTAGTTTCAAATTTGATTGTCGGTAATTTTACTATAATAAGTATTTTTCATATTTTCTCGTATAACTATGTATTGTCGGCGATTTTGCTATAAATGCGTATTTTGATACTTGTCTGTCCCTCATTAAAACGGTTGTCATCTTTATATATCCATAGTCACCCGGTCGATTTTTATTCCGACAAGTTTGAATAACAGAATGTCCGCTGTCATCCCGAGAGAATGTCGTTAAAAATATTTAGTTCTTGGACCTCAGATGCATCATACCCAAGATTACAAAATAAAATAAAATGACTAAATAGATAAATATAGAAAGAATATAGAGATACATGTAAAGTGACCACAACGACAATGGTAGCAGTAATTCTAAATTACTTTATTCTCGTACCAACGAAATGTAATTACAAAATACCCATCACCACTCTCCATTCAGCTGTTTATATAATACCGGAAGAAGTAACTTTTGTCCTCCCGTATCTGTCTGTGGAAATCCCCCATCTAAATTTATTTATAAATGGAACTTTGTCTGTGTGTGTGTGTGTGTGTGTGTGTGTGTGTGTGTGTGTGTGTGTGTATCATTGTGTGTGTGTATCCGTTACCTATAGACTCCGAAACGGCTGAACCAATTTTCTTGAAAATTTACACAGTTGTACTATAAGCATCTGCGAGTGTTCTTAGCTAGGTTTTGTGTAGAGATACCCCCGATAAATATCGAAAATCGATAATCGAAAAAATCGGGTTATAGAAGGTGTGGTCCGATTTTAATCAAATTTCATACACTCATAGACAAAGACATAAGAAACGATATTCAGAAGTTTCAAGGTTGCAGTTCTTACAATAGTGCATAAAATCGATAATATATATATATATATATATATATAACGCAAGATGTTTGTGTGTGTGTCTGTTTATCTGCCTGTATGTCTGTATTTTTTCAGCCCTATTATTTTAGTTTTTGCTTCGGGTTTGGCTCTAAGTAGGTACAATTGTAGTTCTTAGTCTCAGCCATGATACCATTTACTCAGAGGACTTATTTAGCTTTCACAGTTCAGTTTAACATTTCCACTTGTACGTATTTTCGTATATTTATACCATCTGCTCGGTCAGTTCTAGTGGCTCTCACTTGGCTTTTGTTTTCTTTCTTTGTTCTACAGTGCGATCTTTTATGCCTCACTTTATTGCACGACAGACAAGTCTTATAGCAGTATGGACAATTTTTGTACCAATGCAGAGTTCCACAGCGATAACATGGACTGGGTGGTGGTTTCTTCTGAAGCTTCATTTGACTTTTTGTAGCAAAGTAATTGTTTTTTTTTGTGTTTTTTTTTTGTGCGGGGTGGTGGTGAGAAACCTGTTTTTTGTTGTACTTTCCGTATAAGAGCGACAGCAGACTCTTCGATATCTTTCGAGTCCTTCTTTACGCTCATACATCTCTGACAGTTCACAGCTAATTTTTGTAGCGTCAATTCTGATTCACTCTCAAGTTTTGTTAGAGTTCTCCGTCTGATCTCTGCGTCTCTCGTCAAAACCAAACCTTGAACGAATATTAAACATTTAAAATTGTCAGCGCTTAGTTCAGATAACTTAAAATCACCGCAGTGTTTGTTTACTACGAATGTTATATAGTTTTTGCTATTCTTTTTTGTTAAATTTAAACATTTCCACCTTTTGGGGAATAGTGAAGTTTTCGGACTGAATAATTCCGTTAAGAGTTTCACGGCTTCCTCGAAAGTCAACTCATTCGTTTTCCTCGGTAAAATGTAGTCTACGAATTTAGTGTGTTCGCTTGACCCAAGTTTCCTAAGTAGTAGACGCACTTTTTCGCGTCCGACCAATCCCGCAATCAATCTCATATAAATTTTCATATCTTATAGAGAAAGCAGCGAAGGTTTTGTCTTCGTCCGGTGCATAAGTGAAGTCTTCGATTGGGCTCCATATAGCATTTTTCAAGAATGCCGATTCATTTTCAGAATTTTGCTCTGTATTTGTCACTGCTTGTAGTAGAAATTCTTGTAGTTTGAGTTGTTTTTCTTCATTTTTCTGTTGAAATTCTAACTGTTTCTCTTCGGGCCTAATATGTCTTTCCTCATTTTTTTGTTGCTGCTCAAATTGAATTTTCATTAGTTCCAACATTTTTTTTAATCGTTTCACCCCAAGCAAGGCATTCCACTGCCACTATTGCGCATGGGGCTACACAGGGGAAGGTAAATAGAAAGAGTGGTTAGATATAGGAAATGTCAGAGGGGGGTGATAAATAGTTGGGAGGATGGAAAGAGTGTTTGAAAGAATGGAAGCGAGTTAGTTTGTTAGGAGGTACCTATTGACCTTACATTTAAACTCCTGGAGATTGTAGCCGTCGGGGAAGCAGTCACGTGGAAGAGAATTCCACATTCGGGAAGTACGAGAAAAGAAACTGTTGGAGTAGAAGTTACGGTTACATTTTATCGGTTTCATTGTAAAAGGGTGGTATCTAGTTGCTAATATAAAATTCGAACCTAGGGGGCACCAGTGACCTAAGTTCATCGGAGCAGAAGCCATGAAAATATTTATATAAGCGACACAGGGAAGCCACGTCGCGCCGGCCAGAGAGAGACTGCAGGCGGTCTGCCAAGTCAGTATCGATCACATTACAGACCCTACACTGTATCTTGTCGAGAAGCCCAAGGAGAATAGCAGGGGCACCCGACTAGATATGGCAACAGTATTCAATGCACGGGCGGATGGTAGATTTATAAATGTAGGATAGATTCAGACGGAAAAAACCTCCGGGCCCTGCACTTTCATCGCAGCGGATTTAGCAATAGATTCGATATAGTCATTCCACTTGAGGTCCGCTGAAAGTGTGAGACCAAGGAGGCGTAGTGATTGTCTTAATTTCCTCCATGTTTACAACGTAATTTAATTATAACAAAAGCTATCTGTTGCCACGAGGAGAGGAGAAAAAACTCACTTTTTCCCTTTCTTTTTTTTTTCACAATACGTTATTCACGTAAATAAGGTTTATAGTTACGGCGGTCAAAAAAATTTTTCCCTTTTCTTGTTCTGAAAAAATAATGACTTATTTATTTTTTCTTTGGAAATTTTTCTTTAACCAAAGTGATTTTTTGTTTTTCTTCTTGTTGCGAAGAAAATTTCCACTTACAGATTTTTTCCTTTCATGTTTCGCCGGTTACCCTGTTTTAGTTCCTCTGTCTTTTGTGTTTACGGTTTTCGAAAACCACTGCTGTGAATACTGGTCGTTTTTATATGTAAAAAATCATTCCTTTAGAACTTTGTAGCTAGAGTTGTGTACTAGAGTAAAAGATTTTTCCTTTTTTCTCAGTGTAGAATTCAGGTCTTTGTCGCTCGTTGTTCTGGAAACTTGGTGTGATTTTTTTTTTTCCTGCGTAGAATTCGATTACTGTTATGGTCGACAGGTAGAATGCGTATCTTCGTCACCGCTGTTATGGCTGGTGTCCAAAAAGATTTTTTTTTTTTATCTTCGCCTAGAATCCGTTTCTTCTGTATCTTAGCCACCATTGTTATGGACGACCGATGGCCAAAAGTTTTTGTCCTTTGTCCTCCGCGTAGAATTTGTTTCTTCAGTATCGCTATCGCCACTGTTATGGACCAGGTTAAGGTCCGAAAAGAACAACACGACCACAAGGGTAGAAATAACAAATATATAATAACAAGAAATACCAATACAAAATGTGAAAGGTGTTAGTATGTCTGTAATTCTGGTTTGGAGCGAACTACTACCAACTCGACTCTCCATCTCTTGAGATGCCTAGTATATATAGTGTTAGGAAGACTTCATTCTGAAGTTACAGGTAAGGACCCATGACAGTATTAATCTGTCTCTTTACTCCAGTTATGGGTTAAATAACAAGACAAATTGGATTCTATAACCTTGGCTGGCAACCAGTCTACCGCAGAAAGTAATTGCAATCTACTGCGGAACAATCTTTTGCCCAGTCAGTCATATCTCTTTCGAGACATGATCGCCCAAGCGTGTATCGCGTATGGCACTTAACTGACTAAATATAATAGTTGGAAGAATAATCAAATTTTAAACAGGGCATAAAGTGGGGGTTCTGTTTTCTATTGTCATGAAGTGGTAAACTGATCTCCGTCTAATTACTACTCATTAATATAATATAATCCACCTCATCTTCCTAGAGCTATGGGGTGAATAGCAGGACAGATTGGGTTCTAGAGATTTGGGTGGCAACCAGTCTACCGCAGAAAGCAATGGCAACCTACTGCGAAATAATCTTCTGCCCAGTCAGTCATGTCTCTTCCGAAACATGATCGCCCAAACGTGAATCACGTATGGCATTGACTAGATATAATAGGTGGAAGTATAATCAAAGTTTCTACTGGACATAAAGTGGAGTATCGGTTTTCTATTGTCAGGAAGTAGTAAACTGATCTCCCATTAATTACCACTTATTGATATAATCTTCTTCCTACAGCTATGGGTTAAATAACAGGAGAGATTGGGTTGTGTAGCTTTTGTTGGCAACCAGTCTACCCAGAAAGCAATGGCAACCTACTGCGGGATAATCTTCTGCCCAGTAAGTCATGTCTCTTTCGAGACATGATCACCCAAAGTGTGTATCACGTATGGGACTTAACTGACTGGATATAATAAATTTAAGCATAATCAAAGTTTCTACTGGGCATAAAGTAGTGCTTCTGTTTTCTATTGTCATGAAGTAGTAAACTGATCCCCCACTAATTACTACTTATTAATATAGTAATGTAATCCACCACTTCTTTTTACAGCTATGGGTTGAATAGCAGGACAGATTAGGTTTCATAGATTTGGTTGGCAACCAGTCTACCGCAGAAAGCAATGGCAACCTACTGCGGAATAATCTTCTGTTCAGTGAGTCATGTCTACTTCAAGACATGATCGCCCAAAGCGTGTATCACGTATGGCACTTAACAGACTGACAAGGAAGCTACATAACGACGTTTGAAAAATTATTAAGCCGAGATGTCAGGTCGAGACTGATAACATAGCTGGTTAGTGCAGAGCTAGATTTAGTGGAAATATTTACTTGTTTCTACGGCTTATCAGCCATTTGCTGGTTATTTCCTGAGATTATAAGAATATTTACAACTTATTAACATATTAATATAATTCACCTCCTTTTCCTAGAGCTATGGGTTGAATAGCAGGACAGATTAGGTCCTATAGATTTGGTTGGCAACCAGTCTACCGCAGAAAGCAATGGTAACCTACTGCGGGATAATCTTCTGTCCAGTCAGTCATGTCACTTTCGAGACATGATCGCCCTACGCGTGTATCACGTATGGCACTTAACTGACTGACTATAATAGTTGAAAACATGATTGAAGCTTCCACTGCACATATAGTGGGGGATCGGTTTGATATTGTTATGAAGTAATAAACTGATCCCCCACTAATTACTACTTAATAATATAATACATCTTTTCCTCCTCTAGTTATGGGTTAAATAACAGGACAGATTGGGTTCTATAGCCTTGGTCGGCAACCAGTCTACCGCGGAAAGCAATGGCAACCTACTGCGGGATAATCTTCTGTCCAGTCAGTCATGTCACTTTCGAGACATGATCGCCCTACGCGTGTATCTCGTATGGCACTTAACTGACTGACTATAATACATCTCTTCCTTCTCTAGCTATGAATCGAAATAACAGGACAGATTGGGTTCTATAGATTTGGTTGGCAACCAGTCTACCGCAGAAAGCAATGGCAACCTACTGCGGGATAATCGGGGTAGATTATCTCGCAATAGGTTGCCATTGCTTTCATGTCTTTTTCGAGATCGATGATCGCCCAAGCGCCGTATCACGTATGTCACTTAATTGAATGATACTGAAATATATCGTCGTCGTTTAAGGAACTCCTAACCGAGTATTGGGGTGGTCATCGACATTTCTTTCTGTGTATAATGTGTCTGATGTTGGTTCTGAAAAGACGTCCGCAGTTGCCGTGTGGTAGGGTAGGAAGGTTCAAGAGGATGATGCCGTCTGGATTTTCTTTCGGCCCTTTTCGTCTTTTCTACTTGTCTTCTGATGTTCGCAAAGTATCTTCCTTCCACAATACACAGCTGTCATCACGAATCTGTTTGTCAAGCCCTTGACAGATTGGGTTCTATAGCCTTAATGAGCAACAAATCTACCGCAGAAAGTAATGGCAACCTACTGCGAGATAATCTTCTGATCAGTCAGTCATGTCTTTTTCGAGACATGATCGCCCAAGTGTGTATGTCGTATGGTACTTAACTGACTGAACTCTTTCTAGAATTTTCTATTTTCTTTACTTTTCCATCTTATTTTAATTATTTTATTTTTTCTCTCCCCCTTAAAGATCTGCATCTTTCTTTCTTTCTTTCTTTCTTTCTTTCTTTCTTTCTTTGTATACTGCCTCATTCCCTTTCATAATACTGGATTTTTAAATATTTTCTTTTTAATCTTTTACAATGGATTCATTTATTAATTTTGTTACAATTTCTTTTCTTTTATTTCTTGTTTGCTATCCTTGTTTCATGTTGCGTTTTCCTTCCTTCCTTCCTTCCTTTCCATTTCTCATTCATTTTTATACTATGTTTTTTTAAATATCTTTAATATTTTTGTATTTTTTACAAAGTTTTCATTAATTTCGCCAAACTTTAGTTTATTTTCCTACTTTTTTGTTATCCTCATTTCTCTTTGTATTTTCTATTCCTTCCTAACTTCCTTCTTTCCTTCTTTTCTTCCTTCCTTCCTTCCTTCCTTCCTAACTTCCTTACTCCCTCCACCTCCTCCCTCGACCTTCCTTCCTTTCTTTCTACCATCCTTCCACATTTCCTTCTTTCCTTCCTTTCTTACTCCCTTGCTTCCTTCCTATCTTCCTAATCTCCTTCCTAATTTCCTTCCTACATTCCTTCCTTCCTCTTTTTTCTTTCCTTCCTTCGTTACTCCCTCCCTCTCTTCCTTCCTTCCTTCCTTCCTTCCTTCCTTCCTTCCGTTTTTCCTTCCTTTCTACATTCCTTCTTTCATCATTTCCTTCCTTCCTTCCTTCCTTCCTTCCTTCCTTCCTTCCTTCCTTCTTCTCTCCACATACTCCACCATGTTTCTTTATTGTATTTATCGTTTTTCGTTTTACTTTCATTTTCAAAATGTTTCTTTCTTGCTCTTCTTTTTAAATTCTATATCTGGTTTCGTTCACATTTTTCATTTATTTTCGCATTTTCCATTCCTATTTTATTCTTCATAATCTTCAATTCGACAAAATACGACACAAAGAATTGATGGAAATGATAGGCAACCTCGACATTTTCGGCAAAGATATAAGAATAATCAAGAATCTCTACTGGCAGCAAACGGCCTGCATACGGACAGGTAACGACCTCAGTAGATACACAAAGATAGAAAAAGGCGTAAGACAAGGATGTGTCTTTTCACCGGATTTGTTCAACCTATACAGCGAGAATATTTTGAGGACCCTAGATGACACACCAGGATTTATTATTGGAGGCCACAACCTGAACAACATAAGATACGCGGACGATACAGTACTGATTGCGGACACGGAAAGGAAACTGCAAAATCTCATACAGAAAGTAGCAGTGGAGAGTGACAAGAAGGGACTACAAATAAACTTTAAGAAAACTGAGTGCATGGTCATCAGCAAAAGATACAACCCAAAATGCCAAATACAGGTGGGGGATAACAGAATCAAACAAGTCCAAGAATTTAAGTACCTAGGAAGTGTTCTAACAGGAGATGGAAAGTGCGACACGGAGATCCGAAGGCGAATTGGCATGGCAAAAGACGCGTTCCAGAAGATGAGCAAAATACTAACACACAGGAAGATCTCAATAGAAACGAAGAAAAGAGTGCTAGACTGCTACGTGATGTCAGTTCTTCAGTACGGCTGTGAATGCTGGACAATATCATAGAAAATGAGGAAAAAACTGGAAGCGGCCGAAATGTGGTTCTACAGAAGGATGCTACGGATATCGTGGACTGAGCATACAAGCAACGACGAAGTGTTAGAAAGAATGGCAACAAAAAGGAAATTGATGCTGAGCATCAGGAAGAGACAACTGAAGTTCCTGGGACATGCAATGAGGAAGGAGAGCCTGGAGAACCTGATACTGACTGGTCAGATAGAAGGAAGGAGAGACAGAGGAAGGCAGCGGATAACATATCTGCAGAGTCTGATCAGGTGGATGACGGAACGGGGGTTGCCAGGAGCAACAGGAGCAAACATACTAAGAGCCACAAGGGATAGGGAGACGTGGAGATCCATGATCGCCTACGTCCTGAAGGGACAGGGCACATAGAAGAAGAAGAATCTTCACACCTGTAGTCATTTAATTTTCATTCTATGTTTTTTTTTCGTTCTTTAACATCATTACCAGTTTTATATATCTATCCTCTCTTTTATGTCATATTTTCATTCCTCTCATCTTCCCTTCCTACATTCTTTTATTTTACCCATCATTCTTCCATCTGTCACCGACTGTCTTTTCTTATGTACTCCTTCTTTTTGTCATCTTTTCGCATATACTACTTTCCCTTTACTCTTTTTCATATGCTCCATTTTTTCTCTATACTAATGTAATCGTCCGCTTTTTTCATATCTTCTTATATATTCCGTTCTTATCCTTTTCCCATGTACTCCTTTCTTTTTCCTCTTTTCTTATATACTCTTTCCCTTTACTCTTTTCTTATATACTCCTCCCTCTTTTTCTGCTTTCTTAAATACTCCTTTTTCTTTTTCTTTTTTCTTATATACTCTTTTCCTTTCCTCCTTTCGTATATACTCCTTTGTCTTTCCTCTTTTATTATATGCTCCTTCTTTTCCGCGTTTCTTATATATTCTGTTCTTATCCTTTTCCTATGTACTCCTTTCTTTTTCCACTTTTCTTAAATACTCTTTCTCTTTACACGTTTCTTCTATACTCCTCCCTCTTTTTCTGTTTTCTTAGATACTCCTTCTTCTTTTCACTTTTTTCTTATATACTCGGTTCTTTTCCTTTTTTCGTATATACTCCTTCCTCTTTCCTCTTTTATTATATGCTCCGTCTTTTCCTCGTTTCTTATATACTGTGTTCTTATCCTTTTCCTATGTACTCCTTTCTTTTTCCTCTTTTCTTATATACTCTTTCTCTTTACTTGTTTCTTATATACACTTCCCAATTTTTATCTTATCTTATATACTCCTTCTTCTTTTCCTTTTTTCTTATATACTCCGTTTTTTTCCTCTTTTCGTTTATACTCCTTCCCTTTGCCGTGTTTCTTATATGCTCCTTCTTTACCTCTTTTCTTATATACTCCTTCCTCTTTTCCTCTTTTGTTTTATACATCTTCGCCTTTCCTCTTTTCGTTTCTGTCTTTGCCTCCCCTTCTTTCATTCTAACGTCTCTCACACGCTTCATCCTTCCTTTCCATCCTTCCTTTTTTGTGCCTCCCTTTCTTCATTCTCCCGTCTCTCACATGCTTCATCCTTCCTTTCCATCCTTCCTTTTTTGTGCCTCCCTTCCTTCATTCTCCCGTCTCTCACATGCTTCATCTTTCCTTTCCATCCTTCCTTTTTTGTGCCTCCTTTCCTTCATTCTCCCGTCTCTCACATGCTTCATCCTTCCTTTCCATCCTTCCTTTTTTGTGCCTCCCTTCCTTCATTCTCCCGTCTCTCACAAGCTTCATCCTTCCTTTCCATCCTTCCTTTTTTGTGCCTCCCTTCTTTCATTCTCCCGTCTCTCACATGCTTCATCCTTCCTTTCCATCCTTCCTTTTTTGTGCCTCTCTTCCTTCATTCTCCCGTCTCTCACATGCTTCATCCTTTCTTTCCATCCTTCCTTTTTTGTGCCTCTCTTCCTTCATTCTCCCGTCTCTCACATACTTCATCCTTCCTTTCCATCCTTCTTTTTTGTGCCTCACTTCCTTCATTCTCCCGTCTCTCACATGCTTCATCCTTTCTTTCCATCCTTCCTTTTTTGTGACTTTCTTCCTTCATTCTCCCGTCTCTCACATGCTTCATCCTTCCTTTCCATCCTTCCTTTTTTGTGCCTCCCTTCCTTCATTCTCCCGTCTCTCACATACTTCATCCTTCCTTTCCATCCTTCCTTTTTTGTGCCTCCCTTCCTTCATTCTCCCGTCTCTCACATGCTTCATCCTTCCTTTCCATCCTTCCTTTTTTGTGCCTCCCTTCCTTCATTCTCCCGTCTCTCACATACATCATCCTTCCTTTCCATCCTTCCTTTTTTGTGCCTCCCTTCCTTCATTCTCCCGTCTCTCACATGCTTCATCCTTCCTTTCCATCCTTCTTTTTTGTGCCTCTCTTCCTTCATTCTCCCGTCTCTCACATGCTTCATCCTTCCTTTCCATCCTTCCTTTTTTGTGCCTCTCTTCCTTCATTCTCCCGTCTCTCACATGCTTCATCCTTCCTTTCCATCCTTCTTTTTTGTGCCTCACTTCCTTCATTCTCCCGTCTCTCACATGCTTCATCCTTTCTTTCCATCCTTCCTTTTTTGTGCCTCTCTTCCTTCATTCTCCCGTCTCTCACATACTTCATCCTTCCTTTCCATCCTTCTTTTTTGTGCCTCACTTCCTTCATTCTCCCGTCTCTCACATGCTTCATCCTTTCTTTCCATCCTTCCTTTTTTGTGCCTCTCTTCCTTCATTCTCCCGTCTCTCACATACTTCATCCTTCCTTTCCATCCTTCTTTTTTGTGCCTCACTTCCTTCATTCTCCCGTCTCTCACATGCTTCATCCTTCCTTTCCATCCTTCCTTTTTTGTGCCTCTCTTCCTTCATTCTCCCGTCTCTCACATACTTCATCCTTCCTTTCCATCCTTCTTTTTTGTGACTCACTTCCGTCATTCTCCCGTCTTTCACATGTTTCATCCTTTCTTTCCAATCCTTCCTTTTTGTGCCTCACTTCCTTCATTCTCCTGTCTCTCACATGCTTCATCCTTCCTTTCCATCCTTCCTTTTTTGTGCCTCTCTTCCTTCATTCTCCTGCCCTGATGCTTCATCCTTCCTTTCCATCCTTCTTTTTTGGTGCCTCACTTCCTTCATTCTCCTGTCTCTCACATGCTTCATCCTTTCTTTCCATCCTTCTCTTTTGTGACTTTTCTTCATTCTCCTGTCTTCTCACATGCTTCATCCTTCCTTTCCATCCTTCCTTTTTTGTGCCTCCTTCCTTCATTCTCCTGTCTCTCACATACTTCATCCTTCCTTTCCATCCTTCCTTGTGCCTCCCTTCCTTCCCTTCTCCTGCCTGTCTCTCACATGCTTCATCCTTCCTTTCCATCCTTCCTTTTTTGTAGCTCTCCTTCCTTCATTCTCCCGTCTCTCACATACATCATCCTTCCTTTCCATCCTTCCTTTTTTGTGCCTCCTTCCTTCATTCTCCGTCTCTCACATGCTTCATCCTTCCTTCCATCCTTTCTTTTTGTGCCTCTTCCTTCATATCTCCTCCTGTCTCTCACATGCTCAATCCTTCCTTTCCATCCTTCCTTTTTTGTGCCTCTCTTCCTTCATTCTCCCCGTCTCTCACATGCTTCATCCTTCCTTTCCATCCTTCTTTTTTGTGCCTCACTTCCTTCATTCTCCCGTCTCCATGCTTCATCCTTTCTTTCCATCCTTCCTTTTTGTGCCTCTCTTTCCTTCATTCTCCCTGTCTCTCACATACTTCACCCTTCCTTTCCATCCTTCTTTTTTGTGCCTCACTTCATTCTCCCCGTCTCTCACATGTTTCATCCTTTCTTTCCAACCTTCCTTTATGCCTCACTTCCTTTTCCATTCTCCCGTCTCTCACATGCTTCATCCTTCCTTTCCATCCTTCTTTTTTTGTGCCTCCTTTCCTTCATTCTCCTGTCTCTCACATACTTCATCCTTCCTTTCCATCCTTCTTTGTGCCCCTTCCTTCATTCTCCTGTCTCTACATGCTCATCCTTCCTTCAATCCTTCCTTTTTTGTGCCTCCTTCCTTCATTCTCCCGTCTCTCACATACATCATCCTTCCTTTCCATCCTTCCTTTTTGTGCCTCCTTCCTTCATTCTCCTGCCCCCCGTTACGTTCATCCTTCCTTTCCATCCTCTTTTTTGTGCCTTCTTCCTTCATTCTCCTGCTCCCACATGCTTCATCCTTCCTTTCCATCCTTCTCTTTTGTGCCTCTCTTCCTTCATTCTCTGGCCCTCACATGCTTCATCCTTCCTTTCCATCCTTCTTTTTTGTGCCTCACTTCCTTCATTCTCCTGTCTCTCACATGCTTCATCCTTTCTTTCCATCCTTCCTTGTGCCTCTCTCTTCCTTCATTCTCCCTGTCTCTCACATACCATCCTTCCTTTCCATCCTTCTTTTTTGTGCCTCACTTCCTTCATTCTCCCGTCTCTCATGCTTCATCCTTTCTTCATCCTTCCTTTTTTGTGCCCTCTTTCCTTAATTCTCCTGTCCCTCACATACTTCATCCTTCCTTTCCATCCTTCTTTTTTGTGCCTCACTTCCTTCATTCTCCCGTCTCTCACATGCTTCATCCTTCCTTTCCATCCTTCCTTTTTGTGCCTCTCTTCCTTCATTCTCCCGTCTCTCACATACTTCATCCTTCCTTTCCATCCTTCTTTTTTGTGCCTCACTTCCGTCATTCTCCCGTCTCTCACATGTTTCATCCTTTCTTTCCAACCTTCCTTTTTTGTGCCTCACTTCCTTCATTCTTCCCGTCTCTACATGCTTCCCATCCTTCCTTTCCATCCTTCCTTTTTTGTGCCTCTCTTCCTTCTTCTCCCGTCTCACATGCTTCATCCTTTCCTTTCCATCCTTCCTTTTTTGTGTCTCCCTTCCTTCATTCTCCCGTCTCTCACATGCTTCATCCTTCCTTTCCATCCTTCCTTTTTTGTGCCTCTCTTCCTTCATTCTCCCGTCTCTCACATGCTTCATCCTTCCTTTCCATCCTTTCTTTTTTGTGCCTCTCTTCCTTCATTCTCCCGTCTCTCACATGCTTCATCCTTCCTTTCCCTCCTTTCTTTTTTGTGCCTCCCTTCCTTCATTCTCCCGTCTCTCACATACTTCATCCTTCCTTTCCATCCTTCTTTTTTGTGCCTCACTTCCTTCATTCTCCCGTCTCTCACATGCTTCATCCTTCCTTTCCCTCCTTCCTTTTTTGAGCCTCCCTTCCTTCATTCTCCCGTCTCTCACATGCTTCATCCTTGCTTTCCATCCTTCCTTTTTTGTGCCTCCCTTCCTTCATTCTCCCGTCTCTCACATGCTTCATCCTTCCTTTCCATCCTTCTTTTTTTGTGCCTCTCTTCCTTCATTCTCCCGTCTCTCACATACTTCATCCTTCCTTTCCATCCTTCCTTTTTTGTGCCTCTCTTCCTTCATTCTCCCGTCTCTCACATACTTCATCCTTCCTTTCCATCCTTCTTTTTTGTGCCTCACTTCCTTCATTCTCCCGTCACTCACATGTTTCATCCTTTCTTTTCATCCTTCCGTTTTTGTGCCTCCCTTCCTTCATTCTCCCGTCTCTCACATGCTTCATCCTTCCTTTCCATCCTTCCTTTTTTGTGCCTCTCTTCCTTCATTCTCCCGTCTCTCACATGCTTCATCCTTTCTTTCCATCCTTCCTTTTTTGTGTCTCCCTTCCTTCATTCTCCCGTCTCTCACATGCTTCATTCTTCCTTTCCATCCTTCCTTTTTTGTGCCTCTCTTCCTTCATTCTCCCGTCTCTCACATGCTTCATCCTTCCTTTCCATCCTTCCTTTTTTGTGCCTCCCTTCCTTCATTCTCCCGTCTCTCACATACTTCATCCTTCCTTTCCATTCTTCTTTTATGTGCCTCACTTCCTTCATTCTCCCGTCTCTCACATGCTTCATCCTTCCTTTCCATCCTTCCTTTTTTGTGCCTCCCTTCCTTCATTCTCCCGTCTCTCACATGCTTCATCCTTCCTTTCCATCCTTCCTTTTTTGTGCCTCCCTTCCTTCCTTCTCCCGTCTCTCACATGCTTCATCCTTCCTTTCCATCCTTCCTTATTTGTGCCTCTCTTCCTTCATTCTCCCGTCTCTCACATACTTCATCCTTCCTTTCCATCCTTCCTTTTTTGTGCCTCTCTTCCTTCATTCTCCCGTCTCTCACATACTTCATCCTTCCTTTCCATCCTTCTTTTTTGTGCCTCACTTCCTTCATTCTCCCGTCACTCACATGCTTCATCCTTTCTTTTCATCCTTCCGTTTTTGTGCCTCCCTTCCTTCATTCTCCCGTCTCTCACATGCTTCATCCTTCCTTTCCATCCTTCCTTTTTTGTGCCTCCCTTCCTTCATTCTCCCGTCTCTCACATGATTCATCCTTCCTTTCCATCCTTCCTTTTTTGTGCCTCCCTTCCTTCATTCTCCCGTCTCTCACATGCTTCATCCTTCCTTTCCATCCTTCCTTTTTGTGCCTCTCTTCCTTCATTCTCCCGTCTCTCACATGCTTCATCCTTCCTTTCCATCCTTCCTTTTTTGTGCCTCCCTTCCTTCATTCTCCCGTCTTTCACATGCTTCATCCTTCCTTTCCATCCTTCCTTTTTTGTGCCCCTCTTCCTTCATTCTCCCGTCTCTCACATGCTTCATCCTTCCTTTCCATCCTTCCTTTTTTGTGCCTCCCTTCCTTCATTCTCCCGTCTCTCACATGCTTCATCCTTCCTTTCCATCCTTCCTTTTTTGTGCCTCTCTTCCTTCATTCTCCCGTCTCTCACATGCTTCATCCTTCCTTTCCATCCTTCCTTTTTTGTGCCTCCCTTCCTTCATTCTCCCGTCTCTCACATACATCATCCTTCCTTTCCATCCTTTCTTTTTTGTGCTTCCCTTCCTTCATTCTCTCGTCTCTCACATGCTTCATCCTTCCTTTCCAGCCTTTCTTTTTTGTGCTTCCCTTCCTTCATTCTCTCGTCTCTCACATGCTTCATCCTTCCTTTCCAGCCTTCCTTTTTTGTGCCTCTCTTCCTTCATTCTGCCGTCTCTCACATGCTTCATCCTTCCTTTCCATCCTTCCTTTTTTGTGCCTCTCTTACTTCATTCTCCCGTCTCTCACATACTTCATCCTTCCTTTCCATCCTTCTTTTTTGTGCCTCACTTCCTTCATTCTCCCGTCTCTCACATACTTCATCCTTCCTTTCCATCCTTCCTTTTTTGTGCCTCCCTTCCTTCATTCTCCCTGTCTCTCACATGCTTCATCCTTCCTTTCCATCCTTCCTTTTTTGTGCCTCCCTTCCTTCATTCTCCCGTCTCTCACATACTTCATCCTTCCTTTCCATCCTTCTTTTTTGTGCCTCACTTCCTTCATTCTCCCGTCTCTCACATGCTTCATCCTTCCTTTCCATCCTTCCTTTTTTGTGCCTCTCTTCCTTCATTCTCCCGTCTCTCACATACTTCATCCTTCCTTTCCATCCTTCTTTTTGTGCCTCACTTCCTTCATTCTCCCTGTCTCTCACATGCTTCATCCTTTCTTTCCATCCTTCCTTTTTTGTGCCTCCCTTCCTTCATTCTCCCGTCTCTCACATGCTTCATCCTTCCTTTCCATCCTTCCTTTTTGTGCCTCTCTTCCTTCATTCTCCCGTCTCTCACATGCTTCATCCTTCCTTTCCATCCTTCCTTTTTTGTGCCTCACTTCCTTCATTCTCCCGTCTCTCACATACTTCATCCTTCCTTTCCATTCTTCTTTTTGTGGCCTCACTTCCTTCCTTCTCCCGTCTCTCACATGCTTCATCCTTCCTTTCCATCCTTCCTTTTTTGTGCCTCTCTTCCTTCATTCTCCCGTCTCTCACATACTTCATCCTTCCTTTCCATCCTTCTTTTTTGTGCCTCACTTCCTTCATTCTCCCGTCACTCACATGCTTCATCCTTTCTTTTCATCCTTCCGTTTTTGTGCCTCCCTTCCTTCATTCTCCCGTCTCTCACATGCTTCATCCTTCCTTTCCATCCTTCCTTTTTTGTGCCTCCCTTCCTTCATTCTCCCGTCTCTCACATGATTCATCCTTCCTTTCCATCCTTCCTTTTTTGTGCCTCCCTTCCTTCATTCTCCCGTCTCTCACATGCTTCATCCTTCCTTTCCATCCTTCCTTTTTTGTGCCTCTCTTCCTTCATTCTCCCGTCTCTCACATGCTTCATCCTTCCTTTCCATCCTTCCTTTTTTGTGCCTCCCTTCCTTCATTCTCCCGTCTCTCACATGCTTCATCCTTCCTTTCCATCCTTCCTTTTTTGTGCCTCTCTTCCTTCATTCTCCCGTCTCTCACATGCTTCATCCTTCCTTTCCATCCTTCCTTTTTTGTGCCTCCCTTCCTTCATTCTCCCGTCTCTCACATGCTTCATCCTTCCTTTCCATCCTTCCTTTTTTGTGCCTCTCTTCCTTCATTCTCCCGTCTCTCACATGCTTCATCCTTCCTTTCCATCCTTCCTTTTTTGTGCCTCCCTTCCTTCATTCTCCCGTCTCTCACATACATCATCCTTCCTTTCCATCCTTTCTTTTTTGTGCCTCCCTTCCTTCATTCTCTCGTCTCTCACATGCTTCATCCTTCCTTTCCAGCCTTCCTTTTTTGTGCCTCTCTTCCTTCATTCTGCCGTCTCTCACATGCTTCATCCTTCCTTTCCATCCTTCCTTTTTTGTGCCTCTCTTACTTCATTCTCCCGTCTCTCACATACTTCATCCTTCCTTTCCATCCTTCTTTTTTGTGCCTCACTTCCTTCATTCTCCCGTCTCTCACATACTTCATCCTTCCTTTCCATCCTTCCTTTTTTGTGCCTCTCTTCCTTCATTCTCCCGTCTCTCACATGCTTCATCCTTCCTTTCCATCCTTCCTTTTTTGTGCCTCCCTTCCTTCATTCTCCCGTCTCTCACATACTTCATCCTTCCTTTCCATCCTTCTTTTTTGTGCCTCACTTCCTTCATTCTCCCGTCTCTCACATGCTTCATCCTTCCTTTCCATCCTTCCTTTTTTGTGCCTCTCTTCCTTCATTCTCCCGTCTCTCACATACTTCATCCTTCCTTTCCATCCTTCTTTTTTGTGCCTCACTTCCTTCATTCTCCCGTCTCTCACATGCTTCATCCTTTCTTTCCATCCTTCCTTTTTTGTGCCTCCCTTCCTTCATTCTCCCGTCTCTCACATGCTTCATCCTTCCTTTCCATCCTTCCTTTTTTGTGCCTCTCTTCCTTCATTCTCCCGTCTCTCACATGCTTCATCCTTCCTTTCCATCCTTCCTTTTTTGTGCCTCACTTCCTTCATTCTCCCGTCTCTCACATACTTCATCCTTCCTTTCCATTCTTCTTTTTTGTGCCTCACTTCCTTCCTTCTCCCGTCTCTCACATGCTTCATCCTTCCTTTCCATCCTTCCTTTTTTGTGCCTCTCTTCCTTCATTCTCCCGTCTCTCACATACTTCATCCTTCCTTTCCATCCTTCTTTTTTGTGCCTCACTTCCTTCATTCTCCCGTCACTCACATGCTTCATCCTTTCTTTTCATCCTTCCGTTTTTGTGCCTCCCTTCCTTCATTCTCCCGTCTCTCACATGCTTCATCCTTCCTTTCCATCCTTCCTTTTTTGTGCCTCCCTTCCTTCATTCTCCCGTCTCTCACATGATTCATCCTTCCTTTCCATCCTTCCTTTTTTGTGCCTCCCTTCCTTCATTCTCCCGTCTCTCACATGCTTCATCCTTCCTTTCCATCCTTCCTTTTTTGTGCCTCTCTTCCTTCATTCTCCCGTCTCTCACATGCTTCATCCTTCCTTTCCATCCTTCCTTTTTTGTGCCTCCCTTCCTTCATTCTCCCGTCTCTCACATGCTTCATCCTTCCTTTCCATCCTTCCTTTTTTGTGCCTCTCTTCCTTCATTCTCCCGTCTCTCACATGCTTCATCCTTCCTTTCCATCCTTCCTTTTTTGTGCCTCCCTTCCTTCATTCTCCCGTCTCTCACATGCTTCATCCTTCCTTTCCATCCTTCCTTTTTTGTGCCTCTCTTCCTTCATTCTCCCGTCTCTCACATGCTTCATCCTTCCTTTCCATCCTTCCTTTTTTGTGCCTCCCTTCCTTCATTCTCCCGTCTCTCACATACATCATCCTTCCTTTCCATCCTTTCTTTTTTGTGCCTCCCTTCCTTCATTCTCTCGTCTCTCACATGCTTCATCCTTCCTTTCCAGCCTTCCTTTTTTGTGCCTCTCTTCCTTCATTCTGCCGTCTCTCACATGCTTCATCCTTCCTTTCCATCCTTCCTTTTTTGTGCCTCTCTTACTTCATTCTCCCGTCTCTCACATACTTCATCCTTCCTTTCCATCCTTCTTTTTTGTGCCTCACTTCCTTCATTCTCCCGTCTCTCACATACTTCATCCTTCCTTTCCATCCTTCCTTTTTTGTGCCTCTCTTCCTTCATTCTCCCGTCTCTCACATGCTTCATCCTTCCTTTCCATCCTTCCTTTTTTGTGCCTCCCTTCCTTCATTCTCCCGTCTCTCACATACTTCATCCTTCCTTTCCATCCTTCTTTTTTGTGCCTCACTTCCTTCATTCTCCCGTCTCTCACATGCTTCATCCTTCCTTTCCATCCTTCCTTTTTTGTGCCTCTCTTCCTTCATTCTCCCGTCTCTCACATACTTCATCCTTCCTTTCCATCCTTCTTTTTTGTGCCTCACTTCCTTCATTCTCCCGTCTCTCACATGCTTCATCCTTTCTTTCCATCCTTCCTTTTTTGTGCCTCACTTCCTTCATTCTCCCGTCTCTCACATGCTTCATCCTTCCTTTCCATCCTTCCTTTTTTGTGCCTCTCTTCCTTCATTCTCCCGTCTCTCACATGCTTCATCCTTCCTTTCCATCCTTCCTTTTTTGTGCCTCCCTTCCTTCATTCTCCCGTCTCTCACATACTTCATCCTTCCTTTCCATCCTTCCTTTTTTGTGCCTCACTTCCATCATTCTCCCGTCTCTCACATGCTTCATCCTTCCTTTCCATCCTTCCTTTTTTGTGCCTCCCTTCCTTCATTCTCCCGTCTCTCACATGCTTCATCCTTCCTTTCCATCCTTCCTTTTTTGTGCCTCTCTTCCTTCATTCTCCCGTCTCTCACATGCTTCATCCTTCCTTTCCATCCTTCCTTTTTTGTGCCTCCCTTCCTTCATTCTCCCGTCTCTCACATGCTTCATCCTTCCTTTCCATCCTTCCTTTTTTGTGCCTCCCTTCCTTCATTCTCCCGTCTCTCACATGCTTCATCCTTCCTTTCCGTCCTTCCTTTTTTGTGCCTCACTTCCTTCATTCTCCCGTCTCTCACATGCTTCATCCTTCCTTTCCGTCCTTCCTTTTTTGTGCTTCCCTTCCTTCATTCTCCCGTCTCTCACATACTTCGTCCTTCCTTTTTTGTGCCTCCCTTCCTTCATTCTCCCGTCTCTCACATACTTCATCCTTCCTTTCCGTCCTTCCTTTTTTGTGCCTCCCTTTCTTCATTCTTCCGGCTTTCACGCAACTCCTCCTTTTCTTCGTTTTCCCTTCCGTCTCTGTCATCTTTCTTTCATTCTTCTTTCATTCGCAAACTCCTTCTTTACTTTCCCTCCACCTTCTTTTCTTCTTTCACGATTCCTACACTCCTTCATCTTTCAACTACCCCCCCCACATTCTTTCCTCTCTTTCCTCTGTCTGTGCCTTCCTGCATTCATTCTCCCGTTAATACCCTTCTCTTCCTTCCTTCCTTCCTTCCTTCCTTCCTTCCTTCCGACCTTCCTTCCTTTCCATTTCTCATTCTTTTTTATATTATTTGTTTTGTTTAATATTTTTAATATTTTTGTATTTTTTACAAAGTTTCCATTCATTTCGTCAAAATTTAGTTTATTTTCCTTCTTTTTTGTTATCCCCATTTCTCTTTGTATTTTTATTCCTTCCTAACTTCTTTCCTTCCTTCTTTCCTTCTTTTCTTCCTTCCTTCCTTCCTCCCTCTCCCTCCACCTTCCTTCCTTCCTTCCTTTCTATCTACTTTCCTTACTCATTTCCTTCCTTTCTTCCTTACTCTGTCACGATTTCTACACTCCTTCACTTTTCATCTACTCCCTCATTCTTTCCTCTCTTTCCTCTGTCTGTGCCTCCCTGCATTTATTCTCCCCTTATTACCTCACGCCTCCTTCCTTCCTTCCTTCCTTCCTTCCTTTCTCCCTTTCCACTTCTAATTCATTTCATACTATTTGGCTTCCTTCCTTCCTTCCTTCCTTCCTTCCTTCCTTTCCACTTCTAATTCATTTCATACTATTTGGCTTCCTTCCTTCATTCCTTCCTTCCTTCCTTCCTTTCCATTACTCATTAACTTTCATACTATTTCTTTGAGTTTTTCCTTCCTTCCTTCCTTCCTTCCTTCCTTCCTTCCTTCCTTTCCACTTCTAATTCATTTCATACTATTTGGCTTCCTTCCTTCCTTCCTTCCTTCCTTCCTTTCCATTACTCATTAACTTTCATACTATTTCTTTGTGTTTTTTATTCCTTCCTTCCTTCCTTCCTTCCTTCCTTCCTTCCTTTCCACTTCTAATTCACTTTTATTTGGCTTCATAAATTTTTTTGTATCTTTTACAAAGTTTTTATTCATTTTATCAAAATAAATTTGTTTTCCTTCTTTTTTGCTACTGCCGTCTCCTTCTGTTCTTTCCTTCTTTCTTTCAGCATTCAACAACTCCGTAACTCCTTCCCTTTGTGACTCTCTTCATTGTTTTCGCTTTTATTCGCTCCCTCTTTTTCTTCTTTTTTTCCTTCTGACTTTGTCATCTTTCCTTCATTCTTCTGTCATTCGCTCACTCCCTCTTTACTTTCCCTCCTTCCTTCTTTTCTTCTGTCACGATTCCTACACTCCTCCATCTTTCATCTACTCCCCTCATTCTGTCCTCTCTTCCTTCTATCTGGTCCTTCCCGACATTCATTCTCCCGTTATTCCCCCACACCTTCTTTTCCTTCCTTCCTTCCTTCCTTCCTTCCTTCCTTCCTTTTTTCCTTCCTTCCTTCCTTCCTTCCTTTTTTCCTTCCTTTCTTCCTTCCTTTCTTCCTTTCCACTTCTAATTCATTTCATACTATTTGGCTTCCTTCCTTCCTTCCTTCCTTCCTTCCTTCCTTCCTTCCTTTCCATTACTCATTAACTTTCATACTATTTCTTTGTGTTTTTTATTCCTTCCTTCCTTCCTTCCTTCCTTCCTTCCTTCCTTTCCACTTTTAATTCACTTTCATTTGGCTTCATAAATATTTTTGTATCTTTTACAAAGTTTTCATTCATTTTGTCAAAATAAATTCGTTTTCCTTCTTTTTCGCTACTCCCGTTTTCTTCTGTTCTTCATTTTCTTCATTCTTTGAACATTCAACAACTCCCTAAATCCTTCCTTTTGTGACTCCCTTCGTTCTACTATATTTCATTCACTCCTTCCTTTTCTTTTTATTTTCCTTCTATGCCATCTTGTTTCACGTATTTCAGTCTTCCTCTTGTTGGTCTTATTTATACTTTTATTCATTTTAATTTTCATCCATTTCTTTTCTTACTTTAAAATGTCTTCCCTATTCACCCATTTTTTCCTCATTTTCCCCTTTAAGCATTCTGAAATTAATATTTTTCCTCATCGTATTTCACTTGCTCTTCATTTCCATTCATACAGGAGGTGCGTTTTTCTTTCTATTATACAATATTCATGCCAATATGATTGGCTTAAACGATAAGATCATTCCATTTGGAAGGCTTCCTGCGTCACTGTGACTCGGGCTAGAAGAGAACGAGGCCACGATGAAAGCTAATTCGGAAAATGGCGCGAAACGAGTCGGAAACACACTATTTCGAGCAAGGCAAATTGTCCTGAGAAACGAAATCACGCATGCGCATATTCTCATTATAAATACACAGCGCGGGAAGAAACACAGGCCAAAGAGTGGGTGCATTAATACGAAAACACAATGTAACATGTTCGCTTACAAACAGAGAAAAAAGGTCTAAAAATACAAGAAAATATCTCGAGATTACGTTGTTCCTTAGTAAGGATTCAATATATTAAATTAAGATTCTGCAGTCGTATTGTCCCGAGTGGATTAATGAAATAAAACCCCGCAGCCGATTATGAAAAGGTCACTCGTGAAATACAATAACAAATATCTGTACATTTATTTATTTGCTTGTGAAGAAATGCATAAAAATATGGGCAAGAATTAAGTTTTATATATATATATATATAAATATATATATATATATATATATATATATATATATATATATATATAACATAAATATTATATCGTGTATATATAATACATATACACATATATTATATACAAATACGTATATATATATATATTACATCATATACATATATTATATATATTGTACAGCCGGAACTGCTTCGATAGATAGATAGATAGATAGATAGATATTATGTACATACATATATGTTAGTCATCCATATGCAAGCATATATATATATATATATATATATATATATATATATATATATCAGTATATTTATTAAATATATGTTATATTTATGCTATATATATATTATGTATATATATTAAATATATTATTCATAATATATACTTTACATACATATACATGTTATATACATATTATAAATATATATATTATAGATAGATTATATATATATATATTATATATTTGTCATCACATACAAGCCTATATATATATATATATATATATATATCAGTATATTTATTACATATATTTTGTATATATTTATGTTATATATATCATACATAATATATATTTTATATACATATGTATATGTGATATACATATTATAAATATATATATATATATATATATATATATATATATATATGATATTATATATTATATATATATAATATATATATATTATATCATATACAAATATTATATATATATTACATATACGGAACTGGTGAGATAGATAGATATTTTTTTGTATTCGGTATCCACATACATACCTATTCAGTCGAGTTTCAATCCTGTGTTAAAAACAATCGGCGTCTAACCGTACTGTCAGCAGAAGACTATATATATATATATATATATATATATATATATATATATCCGTATATTTATTACATATATGTTATATATATGTTATTTATATATGTTATATATATATATATATATATATATATATATGCTATATATATATTTTATGCATATATATATATATATATATCTATATATATCTATATATATATCATAAATATGTATATATACATCAAGTTATATATATATATATATATATATATGACATGATGTATATATATATATTTATCATGTATATATATGACATTCCAAACTTACGCACCGTAATGGGGGCGCTAGGGGTGTCGTCAGTGATGTCATCGCCAGGATCGCTAGGGGTTTCGGGTCGTTCAACATCATACCCCTCTCACCGCGCCGACCCGACCAGAGATGATCAGCCTCTGGCCAACCCCCGATAAGCGCTTTCAGACACTGGAAAAGTTACTTTTAGGCCCGGTACGGACCCTTCCAAATGCTTCTGATTGGCGACAGTCAGAGCCACTTTCCATTTAGAGGCGAACCGTACATGAGCTCGTCCGAAACATTAATTTAAACTTATTTATGCATTTTATCTTATTTACGAGTACTAATAAAATGAAGAGAAATCAGAAATGCAGAATTGCGGGGAATTTTAGCTCACAATTTATTTTGGAATCCAAGCACTCTCTCTTTTGATCCATAACCAATTAGCCGTTTTTTCCGCTGTTTCGGTTAGTGCTTTTCTTTTTTTTACTCCCACTATCCCAATATCTGTTAAGGCTTTGCATAAGGACCTTGCTGCAAATTCTCTAGTCCCCACTTCTATAGGAGTGCAGCTAGCCCTCCAGCCTTTAACCCTGCAACTCTCCAGCAGTTCGTCGTATTTTAACTTCTTCCTTTCATGGGCTTCTTCTGTGTTTTCTTCCCAGGGGACCGTCAGTTCCCACAAGACTATCTTCTTCAAATTATGTCAAAAGAAAACTATATCTGGGCGAAGTTTTGTGATGGCAATTTGCTCTGGGAATTCCAATCTTGAGCCTATATCGGCCCTTAGTTCCCAGTTTGTTGCAGGAGATAGCAGGTTTGGATTTACCTTTCTATTTCCTGGGACTTTCGCGCCCGCTTTAATAAATTTTATCTGCCTTGTTTCTGGGTTGTAAACATTCTCTTTGATAGCATTTTGAACTATTTTCACGATCTCTTTTAGAATTTCATCATGGCGCCACCTGTAACGCCCATCAGCTAGTGCAGATTTACAGCTACTCAGGATATGACTTAAGGTACCTTTGTGCCTACAAAGATGACAATTTGGCGACTGGGTTTTATACCATAATTGTAAGTTTGTGGGGCTTGGCAGGATGTCGTATACTGCCCGAATCAGAAATTTTAATCTGGAGTCACCATGCCATGTTTCGGACCATTTGATTTGGCGTTTCAACATAGAGCTCCATTTGGTCCATGCCCCTTGCTGTCTCATCCCGACTTGGATTGCT